>JAWJED010000031.1:0-222545 GCA_033675135.1 Frankliniella intonsa | reverse complement strand
GCAAACGGGCTGTCAATATTTCTGTGCGTTACCAAACTTATAAAGAAATTTCAACTGTGTACAACTGTACACAATTTGTTCAGAATTATATACAAATTGTCCAGAATTGAAACTTCATACACTCTAAATGCGAAGGAACAATTTTGTTCCCCGATTAGGAACGTTTTCGTGCACACTCTGGAAAACCAAGTGTGTACCATGTATTCATTATTTACTGCATACTTACAGGTATTCAGGAAATAGTGTGTACATGGCCATGCATCCAGTATTTGCTGAATACCTTGGCATGTGCACACGTAGTTTCTGTGTGATTTTTTGTGTGTACATGCCAAGGTATTCAGCAAATACTGCATACATGGCCATGTATTCATTATTTACTGAATACCTGTAAGTATGCAGTAAATAATGAATACATGTACACACTTGGTTTTCCAGAGCATCCAGACTGGATGCAAATTCGTTCCTACACTCTAAATGTCCTGTCTAAATATCCTGTCTGGATGTGCACTAAAACGTTCGTAATCGGGGAACAAAAACGTTATTTCGCATTTTGAGTGTAGGCGCATGTTTTGTAATAAAAAGTTTCCACATTTATTTTGAGATTTTTTTCTCATGAAGTCTTATAAGTTTACATTTGTGATACAAAGTTAACATCCTTTCAAAATCTATGAATCGTAGGCATCGCAAACCATCAGTTATCTGTTAAGATTATGACAAACTTGATTTCAGTGTATATGACTAAATGCTTCCATAGCTATGCGTATCGCCCCACAAAAGAACTATGCGGAACATTGTGCATTCAGAAGCACGTATCCACGTAAAAAAACATAGTTGCACATAAAATGCACGGTAAAAAAGGCCCCTTGATGTCCAAGTACCATCGGACCGATTCAAAGGCGGGGATGGGAAAAGAGCATGAGACCGTCCTTGAATCGGTCCGATGGTCCTTGAACATCAAGGAACCGTTTTTACCGTGTGCGTAGCCATGGTTGCACGTAATCCTTCAGTGCTTATGAACAGAAAATATCTTAACGGTTTAGTGTGTCGTACAGTTTTATGTAAGCAGGGCTAAGAAAAAGGACGAATTACTGCTCATGCACCTTATAGAAAAAATGTTCAGGTGCAAGTCTGATAATGTATCTGAAGCGCATTGCCACATTGAATACGCGTGCACTGGACAAACACACTTATAAAAGCTTACAGTAATATTAACTGTACACGGTAAAAAAAGTCGTGAATTTCAAGGTCTTTTTGTGAAATTCAAGGCAAAGAGGATTATTGCAAGGCTTTCCCTTGAACGAAATGTGTTTTCAAAGGAACGCCTTGAAAATTTGACTTGGCATCCGATGGGAGCTATTGAAGTACTCCACGGGATTTCCTAAGACGTCACGCCATATTTTCAAGGCGTACCCTTGGAAACACATTACGTTCAAGGGAAAGCCTTGGAACAATCCTTTTACCCCAGAATTTTACAAAAAGACCTTGAAATCCAAGACCTCCTTTTCACCTTGTAATGGCGAACCCTGCAGCACTGTAGGTTACACTGTAACAAACATTTGATGAAAAACAACTATTTTTGTGATGACTGTGTTGTAGACAAACAGGGATGTTGTTCGAGAACAAGAAAGGTTGTTGAAAACAGCAATGATCGTCTTGAATTCGAAAGATGAAATTGGTTCTTTCTGACAATTTTTGTTGTTAAGGAACAATCATTGTTGCTCGAGAACAACTTTTGTTGTTGAGAATCAACTTTTGCTGAAGAACAACTTTTGTTGTTCAGAAACAACTTTTGTTGTAACAACAGAGAGTTTTGTTGTTGTGCCTGAAGAACGTTTGCTGTGACTGGACAGTCGAGCTGTTTAGTTACAACAATCATTTTTTACATTATAGGTCGACCATAGTCATGTACAAAATTTTATGCATACACGGAAAAAAATACTTTGGTCTTCGTAACTAAAATGGTGTCCTGCCGGCCCCTCTAGCTGTAACCAAAAGACTTTGATGTATCATCCGATGTGTTTGGCTGGAGCGTCTAAACACTTGGGCAGCACGTCCGGACGTTATATTGTTTTAACTAAGGGGGCTGTCAGAATACCATTTTAGTTTCAACAGCCAGATTTGCACTTCTCAGTGTAACTATGCACGCATTGTACATAATTATGCAGAAATTTGTGCATAGGGGTAGAGTTTGGCATAGGTATGAAGGAAAAATTGTGTATAACCATGGTTGCCTAAAATACTGCAAGGCTTATGCACAACAAAGTGCATAAGGGTTTAGTGTGTACATGACAGTTTAAACTGCTAAGCTCTAGTCTCGCAGTTTAAACGGCAAGACCAGAGCTATGCAGTTTGAGCTGTAATGTAGTACAGCTCAGATTTGCAGCTTGCGCTATAAAGCATCTCTCAGATCAGCTTGAAAACCAGTATCTGCTGCTGGACAATGAAGACGACTGCACACTCCCGGGTTTTGTATCTTTTTGTACGTAGCTATGTAAGTCTATGTGCATGCGTAATTTCTGTAAAACACTTTCTTTAACAGTGAAGCTTAAATTGTGCAAAACTACGTACGATTTTTTTCATAATTGTGTAAGAAATTTTGCGTAAGCTACGCATGCACATAGACTTACGTAGTTACGTACAAAAAAGTACATAAACCGGGAGTGTGCGTTTGGCCGAGCACACTAAACCCTCACGAAACTTCACTCAGAAACTACATGTGCCAAGGTATTCAGCAAATAGTGTGTACTTTGGAATGTACACACTATTTACTGCATTCATGGCCATGTACACACTATTTACTGAATACCTGTAAGTATGCAGTAAATAATGAATACATGTACACACTTGGTTTTCCAGAGTGGGTAACCGTTGTCCGATTGCGCCCAGAATTTGCACAGCCTTATTGTAAGGTGTTTCCTTACGTTCCAGGTTGTTACCTCAAATACTGTTTTCTTGTCGGACACCCTAACATATAGGCGTTTTTAAGCACATTTAGTGCTTTCGTTAAGTGTGCGGAAATGTTTGAAGAGTTAGTACGTACACACTAAATTAATGGGAATGTTTTTTCCGTACGTAATAATAATCAGATTGACACATGCACACACTTCATTCATTTGAACTTTTTTATACGCAGCTACAGATTTATTTCTGTATACATGCTGTATTCATAAATAATTTAACGCAGGTCAATGAACAAACTTGTTCGTATTGGGCTTATTTTGTTCATAGTTGCGCCCAAAATTATGCGTTATAGAGCATGTTTACAGAAATCTATAGGTGCGTAAAATAGAAAAGAAAAAAAGAATGAAGTGTGCAGAATACGGTATTTCACTGAATAACAAGCTCTCGGGTTACGAACTTTTTTGTACGTGGCTCTGTAAGTCTACGTGCATGCGTAGCTTATGAAAAAAAAAATCGTACATAGTTACGCATAAATAATCTTAAATTGTGCATAACTACGTACGATTTTTTTTTCATAATTGTGTAAGAAATTGTACGTAAGCTGAGCATGCACACATACATACGTAGCTACGGACAAAAAAGTACATAAACCAAGAGTGTGAACAGGGCCGGAAGTAAGAAGTCAAAAAGCACAAAAGTGGAACCAGCAGTTCAATGCTATCTATCGTTACATGAAAAACTAACGTGGCTCTCCGTCGTTGATTGGGTGTTTTGAATGAAACTTCGTACGTCTCTCATACTTCGTCGGTTTCTATTCAGCCACTGGTTCGGTTTTTTTTTGTGCTTTCGTTTTACTTCCTTTTTTTTTGGTTTAGGGTTTCAGTGAAATGACTAATTATGTACAAACATTTAGACGAAGCTGCACAATATTTTACATAATCTATTTTTACAACGAAATGTGATAACAAAACTCTGGGCAGAAAAATGTACTATAGGTGCATGGTTCTGCACAGATTTGTATACCATTCTGTATCAATCAATCCAGTATTATGTAAAAACATACATAAACATTTAGTGTGTACCATACTACAATTGGTTATTTACTGTTCTGCTTCGTATATGTCATAGGGACAGACTTCGGCGAGTGCACACTCCCGGGTTATGTACTTTTTTGCACGTAGCTATGTAAGTGTATGTGCATGCGTAGCTTATGTAAAACAATCGTACATAGTTACGCATAAATAAGCTTAAATTGTGCATAAATACGTAAGATTTTTTTTTCATAATTGTGTAAGACATTTTACGTAAGCTACACATGCACACAGACATACGTAGCTACGTTCAAAAAAGTACATAAACCAAGAGTGTGTTGGCTTAAAAGTGGTTGGACTCAAGAACCTAAAACATAGAAATGGCAGATTCTGACTAATTCTGATGAGTTAGAAAGTCCTTTATTTGAATCAGAAGATTGAAAACTAGAAGACAAGGCAGCCTTTTTTTGTGATTTTGACCTCATGTGGATTTTTGCTTTCTACGCTGAGTTCCCAAAAAATCATGATTTATTGGGAACTCAACGTAAAAGACAAAAATCCATATGAGGTCAAAATCACAAAAAAAGGCTGCCTTGTCTTCTAGTTTTCAATCTTCTGATTCAAACAAACCTTACGGGGACTTTCTAACTCATCAGAATTAGTCAGAATCTTGCGCGCAAGCCTTAATTTTGGAAATCCACTTTTTGGTGGTTTTTGGCCAATATCTTGGCTTCCCCATGACTTTATTAAAGTTTTTATGGCAGAAATAGAATGAGAATAAAATTCTGCATCTGAAGACACCCATCATGTGACCAAAACAGGCCATTTCTATGTTTTAGGTTCTTGAGTCCAACCACTTGAGAAATTCAGCTTTTCTCACTTTACCCCCCCCCCCCTTAAAAAAAAAAGGAATATGTAAAAAAATGTTTTGTTCACAGTTTTGTACAAATTTATGACAACCAAATTCAGTCATAATAACTACCTTATTGATGTTAAAATGTCCACATTTATGCGTGATTTTGTCTTTAAATTATCTCGTCTAAGTCTGCCAATATAACATGTAAGATTGAGTTCATTCCTAATACTTGTACATCATCCATATGCTTCGGTTTCCAAGTGTCGACTATTTTACAGAACCTCCTTTCAGAAAAAAAAGTGTACGTGAAGAGACTAATTGCGCAAATTACCACCCCGACACTTAAAACTACAATCATTAAACATACTGAAACGTTGGCTTATGGACGTGGTATCCATTTACGCCCACCAACTAAACAAAGGGTTCACGAGGAGTGCTTAAACAATTTTTTTACTAAGAAACGAAGAAAGAAACAAGGCGTAATTAAGTACACTAGAAATCCAACAGTGTGCTTAGTATACTGCCAAATCGGCATGCCTGAGTAGTTAAGATAAGGGGGTTCCTAACCCGCATTTCACTAGGAATTTTTTTTGCGCACTTGCACGGTCTGGATGCTTACCAAAGCGTCTAAGCAGAGCTTAACTCCATCCTTTTTCTTTTGGTTTTAAAAGATTTTGTGTTTTGGAGGTATTGAGGTGTGTGTATTAATCCAAAGGTAAAATTCACAGCTTTTTATTGATCATATTTTTTTGTATGTTATTTTCCGATAACAGTCTCGGTAAAATGGAGGTCCTTGGGGCGGCTGGTCCTCGTCGATGCAGAGTAATTTATAATTTGGTATGTCAAAGACGACATCGTCGTCTTCGACATACAAAACTATTTTTTCAACTGTTGGCAAGCCAACATTTGACCCGAAATATCGGGTTAAATGGCGGCTTGCCATTTCTATTTCTTCGTACCAAATAATTACGTCGATTTGGGTTGGTTGGAGGTAGAAACTACCTACCAACCATCTCCAAGATACCGTGAGCACTCCTTTATTGTAGCCGCAGGCATTTCGCCATGCCCAAGCGTCAACGGCCCACGGTAAATTGTCCGTAATTAAATCGTTGATGAAGGTCAGTTGTTCATAAGCCTTGCTAAATTCCGCGAGGCTTATGAGCATTCCCCATGGTACAGTAGAGCGCGGAGCAGGCTCCGGCTCTTGACGCATAGTAGTAGTCCTAGCAGGCGAGGAGGAAATTTCGGGTTCCCTTTCGCCTTGGCGGATAATCCACAAAATTAGCCAAACTACTATGCGGCGCCACAGGGAGGGCCGCACCTCGCGGAATTCAGTCTGCTCTTCTTCATACCAGCCGTCGTCCATGCTTGCAGTGATTCCGTTTTCGAAGTGAGACATACCTAGAACAAAGAACATCAAAAACCGAATCAGCTTCCTGATTGATGCAAACAGGTTTAGGAAATGGGTGGTGATAAAAAAAAAAAAATGAAAACCAATCACATCATTTATTTATTTTTTCAAAACATAGTACTATACAGCTAAGCCCGTGGTGAAATTTGTAAAGAAAGTTGTGTTTAAATTTTGTTTGAGGAGTGAAATGCCAATCTATACCAACAAAAGTTACATCTAAAAAGTTTAGTTTAGGTGATTTGTCTATAAATTTATTAATAATATCTTGAGCCCAAACCGACCTATTGCTATTTCCACATTTATTTTTAAAATACTTCTTGACAGTTCTCGAATTAAAAACTAACTTTGCATATTCCAAACTATTCCAATCCCAATGCAGCATTTCCTCTCTAAACTCTAAAAAGGAATCAATGACTTTAAGTGACATGTAATGTACAGATAAAAATTGAGTTTCCATTTCATAACGTCGCAGTTCTGATGCTTCAACAAATTGAATAACTCTTGGATTAAAATATGGAACGCACATGCTAGGGTTCATAAGTTCTTCCCAGAAGGCAAACCAATGTCGATTCAAGTTGCTAGAGGATTTAAATCGCTTAAATGGTAACTTTGAGAACACCATACCACATGGCGAGTACGAAATCCTAGCAATTTCAGGTCGTATGCGCATGTACCTAATCCAGTACCCAAGCCTTTTCCATACTCTCTCTGAATTATCTAGAAAATTTACTTATAATCCCAACCAAAAAACTTATCACTCATCAAAATTTGGGGAGGAGTTTCATGGTATATCAGATGTATCGCAGCTTCCCGTATCCTGCTAGATATACAGGTCAGCCGGGTGAGGTCGTCCAGGTGCAAGTTCGTAAAAATGATGATCAGCAATTCCAAAGGCAGATACTGGAGCAGCATAATTTGTCTAAAAAAAGAGAAAACAAATTGTTTCAGTCGGGGAAATAAATAAAAAAACAATTTAACAGTTTACAGATTTATTTCTACGTTTCCGCCTCTTTCTAAAATTGTAGTTCTATGTACATGTTATCAGGTGTATCAAGTACAGCATCAATATTTATAAATTCTAAACCTAAGCCGAAAATTTCCTGAATATAGTCGTGTAATAAATTAATGTGAAAATACCCGTCGTGCATGTCAAGACGAGGACATGAACGGGTATGAACTGGACTTTGGGTCATATCGGTAAAATATTCTAAATACATTTCAAAATCTAGGCTAATGAACAGACGAGCTCCAATAATGCCGTTGTTCATACTGTAACAGAAAATAATTTACACAATTAGAAAATCGTCTTCGCAACCGCTATCCTCAGTATCCTGATAATGATAGTCTATAAGTGGATGTTTAAATCTTAACCGCAGATGCGCGCCCGCCCTGACACGTGATATTAATTTACAACCTTTAATATGGAAAAAAGTTATACATTTCCAAAGTGTAAAGACGGGCGGCACTTCCGCAGGTAGGATGTTTTTACAACACAATTCAATGTTATCATTATCAGTAGCATGATAATAGGTAAGTTGAATTTTTAGAGATGGTGCAATCACGATTTCTCCAATTCGAACCGAGTGTTGGAAATAAGGCTGCCAGTTCATGCTAGAACAAAAAAAAGAAGAAATCAAGATGAGTGGATTTAAAAACCTATACCAGAATCATCATCAGGATAATCATGAGGGTCGGCAAATATTAATTTTACATAAAATGATCCTGGAACTGAAACAATTTCAGTTTGTACAAATGTGAGTCCATAATTATTAATAAAATTTCGAAAACATGCAAATAGAAATGGGAAATTAAATGGTCCGACGTATTCGACATTCTCCGTTGGATTCTGATGCTCATCGAGTAAAAGAACGCTTATTCCTCCATGAGCATACAAGCTGATGTAAGCACTGGGTCGCATCGCTAAACAGAAAGAAAAACAAAATTAAAAAATGTCAATCTCCTCCCGAACAGCGACGACCTGCTCGATGCGAGACATACCTAGAACAAAGAAAATCAGCAATCAGCTTCCTGATTAACGCAGCGCTGCTTTAGGGAAATGGGTATTTTTAAGAGTAGAAAGAAAAAAACAATCTCAGCATGGTTTTTTATTTTTTTATTAAATCGTGTCTTTTATATGTTATCGTCCGATATATGTCGCAGTGATGTTCGCCGCAGGTGGGATAAGGCTCGTCGTCTATAGCTATAAGCTGATAGTTGGGTATTTCGAAGATAGCCTCGTCATCTTCGCAATACACAACTACCCGCTCAGGCATAGCTGAGCCAGCAATTGACTTGAAACACCAGGTCAAATGCTCGCTCGCCAGCTCAACTTCACCAAACCAAACAAGGATATCGATTTGGCGGGGTCGGAGAGGGTAGAAACTACCCACCAACCACCGCCACGATACCTGGGCCACGTCATCGCTGAATCCGCATGAATATCTCCACGCTTCAGCGCTGACGGGCCAAGGTAACTTGTCATTGATTAATCGGTAGATGAAGTAAAGCTGCTCGCTGCCTTTACAGACTTCCGCGAGGCTGAACAGCATTGACCAGGGCACGAATCGCGGGGACGGTTCCAGATGTTTCCACCACGGCAAAGGAGCAGCCAATTTCGATTTGCGCTCCTGCAAATCACGCTGTGCCGCCCTTTCGCCGTGGCGGATCAGCCACAGAATAAGCCACACCACGATCCGCCTCCAAAGGGCAGGCCGTTCAACCACGCGGGGCTCCTCTTCCTGTCAGCCGTGGTCGACGACCTCAGCGTCCAGCGCGATTTCTTGCACGCGAGACATACCTAGATCAAAGAACAACAACAACAACCAGCTTTCTGATTGATGCAACAGCTTCAGGAAATGTGTAGTGAAAGAAAAAAAAAACAATTACAGCATTTATTTATTTCTTTCAAAACAACCAAAAAACTTATCACTCATCAAAATTTGGGGAGGAGTTTCATGGTATATCAGATGTATCGCAGCTTCCCGTATCCTGCTAGATATACAGGTCAGCCGGGTGAGGTCGCCCAGGTGCAAGTTCGTAAAAATGATGATCAGCAATTCCAAAGGCAGATACTGGAGCAGCATAATTTGTCTAAAAAAAGAGAAAACAAATTGTTTCAGTCGGGGAAATAAATAAAAAAACAATTTAACTGTTTACAGATTTATTTCTACGTTTCCGCCTCTTTATAAAATTGTAGTTCTATGTACATGTTATCAGGTGTATCAAGTACAGCATCAATATTTATTAATTCTAAACCTAAGCCGAAAATTTCCTGAATATAGTCGTGTAATAAATTAATGTGAAAATACCCGTCGTGCATGTCAAGACGAGGACATGAACGGGTATGAACTGGACTTTGAGTCATATCAGTAAAAGACTATAAATACATTTCAAATTCTAGGCTATTGAACAGACGATCCCCAATAATAGCGTTGTTCACACTGAAACAAACAAAAAAAATTACACAGTTAGATAATCGTCTTCGCATCCGCTATCCTCAGTATCCTGATATGATAGTCTATAAGAGGATGTTTAAATTTTAACCGCAGATGTGCGCCCATCATGACACATGATATTAGTTTACAGCCTTTATTATGGAAAAAAAGTTATACATTTGTCCATAATTATTAATAAAATTTACGTATTCGACATTCTCCGTTGGATTCTGATGCTCATCAGCATACAAGCTGATGTAAGCACTGGGTCGCATCGCTAAACAGAAAGAAAAACAAAATTAAAAAATGTCAATCTCCTCCCGAACAGCGATGACCTGCTCGTTGCGAGACATACCTAGAACAAAGAAAATCAGCAATCAGCTTCCTGATTAACGCAGCGCTGCTTTAGGGAAATGGGTATTTTTAAGAGTGTAGAAAGAAAAAAACAATCTCAGCATGGTTTTTTTATTTTATTAAGTCGTGTCGTTTGTAGGTTATCGTCCGATAGATGTCCCTGTGATGTTCGCCGCAGGTGGGGAGAGGGTCGTCGTCTATGGCTATAAGCTGGTAGTTTGGTATTTCGAAGATGGCCTCGTCATCTTCGCAATATACAACTACCCGCTCAGGCATAGCTGAGCGAGCAATTGACTTGAAATACCAAGTCAAATGCTCGCTCGCCAGCTCATCTTCACCAAACCAGACAAGGATATCGATTTGGCGGGGTCGGAGAGGGTAGAAACTACCCACCAACCACCGCCACGATACCTGGGCCACGTCATCGCTGAATCCGCATGAATATCTCCATGCTTCAGCGCTGACGGGCCAAGGTAACTTGTCATTGATTAATCGGTAGATGAAGTAAAGCTGCTCGCTGCCTTTACAGACTTCCGCGAGGCTGAACAGCATTGACCAGGGCACGAATCGCGGGGACGGTTCCAGATGTTTCCACCACGGCAAAGGAGCAGCCAATTTCGATTTGCGCTCCTGCAAATCACGCTGTGCCGCCCTTTCGCCGTGGCGGATCAGCCACAGAATGAGCCACACCACGATCCGCCTCCAAAGGGCAGGCCGTTCAACCACGCGGGGCTCCTCTTCCTGCCAGCCGTGGTCGACGACTTCAGGGTCCAGCGCGATTTCTTGCACGCGAGACATACCTAGAACAAAGAACAACAACAACAATCAGCTTTCTGATTGATGCAACAGCTTCAGGAAATGTGTAGTGAAAGAAAAAAAAAACAATTACAGCATTTATTTATTTCTTTCAAAACAACCAAAAAACTTATCACTCATCAAAATTTGGGGAGGAGTTTCATGGTATATCAGATGTATCGCAGCTTCCCGTATCCTGCTAGATATACAGGTCAGCCGGGTGAGGTCGCCCAGGTGCAAGTTCGTAAAAATGATGATCAGCAATTCCAAAGGCAGATACTGGAGCAGCATAATTTGTCTAAAAAAAGAGAAAACAAATTGTTTCAGTCGGGGAAATAAATAAAAAAACAATTTAACTGTTTACAGATTTATTTCTACGTTTCCGCCTCTTTATAAAATTGTAGTTCTATGTACATGTTATCAGGTGTATCAAGTACAGCATCAATATTTATTAATTCTAAACCTAAGCCGAAAATTTCCTGAATATAGTCGTGTAATAAATTAATGTGAAAATACCCGTCGTGCATGTCAAGACGAGGACATGAACGGGTATGAACTGGACTTTGGGTCATATCGGTAAAATATTCTAAATACATTTCAAAATCTAGGCTAATGAACAGACGAGCTCCAATAATGCCGTTGTTCATACTGTAACAGAAAATAATTTACACAATTAGAAAATCGTCTTCGCAACCGCTATCCTCAGTATCCTGATAATGATAGTCTATAAGTGGATGTTTAAATCTTAACCGCAGATGCGCGCCCGCCCTGACACATGATATTAATTTACAACCTTTAATATGGAAAAAAGTTATACATTTCCAAAGTGTAAAGACGGGCGGAGCATTTGCAGGTAAGATATTTTTACAGCACAATACAATGTTATCATTATCAGTGACATGATAATAGGTAAGTTGTATTTTGAGGGATGGAGCAATCACGATTTCTCCAATTCGAACCGAGTGTTCGAAATTTGGCTGCCATTCCATGCTAGAACAAAAAAAAGAAGAAATCAAGATGAGTGGATTTAAAAACCTATACCAGAATCATCATCAGGATAATCATGAGGGTCGGCAAATATTAATTTTACATAAAATGATCCTGGAACTGAAACAATTTCAGTTTGTACAAATGTGAGTCCATAATTATTAATAAAATTTCGAAAACATGCAAATAGAAATGGGAAATTAAATGGTCCGACGTATTCGACATTCTCCGTTGGATTCTGATGCTCATCGAGTAAAAGAACGCTTATTCCTCCATGAGCATACAAGCTGATGTAAGCACTGGGTCGCATCGCTAAACAGAAAGAAAAACAAAATTAAAAAATGTCAATCTCCTCCCGAACAGCGACGACCTGCTCGATGCGAGACATACCTAGAACAAAGAAAATCAGCAATCAGCTTCCTGATTAACGCAGCGCTGCTTTAGGGAAATGGGTATTTTTAAGAGTAGAAAGAAAAAAACAATCTCAGCATGGTTTTTTATTTTTTTATTAAATCGTGTCTTTTATATGTCATCGTCCGATATATGTCGCAGTGATGTTCGCCGCAGGTGGGAAGAGGCTCGTCGTCTATAGCTATAAGCTGATAGTTGGGTATTTCGAAGATAGCCTCGTCATCTTCGCAATACACAACTACCCGCTCAGGCATAGCTGAGCCAGCAATTGACTTGAAACACCAGGTCAAATGCTCGCTCGCCAGCTCAACTTCACCAAACCAAACAAGGATATCGATTTGGCGGGGTCGGAGAGGGTAGAAACTACCCACCAACCACCGCCACGATACCTGGGCCACGTCATCGCTGAATCCGCATGAATATCTCCATGCTTCAGCGCTGACGGGCCAAGGTAACTTGTCATTGATCAATCGGTAGATGAAGTATAGCTGGTCGACGCCTTTACAAACTTCCGCGAGGCTAAACAGCATTGCCCAGGGGACGAATCGTGGGGAGGGTTCATCTCTCCACCGCGGCAAAGGAGCGGCCAATTTTGATTTGCGCTCCCGCAAATCATGCTCTGCCTCCCTTTCGCCGTGGCGGATCACCCACAGAATCATCCACACCACGATCCGTTTCCAAAGGGCAGGCCGTTCAACCACGCGGGGCTCCTCTTCCTCCCAGCCGTGGTCGACAACCTCAGCGACCTCTGCGACCTCAGCACGTTCGGGCACACGAGACATACCTAGAACAAAGAACAACAACAACAACAATCAGCTTTCTGATTGATGCAACAGCTTCAGGAAATGGGTAGTGAAAGAAAAAAGACAATTACAGCATTTATTTATTTCTTTCAAAACAAAGTACTATACAGGTAAGACCATGTTGGAATTTATAGAGAAAAGAGTTGTTGTGTTTAAATTTTGTTTGTGGACTGAAATGCCAATCTATACCAACAAAAGTTACATCTAACCAGTTCAGCTTTGGTGCTTTGTCCATAAATTTATTAATAATATTTCGTGCCCACACCGTCTTATTTTCACATCCATTTCTAAAATACTTTTTGAGAGTTCTCGAATTAAAAACTAACTTTGCATATTCCAAATTATCCCAATCCCAATGCAGCATTTCTTCCCTAAACTCTAAAAAGGAATCAATAATTTTAAGCGTCGTGTGGTGTACAGTCAAAAATTGAATTTCCATCTCGTAACGTCGCCGCTCTGATGCTTCTACAAACTGAATAATTCTAGGATTAAAATATGAAATGCGCATGCTAGGTTTTACCAGTTCTTCCCAGAAGGCAAACCAATGTAGATTCAAGCTGCCTACGGATTTAAACCGCTCAAATGGTAACTTTGAGAACACCATCCCGCATGGCGAGTAAGAAATCGTAGCAATTACAGGGCGGATGCGCATGTACCTGATCCAGTACCCAAGTCGCCTGCGTACTCTCTGTGCATTTTCCAAAAAATTTAGATTATAATCCCAACCAAAAAACTTATCGCTCATCCTTATTTCGGGAGGGGGACCGTGATATATCACATGTACTGCAGCTTCGCGTATCTTGCTGGATATACAGGTCAGCCGAGTCAGGTCGTCCAGATGCAAATTCTTAAAAATGATGATCAGCAGCTCCACAGGCAGATACTGAAGCAGCATAATTTGCCTAGAAAAAGAAAATATATTTAAAAAAATGTTTCAGGCAGGGGAAAAATAAAAAAGCAATTTCTTTTAATTTGTTTTATTGGAATTGGCCCTCTACAACTCTGGCTTATAAAAATGTAATTCTATGAAATTATTTGGCGGAGGCGCATTTAAAACAGCATCTATATGTATGAATTCTAAATTGTAACTAAAAATTTCTTGCAGGTAATCATGTAACAGACTAATGTGATAGTACCCGTCGGCCGTATCCAGTGGCGGGCATGAACGGACACGAACGGGGCTTTGATTAACATTTGCAAAAAATTCTAAGTACATTTCAAAGTGAAGGGTAATATAAAGACGGGCTGCAAAAATGGCGGGCATACTGTAACAAAAAAATTATGGAATTAGTCCATCACACACACTCACATCCACTATCCGAAGTATCTTGATAACTAAAATGAATATTAGGACATTGAAATCTTATTCTTAGATGTGATCCTGCCATTTCACATGATGCTAATTCTAGGCCCTTAATGAAAAAAAAATCCAGACATTTCAAAAACGAAATGACAGGAGGTGCGTGCCAAGGATAGAGATTTTGACAGCACAATTCGCAATGGTCCTCGACTACATGGTAATATGTAAGCTGTATTTTTAAATTCGGTGCCATGATGATCTCCCCAATTCGAACCGAGTGTTCGTAATTAGGCAGCCAGTTCATGCTAGAACAAAAAAAGACAAAAGACAATCAGTACATTTAATAACCTATACCCGAATCATCATCAGCAAAATCGTAAGGCTCGACAAATATAAGTTTTACATAAAATGAACCAGGAATTGAAATAAATACAATTTGGTGAAAATCTTCCGTTCCGCTCTTCAACCGACTCATTCGCCTCAAAATACGACAACTCAATAAAGCAAAAGATACACTTCACAGCAGAACACAGTTCCTCGCGACTTAATGGTACAGACTTTTTGACAGCTATAAAACCGTTTCGAGCAAGCTCGCTTGGCAGGGCAAAACTGTTTGCGGGAAAATTGACATATATTGGTAAGCGTGCAGATTCTCTGTTGTATTCATCCAGGTCTAGCAGAATCTCGTCCATTTTCGCGCCGCTGTGCTCGCTGCGGTGGCGGAATGATGCCATCGCCCTACTCCCCCCTTCAGAGACTCTGGCGGCCGAGCGGTGGCTGCCTCCAACTACCAGCCCCTCCTCCTCCCCTTCTCGCCCTAGAGCACCAGCGGCCAGCGTGTAGGCCACCCATCTGGCGGTCCTGTGTAGCCTGGAACATCCGGTAAACAAAACTGTGTGCCAAGAGAAAAACACTTTTCGTCACGTTACGACGCCCCTGTTTTAGGTCCATGCACTTAACAAAATGCAGCTATATGAATATCGCGCGAGCAGCCGCGCAACTTTCCCGGGCGAGGCGAGGCAAGGCCCTACTAGTCCCCGTGAAACTCTTGACAATTAGTCCGGGATGGCCCAGTAGTGAGTCGAAAAATTCGTACTTACAAGTTCTGTGGCGCTGTTTGGTCGAGTAATGGATCGCAGTGTAGGCCGCTCCTCGTATCCTCGTAGCTAGGAGAAACCAATGCAGAATATTGTAGCACTGACAAGGCTACGGCTTATCTGCATAAAATGGCTCACCAGTCACAATGTGATTCGTTAGAATGGTGATACCAATTATCGAAAACAAGAAAAGGGGAGAAGTGCGAAAACTTTCATTTGAAAATAATATTTGAATGTTGATACGCTTTCGACTACCACAAGCCAACATGAAGTCATCTCAATCCTTAATTTAGTTTAATTTTCTAGTTTAAATTCTGAATTTAACTCAAAACTGATTGATATGTGCATGTTGAAGAGAATTTAATTCGAAGAAATCCTTAAATTTATCAAGGACTTTTTCACTAATTTTTTGGTGGCTCTCTGGCGTTACACAGACCATGCTGCTGTGGTGGGTCGTGATCCATGGGGAGTTCTAGGACGTAACCTAGGACTTCCCCTTCCGCGGGAGATACATGATTTATTTATTGCAGCTCGGTGTACAAAGGCAATTGCCTGTTGATGCGCCCCAAAACACCAATCACTGGTTCTACGCTAAAATGGCTAATGGCAACCTATCTGCGACAAGCTGGATTAAAAAAATGTTTCAGTCGGGGGAATATATTAAAAAAGAATTTGCCCGTCTACAGATTTATTGTCACGTTTCCGCCTCTTTATAAAATTGCGGTTAAATATACACCAACCACCGCCACGATACCTGGGCCACACCATCGCTGAAGCCGCAGGAGAATCTCCACGCTTCAGCGCCGGCGGGCCAAGGTAACTCGCCGTTAATTAATTCGTAGACAAAGTCGAGCTGGACGCTACCCTTGCAGAGTTCCGCGAGAGTAAACAGTGCGGTCCACGGTACGAATCGCGGGGAGGGTTCAACAGTTCTCCACCACGGCAAAGGATCGGCCAAATTCGCTCTACGTGCGAGAACGTCTCGCTGAGCCGCCATCTCGCCGTGGCGGATCACCCAGAGGATGACCCACACCACGATCCGCCTCCAAAGGGCAGGCCGCTGCTCAACCTCGCGGTTCTCCGCCGGCTCTTCGTACCAGCCGTGGTCGGGGACCTCGACGTTCACAGCAACTTCGACGCGAGACATACCTAGAACAAAAGAACATCAACAATCAGCTTCCTGATTGATGAAGCAGCTTTAGGGAAATGGGTAGTTATAAGAGTAGAAAGAAAAAACAATCTCAGCATGGTTTTTATTTTTTTATTTTTTTTGTGTCTTTTGTATGTCATTGTTCGATATATGTCTCGGTGATGCTCGCCGCCGGTGGGGAGAGGCTCGTCGACTATGGCTATAAGCTGGTAGTTGGGTATTTCGAAGATAGCCTCGTTATCCTCGCAATACAGAACTACCCGCTCAGGCATAGCTGAGCCAGCATATGACCTGAAATACCAGGTCAAATGCTCGCTCGCCAACTCGACTTCTTCGAACCAAACAATGATATCGAGCTGACGGGGTCGGAGAGGGTAGAAACTACCCACCAACCACCGCCACGATACCTGGGCCACGCCATCGCTGAAGCCGCATGAATATCTCCACGCTTCAGCGCTGACGGGCCTAAGGTAACTCGTTGTTAATCAATTGATAGATGAAATAGAGCTGGTCGCTGCCCTTACAGATTTCCGCGAGGCTAAATAGCATTGACCAAGGCACGAATCGCGGGGAGAGTTCAAGAGTTTTCCACCACGGCAAAGTAGCGGCCAATTTCGATTCGCGCTCCTGCAAATCTCGCTGTGCCGCCCTTTCGCCGTGGCGGATCAGCCAGAGAATCAGCCACACCACGATCCGCCTCCAAAGGGCAGGCTGCTCAACCACGCGGGCCTCCTCTTCTTGCCAGCCGTGGTCGACGGCCTCGACGTCCAGGACGATCTCTTGCACGCGAGACATACGTAGAACAAAGAAAATCAGCAATCAGCTTCCTGATTGACGCAGCGCTGCTTTAGGGAAATTGGTAGTTATAAGAGTAGAAAGAAAAAAACAATCTCAGCATGGTTTTTATTTTTTCGTGTCTCTTATAAGTCATCGTCCGATATATGTCGCGGTGATGTTCGCCGCTGGTGGGGAGAGGCTCGTCGTCTATGGCTATAAGCTGATAGTTGGGTATTTCGAAGATAGCCTCGTTATCTTCGCAATACACAACTACCCGCTCAGGCATAGCTGAGCCAGCATTTGACCTGAAATACCAGGTCAAATGCTCGCTCGCCAGCTCAACTTTATTATACCAAACAATGATATCGAGCTGGCGGGGCCGGGGAGGGTAGAAACTACCCACCAACCACCTCCATGATACCTGGGCCCCGCCATCGCATAAGCCGCATGAATATCTCCACGCTTCAGCGCTGACGGGCCAAGGTAACTCGTTATTGATTAATTGGTAGATAAAGTAAAGCTGGTCGCTGCCCTTACAGACTTCCGCGAGGCTGAAAAGCATTGACTAGGACACGAATCGCGGGGACGGTTCCAGATGTTTCCACCACGGCAAAGGAGCAGCCAATTTCGATTTGCGCTCCTGCAAATCACGCTGCGCTGCCCTTTCGCCGTGGCGGATCAGCCACAGAATGAGCCACACCACAATCCGCCTCCAAAGGGCAGGCTGCTCAACCACGCGGGCCTCCTCTTCTTGCCAGCCATGGTCGACGGCCTCAGCGTCCAGGACGATCTCTTGCACGCGAGACATACCTAGAACAAAGAACATCAACAACAACAATCAGCTTCCTGATTGATGCAACAGCTTCAGGAAATCGCTCATCCTTATTTCGGGAGGGGGACCGTGATATATCACATGTACTGCAGCTTCACGTATCTTGCTGGATATACAGGTCAGCCGAGTCAGGTCGTCCAGGTGCAAATTCTTAAAAATGATGATCAGCAGCTCCACAGGCAGATACTGGAGCAGCATAATTTGCCTAGAAAAGAAAATATATTTAAAAAATGTTTCAGGCAGGGGATAAATAAAATAGCAATTTCTTTTACTGTTTTTTATTGGTATTGGCCACTCTACAACTCCGGCTTATAAAAATGCAGTTCTATGTAATTATTCGGCGCATCTAAAATAGCATCTATGTGTATAAATTCTAAATTGTAACTAAAAATTTCCTGCATGTAATCATGAAGCAGACTAATGTGATAGTATCCGTCGGCCGTATCCAGTGGCGGGCATGAACGGACACGAACGGGGCTTTGGTTAACATTAGCAAAAAATTCTAGGTACATTTTAAAGTGAAAGCTAATAAAAAGACGGGCTGCAAAAATGGCGGGCATACTGTAACAAAAACTTATGGAATAAGTCCATCACACTCACATCCACTATCCGCAGTATCTTGATAACTAAAATGAATATTAGGATGTTGAAATTTTATTCTTAGATGCGATGCTGCCATTTCACATGATACTAAATCCAGGCCCTTAATGAAAACAAAATCCAGACATTTCAAAAACGAAATGACAGGAGGTGCGTGCCAAGGATAGAGATTTTGACAGCACAATTCACAATGGTCCCCGACTACATGGTAATACGTAAGCTGTATTTTTAGATTCGGTGCCATGATGATCTCCCCAATTCGAACGGAGTGTTCGTAATTAAGCAGCCAGTTCATGCTAGAACAAAAAAAGACAAAAAAGACAATCAGTACATTTAATAACCTACACCCGAATCACCATCAGCAAAATCGTAAGGCTCGACAAATATAAGTTTTATATAAAAAGAACCAGGAATTGAAACAAGCTCAGTTTGAACAAATTCATATCCGAGATTTTCATATAAATGGGTAAAACAAGCATGAAAAAATGAAAAATTGAAATCTCCAACATAATCGCTAGTCTCCGTCTGGTTTTGATCTCGGTCAAGAAGGATACAGCTTAGTCCTCCATGAGCGTACAAGCAGATGTAAGCACTCGGACGCATTGCTAAACAAAAAGAGAAAAACAATATTAAAATTTGTTTTTTTTGTGATGGCTGCCCCGTCCCCGCAGCCATCTGTGGCGAACAACCAATTTAATTTTCGCCTCCATTTTTTTTTTACTTATTTTTATAATGACTGCCCCGTCCCCGCAGCCACACGTGGTGAACAACCTATTTAGTTTTCACCTCCATTTTTTTGATGTTTAATAGTTGCCTCATCCCCGCAACCATGAGTGGCGAACGACCTAGTTTAATTTTCGCCTCCTACTATAAACTAAAATTGACTTATCTATAGAAATTAACTCAAAAACAAATCCAGCAAGAGTGGTGATACCAATTATCTAAAACAAAGAAAAGGGACAAGTGCGAAAACCTAAATTTAAAGAAAATATTTGAATGTTGATACGCTTTCGACTACCACAAGCCAACATGAAGTCATCTTAATCCTTAATTTAGTTTAATTTACTAGTTTGAATTCTGAATTTAACTCAAAATTCATTGATATGTGCATGTTGAAGATAATTTAAATGAAACAAATCCTTAAATTTATCAAGGACTTTTTAATTTATTTTTGGTGGCTCTCTGGCGCTACACAGACCAAGCTGCTGAGGTGGAATCGTGATCCATTGAGGGTCATAGGCCACAAACTAAGACTTTCCCTTCCGCGGGAGATACATGATGCGCCTAAAAATATCGACATTTATTGCAGCTCGATGTACAAAGGCAATTGCTTGTTGATGCGCCCCAAAACACCAATCACTGGTTCTACGCTAAAATGGCTAATGGCAACCTATCTGCGACAGTTGAATTGACACAAGTCTTCAAATCTATCCAAAACTAATTCATTCAGTTTTTTAAAGGCTTTTCCAAGCGTCAGATAGACCATACTACGAAAGAAAGAAAAATAAATAATGAGTCAATCATTGACTTGATGGGCAAACATCTTTGAAAATATTTTTCATTTACAATCTAAAGGAAAGAAAGAATCAATTTCGAAGGCAAGTGTTTGAATTTCTTGTATATATTCGTCTGAATCTCGGATTTTATGAAGTTTTACTGTTTGAATTTTAAAGTTTACCACAAATTCATTCACATGAATGTTGTGTTGAAAGTTAAGTTGGCACAAGTCATCAAATTTATGCAATACAACTTCATTAAACTTTTTAACGGCTTTATCAGGCGTCAGATAGACCATACTGCGAAAGAAAGAAAAAGAAAAAATGAGTTCATAATTGATTTGATGGGCAAACGTCCTTGATAATATTTTTTACATTTTCAACCAAAAAGAAAGAAATAATCAATTTTGGAGGCAAGTGTTTGAATTTCTTGTATATATTCGTCTGAATCTCGGATTTTATGAAGTTTTAGGGGAGGCGTGAGTTGAAGGCATCATAACTACTGCACATTATATCATTAAGTGTCTGGAAAGTCGATGGTTTGATCAACCCGCTGTCATTCAGAGAATGCCAGAACACCTTTTGCTGCGTTGCGGCGCAGCGCTCGCTGACAAACAGCTTTGTATCAGATAGAGCGTAATGCATTCGGGGGTGGAAGCTGGTGTGAAGCGCATAATGCTGAAAATTCGTGATAGCCTCAAGATCTGCGTTCGGATCTAACGCGGAACTTAGAATATTAAAACCGCTCACATTACGCCACTCGTCCAGAGGCTCAGGCAAAAAGGTGGCTTCCCACATGTCATTTCTTAAGTGTTGCAGCATCGTGGATTTACAGGTGGAAATGTTACCCTCAAGAGACACTCTAAAAACTCCTCGAGACGCCATGTCTACCCTTACCTCGGAGCGAGTGAGCGGCGGCGGAAAAGATAGCAGGAATCCTGGGGGAGGAGAGAGGGATGTGATATACGCTCAAATAGAAACACTTTTTTTACCACATACGCCGCCTGTGTCGCCCCGCGGGTGCGTGCACGTAAATACGTTCAAGTAATTTGGATGTTTTTAGCATGTGAACTAAATGCGGCATAAAATGAAAAAATGGAACCCTCGAATTAAATGTTAAATGAATGGCAAAGAGGCGAGGCCAGTGCATGAGCGTGTACTCACAATACCATTTCACAGGCCCGCCTAAAACGCATATTGAGCGGCAATGTCTTTGTACAAGTAATTTGCCAAATGAGGGTCTGCTAACGGGGGTTGTTAATAAATCTGCAATTAGGGGGAGATTCGAAATCCAACAAATTCTTGCATCCATATTCAACAACAGTCGGGCGGCGCGCTTTTTTTCAAAACGAGTTTTTTTACAACCAATTTTTGACAACATTCTTCCCTCCCCCTTTATACGTCTGCCATTTACTTTTATGCATAACAAAACTGTGGCTTATATTGTTAAATGCACGACAAGTCGACGCGAATGTCATTATTTGTTCTGTCTAGCGAAGCATGCCTCCGGGGTATCTCGCAAATAAATGTATGCTTGGGGGAGGCGTGAGTTGAAGGCATCATAACTACTGCACATTATATCATTAAGTGTCTGGAAAGTCGATGGTTTGATCAACCCGCTGTCATTCAGAGCCTGCCAGAACACTTTTTGCTGCGTTGCGGCGCAGCGCTCGCTGACAAATAGCTTTGTATCAGCTAGAGCGTAATGCATTCGGGGGTGGAAGCTGGTGTGAAGCGCATAATGCTGAAAATTCGTGATAGCCTCAAGATCTGCGTTCGGATCTAACGCGGAACTTAGAATATTAAAACCGCTCACATTACGCCACTCGTCCAGAGGCTCAGGCAAAAAGGTGGCTTCCCACATGTCATTTTTTAAGTGCTGCAGCATCGCGGATTTACAGGCGGAAATATTACCCTCAAGAGACACTCTAAAAATTCCTCGAGACGCCATGTCTGCTCTTACCTCGGAGCGAGTGAGCGGCGGTGGAAAAGATAGCAGGAATCCTGGGGGAGGAAAGAGGGATGTGATATACGCTCAAATAGAAACACTTTTTTTACCACATACGCCGCCTGTGTCGCCCCCGCGGGTGCGTGCACGTAAATACGTTCAAGTAATTTGGATGTTTTTAGCATGTGAACTAAATGCGGCATAAAATGAAAAAATGGAACCCTCGAATTAAATGTTAAATGAATGGCAAAGAGGCGAGGCCAGTGCATGAGCGTGTACTCACAATACCATTTCACAGGCCCGCCTAAAACGCATATTGAGCGGCAATGTCTTTGTACAAGTAATTTGCCAAATGAGGGTCTGCTAACGGGGGTTGTTAATAAATCTGCAATTAGGGGGAGATTCGAAATCCAACAAAGTCTTGCATCCATATTCAACAACAGTCGGGCGGCGCGCTTTTTTTCAAAACGAGTTTTTTTACAACCAATTTTTGACAACATTCTTCCCTCCCCCTTTATACGTCTGCCATTTACTTTTATGCATAACAAAACTGTGGCTTATATTGTTAAATGCACGACAAGTCGACGCGAATGTCATTATTTGTTCTGTCTAGCGAAGCATGCCTCCGGGGTATCTCGCAAATAAATGTATGCTTGGGGGAGGCGCGAGTTGAAGGCATCATAGCTATTGCACATTATATCGCTAAGTGTTTGGAAAGTTGATGGTTTGATCAAGGCGTTCTCATTCAGAGCCTGCCAGAACACTTTTTGCTGCGTTGCGGCGCAGCGCTCGCTGACAAATAGCTTTGTATCAGCTAGAGCGTAATGCATTCGGGGGTGGAAGCTGGTGTGAAGCGCATAATGTTGAAAGTTTGTGATAGCCTCAAGATCTGCGTTCGGATCTAACGCAGAACTTAGAAGGTTAAAACCGCCTACATTACGCCACTCGTCCAGAGGCTCAGGCAAAAAGGTGGCTTCCCACATGTCATTTCTTAAGTGTTGCAGCATCGTGGATTTACAGGTGGAAATGTTACCCTCGAGAGACACTCTAAAAACTCCTCGAGACGCCATGTCTACCCTTACCTCGGAGCGAGTGAGCGGCGGCGGAAAAGATAGCAGGAATCCTGGGGGAGGAGAGAGGGATGTGATATACGCTCAAATAGAAACACTTTTTTTACCACATACGCCGCCTGTGTCGCCCCCGCGGGTGCGTGCACGTAAATGCGTTCAAGTAATTTGGATGTTTTTAGCATGTGAACTAAATGCGGCATAAAATGAAAAAATGGAACCCTCGAATTAAATGTTAAATGAATGGCAAGGAGGCGGGGCCAGTGCATGAGCGTGTACTCACAATACCATTTCACAGGCCCGCCTAAAACGCATATTGAGCGGCAATGTCTCTGTACAAGTAATTTGCCAAATGAGGGTCCACTAACCTGGGTTGTTAACAATTCCGCAATTAGGGGGAGATTCGAAATCCAACAAATTCTTGCATCCATATTCAACAACAGTCGGGCGGCGCGCTTTTTTTCAAAACGAGTTTTTTTACAACCAATTTTTGACAACATTCTCCCCTCCCCCTTTATACGTCTGCCATTTACTTTTATGCATAACAAAACTGTGGCTTATATTGTTAAATGCACGACAAGTCGACGCGAATGTCATTATTTGTTCTGTCTAGCGAAGCATGCCTCCGTGGTATCTCGCAAATAAATGTATGCTTGGGGGAGGCGTGAGTTGAAGGCATCATAACTACTGCACATTATATCATTAAGTGTCTGGAAGGTCGATGGTTTGATCAACCCGCTGTCATTCAGAGAATGCCAGAACACCTTTTGCTGCGTTGCGGCGCAGCGCTCGCTGACAAACAGCTTTGTATCAGGTAGAGCGTAATGCATTCGGGGGTGGAAGCTGGTGTGAAGCGCATAATGCTGAAAATTCGTGATAGCCTCAAGATCTGCGTTCGGATCTAACGCGGAACTTAGAATATTAAAACCGCTCACATTACGCCACTCGTCCAGAGGCTCAGGCAAAAAGGTGGCTTCCCACATGTCATTTTTTAAGTGCTGCAGCATCGCGGATTTACAGGCGGAAATATTACCCTCAAGAGACACTCTAAAAATTCCTCGAGACGCCATGTCTGCTCTTACTTCGGAGCGAGTGAGCGGCGGTGGAAAAGAAAGCAGGAGTCCTGGGGGAGGAAAGACGGATGTGATATACGTTCAAATAGAAACACCTTTTTTACCACATACGCCGCCTGTGTCGCCCCGCGGGTGCGTGCACGTAAATACGTTCAAGTAATTTGGATGTTTTTAGCATGTGAACTAAATGCGGCATAAAATGAAAAAATGGAACCCTCGAATTAAATGTTAAATGAATGGCAAAGAGGCGAGGCCATTGCATGAGCGTGTACTCACAATACCATTTCACAGGCCCGCCTAAAACGCATATTGAGCGGCAATGTCTTTGTACAAGTAATTTGCCAAATGAGGGTCTGCTAACGGGGGTTGTTAATAATTCTGCAATTAGGGGGAGATTCGAAATCCAACAAATTCTTGCATCCATATTCAACAACAGTCGGGCGGCGCGCTTTTTTTCAAAACGAGTTTTTTTACAACCAATTTTTGACAACATTCTTCCCTCCCCCTTTATACGTCTGCCATTTTCTTTTATGCATAACAAAACTGTGAGCTATATTGTTAAATGCACGACAAGTCGACGCGAATGTCATTATTTGTTCTGTCTTTAAAAATGTGAAAAGATGCCGAAGACAATCCTCGTTCAAAGATTCCATTACTTACTGTGTAAGGGTGCGGGTGTGTGGAGTGGTTAGGCGCCGACTTGTGAAGAAATTGGAGTGGGGGTCTGCGGAATAAAAAGTAAACACTGTGTTACATTTTGACAAATGTATATCCCAAAGAATTACTTTCAGTACAGCGTCCGATTTTGTCAAGCGCGTAGCCACGGAAAAATATTTGGTTCATACCTGCTACCAGACTTAATTCAAAATTTGTGGGGCGGCGTTTTGAGAGCAGAAAAAATAAAATCGTGAACTAGCCCAAATGACTAATTAGTTATTACGAAATCGAAACAAATTGTGTGGAATGAAAACAGATTCCATGCTGGATTCTGAAGGTGGTATATTTCCAGCAAGGCGGTGCCAAGCGAGCGACATCCACAATCTCCCTAAGTGAATTCGCGGAAACGCGTTCCATTTATCAGCCCCTGATCATATCGCAATGAAAGTGCTTCCCATCTCACTTTCTCATAAAAAGCTATCATTTGTCTATTTTCAATAATGCAATTTCTTAAAACATGTAGAAACTCTATTCTCGTGGCAATGCTACCAGCGTGCTCAACGGTAAATACTATATTTTCTATTACTTTTAAAAAAATCGAGTGATGGGTGAATTTGTTCAGGAATTGTACGAAATAAATTTCACAAAAGATCCTATGCACATTTTGCACATACTGACGACCCCTTTTGGCCAAAATATACATACAGCTCGGTCTGAGGATCGCATGCCTCCTCCACAAACACTCCTGCGTCACATCAGCCGTTATGTTGTTAACAATTGCCGAGCACTGAAAACAGAACAAATTATCGCTAAATGTTGAATAATAAAACCCAGCATCTGCGCAGACGTTCCCGCGCAGCGTTATCGCGGCAGGCCACGAGACGAAAGACTGCAAGCGACTTTCCAAAGACGCAAATTTAGTATGATCTGGCGACACATTTTTCACAAAAGGATCGCTTGTCACATACTCTGCGTCAGAAAAGGAATCATCCTCCAACTCCCCCTCCTCTATTGGGACATTGTTCACAAACACATTCCGCATCATTTCGCAATTTGGCGAACTTTGCGCATGTCGTGCACCAATACTTGCGCCGGCCCAAAATGAGTCAATCTCAAAATGACAAAAGACGCACTTGAAACTCCACTCACCGTCAGCACCGTTTATGAACACGAAACCACCTTTCGCTAATTGCGAGGGTCGATCGGGACAATTTTCCGGGAAATCCGTGAAGGTCCAACGCCGATACGACTCTCTGTACTCAGCCATTTAGACGATTTTTGTTGAACTCCGCCGCGTCCGCGTTGCGTCCGTGGGCTGCACTGAGCTGCACTGGGCTGCGCTGGGCTGCACTGGGCTGCGCTGGGCTGCACTGGGCTGCGCTGGGCTGCACCGGGCTGCACTGGGCTGCACTGCGCTGCACCGCTGCTCTCCGGCGCGCTGCCTTAGACTGGACTGAGTATCATATCGAGATGTGTGCAAGCGTCCGCGCAAATGTTAAGCACAAGTCAACAGCGTCGTTGTTCCAGTTGTTTGACGAAGCCATGTCTGCAAAGCACGTTTTTTACACAGTTTAGACCTGCTCCATAAATTTTGCATGTTCATCGTTTATGAAATCTATAACAGCGGCGACACTTTCGGCCATCCAATTACTGCCTATCCCGACATCCACAATTAGAACCTTGCCATCATCATGCGCTTGCACCTCAGCCATCCACTCCTCGTGCAGCCTATGAAGCCTTTGGAATAGCTCTAGGGTGTACCCCCTCTCCTCCACCCTACCGCGTGCGCGGCATCTAGCATAGCACGCCTCGGGGGTATCTCGCAGATATATGTATGCTTGGGGGAGGCGCGAGTTGAAGGCGTCATAACTACCGCACGATATATCATTAAGTGTGTGATAAGTTGAAGGTTTGATCAGCCCGCCCTCATTCAGTGACCCTCAGAACACCTTTTGCTGCGTTATGGCGCAGCGCTCGCTGACAAACAGCTTAGGATCAGATAGAGCGTAATGCAGTCTGGGGTGTAAGCTGGTGTGAAGCGCGTAATGCTGGAAATTTGTGATAGCCTCGAGATCTGCATTCGGATCTAACGCGGAACTTACAATGTTAAAACCGCTCACATTACGCCACTCGTCCAGAGGCTCAGGCAAGAAGGTGGCTTCCCACATGTCATTTTTTAAATGCTGCAGCATTGACGATTTGCACGCGGAAATGTTCCCCTCAATAGAAACTCTAAAAATTCCTCGAGACATGTCTGCTCTTACCTCGGAGCGAGTGAGCGGCGGTGGAAAAGATAACAGGAATCCTGGGGGAGGAAAGAGGGATGTGATATACGTTCAAATAGAAACACTTTTTTACCACATATGCCGCTCTGTACTCAGCCATTTAGACGATTTTTGTTGAACTCCACCGCGTCCGCGTTGCGTCCGTGGGCTGCACTGAGCTGCACTGGGCTGCGCTGGGCTGCACTGGGCTGCGCTGGGCTGCGCTGGGCTGCACTGGGCTGCACTGCGCTGCACCGCTGCTCTCCGGCGCCCTGCCTCAGACTGGACTGAGTATCATATCGAGATGTGTACAAGCGTCCGCGCAAGAGGGAATAACCACCGAGCCCTGCCCGATCCCTACCCGCCCACAGCATCGCACCTATGCAACGATGGCCGTGCAGGAGGGAATGACAGACTGTGTTGCGGCGGCGGCGGTGACAAATAATTTGAATGTAATTTTAAGAACACATTTCTCATATTGGGTGCTTATCTCATTGGGAGTAGTCACAGTACACGTTTTGTTTGAAAATGTGCTTCTGTAAATGTCACCTCTCTACTTGCTAAATATGTTTTTGACATTTCTACTTTTAATGCAATGCTAAATTGTATACCCATTTGTAAGAGACAATCACTTATAATTATGCCACAAGCTATTTCTCACTCCCATATTCACAAGATGGCGGGATCGATTTGTTTACTTACTCTAAAAGTGTGGGTCCGAAGTAAACCCATAAACACGCTATCGGTTGTCCATGCTAAAGCCTCGAGGTCGTGTTGACTGAATTCTTCTTCTTTCTCCCCGTGTGATGACCCTTTTTGGCACTTTTCTCGTACTTGTGTCCGATCCCTCAGGGATCCCTATGACGGGTTGTGGTAGGTTCGTTACCCAATGACACACAGAGGTTCAATCAACACTTGTTTATTCGTACTCACTGTACACACTCGTAACAACAACTCGTACAGATGGCACATCTAGCCAGGGGGGAGGAGGGCAGCGTCGATGGCTCCGTCTAAACCCGGACTGGCTTGGGGAGAGTCCGTGGGGCTTATATACCCCTTCTGGAGCCCCCCAGGACGCTATCCCCGCCAGATCCCGATGGGAGGGGCCGTGGCTCGGTGCAGTGCAACAGAGTGCGCACTGCACCTGCACACACTGTAAAATCCCTACAAACAAAATAGTTTGTAAGCTTGCAAAGCATTAGGATGCTTTGTATTACAAAGCATTTTGTTTGTAATACAAAGCATTTCGCAAATGCTTCGCAAGCTGCGAAGCAAATGCTTCGCAAGCTACAAAGCAAAAGCTTCGCAATACAAACAAAATGCTTTGTATTACGAAGCAGCCAAATCCTTCGCAATTGCGAAGCATTTTGTTTGTAATTGCAAAGCATTGCTTTGTAAGGTTTTAACAGTGCATGTCACGAGAGCCTTACCTCGTGCCACTTTCGCTCTGGAGAGGCCCCTTTACCCCGCGTTACTCTGGACACTGGTCCTGTGATGTACTAAAGACAATTCGGCTCAGTACACTCGCCTGCTTCTTGTTGTCTTCTTTTTTTTCATTTCTGCTGGGTGGATTGTCCATGAAGTGCAGAGTCGACGGTATGTGGCTGCGATTGAAATCACCGTCAGCTGTCGAAATCTTGTCCGTGTTGTTTTATCTCGTATTTAAATCCCTCGCCCGAACGCCCTATGCCTTTAAGCGTTGGGGGACATTTCTTGCCAATTTCGCGGTTCAACAGCAAAACGTTTGAATCGAGGCAACCAGCATAGCGTTTTGGTAAGACGAGCTGCTTTACCTCCTGCTGTTTATTCTGGCTGTGGGGCTAGTTGCAGCTGGATACGGTCGACTGCATCGCGAGGCGAGTGCAGTTTACATTAGCTGTTGCTCACCACAGCGCCGCCGCTGCAAGTCTCGCTGTCAGGGCGAGGACGAGGACGGTGACTCTGACCCCCCACTGGAAACAATTACATCCCGGCCTAAGTACGTGGCTTATAAGCCAGGAATGCCTCGGGTCTGCCGTGGCCTGGAGAAGGAAAATGCTCCTCGTAGAATGCTAGCCAAAATCCCTCAAACACTGGCCACTTAGCCCCGTCCTCCATCCAAATTGTCAGTCGCTCCGGTTTTTTCCATTTCGTTCCAAAAAAACTTTTCAATGTGGTCCTGAGCTCCCAGTATTGCTTCCGCAAGAATAGCACTCTGGAAAAACAAGTGTGAGACAGCCTCACACCTTTTGGTGCAAGACCAAAACGTCTCACACCATTTAGCTCGATTTTTGTGGTGAATTAAAAATGTTTGAATTTTTTCTTAAATTCATATTCTTTGTTGAAAGAGCTTTAAAACGAGCTACCATGTGATGGGTCTGAAATCGTTTTCTCTCCGGCCTTTGCCTTATTTGAAATAAACAAAGCGGCAAGTACTTCCGTCTGCTATCAGCCTCAGACCCATCACATGGTGCTTAAAGCTCTTTCAACAAAGAATATGAATTTAAGAAAAAATTCAAACATTTTTAATTCACCACAAAAATCGAGCTAAATGGTGTGAGACGTTTTGGTCTTGCACCAAATGGTGTGAGACTGTCTCACACTTGTATTTCCAGAGCACGCACCGCGCGGTCAGTTGCGGCCGGGAGAGCAGGAGGGGGCACGTTTTCGCGCCGACGTGACTGGCACTGGGGTCGACGGCCCTGCCCGCGGAAGGGGCTGGGCCGCGGCGCGCGGGGGCTGTCCCTCACTACCGCGAGGGCACGCTTGCCATTGGTCATCGCGTCGAGCTCCTCGGCGCGCGCAAATTCAATCGCCTTGGCAATTGTCTCGGGTTTTTGGATCATCACGTACTTCCTTTCCCGCGGATCCAGCCCGTTTACGAACTGATCGAGGACCACTTCCGTAAGCATGGCTCTTCTTGCCGACCTCTCAGCGTCAGTGGCGGGCACGCCTCAGTGTTCCGGATCGGTCGGGTATGGAGCTCTACGCCAAACCCGACGCGCCTCCAGAGCAAACCCGACCCGACCCGACCCGCTGCCGCCGGCTCTGCCGGCTGCAGTGTGAGAAGGATAGAAGACGCGCTCTTACTCGCATGTCGAGTCGTCGGGTTCGGTGCGAGATCTCAACCCGACCGATCCGGAACAGTGGCACGCCTCGCGCTTTGTTCCACCGTGCACCCAGGCGTTGAAGGCGGGCGGCGTTAGTCGCTACGTGCTCCCTCGCCTTCTACGCGAAGCGCACTGCTCCTTAAGTCTGGCCGAGAGGTCCGCGAAGTAAACCAGCCCGCGTAGGTCGGGATCAGTACGCATAAATTCTTCTTCACTCCGGTTATGACAGTGGCACTGGGAGCCAGCCTTTGCCTCGTGCTCCCCTTCCGCATTATTCATGCGGGCTTCTGTAGGCTGTCGACCTCTACAGACGTTTGTTTGCCCGGGCGCCTCAGAGGTGGGCCACGACCGCAAGACTGTCTGTCTTGCCGGGAATGATTGGAAAATGATTGGAAAATGATAAAGAATGATTGGAAACTATTCAAAATGATTAGTGACTACTTAAAAAGCATTTGTGAGGAAAGCGCCTGCGAAGTAGGCAGTGGCTCATCCCCTACGCACGCGCGTTAAAGTGGGGGCCTCTCTGCGCGAGAATGTTTGAACAGTCCAGCGTCGCTTTGGGTGGCACGATCTCGCGGATCGCTTGACAACTCATCGCGCCAAAATTCGGAATTTGGCCGAACGCCATCGTCTGCGAGACAAGGTCCATTTCACGGAAAAACTCGCCGATGCAGCGCCATTGCTCGGTGAGGCTCTTTTCAATAAAGCGCTGCACGTGTGGCGTAGAAGTTCCGTAGCCGCTCAGGAGCTGTCTGATGGACGCGGTATGGACCGCCGTGTATTCAGGTAGTGTTGTCGTGTCTTCGCATTCGCACTGCTCACCGCGCACAACTGATGTCAAGTGGTAGCCGTCGGCCTTGTCCATTAGAGGGTAGTGAAAAAAAAAATTTCAGATATCGAAATGCGGGGGGGGGGGGGGGGGGGGGAAAGTTGCCTTTTTACATCAGGACTTCAGGGAATTTTTTTCAAAACGAACAACTTTTGTCTTCATAAATTTTCTGTGAGAGCGAAATTTGCGTGGTACAATATATGCCCCTGGAAAGTAGGCAACATAAAGTGCATCCGATATTTTGTTTTAAATTTGTAGGAGTCCAACTTTTTTAGACAAACAACTTTTGTTTTTATGAATTTTCTGTCAAAGTGATATTTACAGCAGTTTTATTTATTTCTTTGGCGGACTTTTGGCCGCCATCTTTGATCGCCTTGCGAGATCGGAAAAAATTGTACGAAAAAAAAATCCGTTAGTGTGGACTGCCCCGCCTCCTGTACTGGTCCAGCTGCATGTGTGGTGCCCTGTGCCTGCCGCTCGCTCGGAAGATAGGGGAGCTGGCGGTAGACGGGTGCCAAGGGTGGAGTCATGGCCTCCGGCGCGGGCAGTGTCGGAAACACGTTGTGCGGCTCGTAGTGGCGTTACATGCGTGCTGAGGGCACGGCCAACACGCCCGGTTTTGTCTGTTTCGCCCGCAGAGCGTGCCGTCTTAGCAGCTCTTTTACCATAACCAAGTCCTGTTTATCCACCTCCGCTCGCTGCACACGCGAATACCGCTCCGCCTGTGACGGTGCGCCGAGCACACCTTGCTGCAATATCACCAGGTCGAACGCTAGGCTTGATCGAAATGCCTTAATCTGATGTGCCTGAGCACGCAAGATATTCAGGTACAGGTCGGGACACGATGGGCAAGCATCCGGACTGGCACGCGATGGGTGGCGGGGTTGATGACTCGCCATTTGCGACCCGATGAGCACTAGTGCGCGGGCTGAGCGGGTGCCCTAGCCACGGCGGGGCGCGTTTTCGCGTACTAGTAATAGATGTAAAGCAGCTCGGTTTTCGCTTTTTAGCCATCCCCACCCCCACCCCCACTCGCGCACACCCAGGTGCAAGGCATATCCACCACCAATGTAAATTATTTCATGATGTCTTACCCAATCGGGATCGGATGTCGACTGAAGACCAAAACAAAGACTATGGCTATTTAATGCCCGCGCAATATTTGAAACCGCACGCAGGACAATAAATAGTCAAAGTTTTGTGTTTTTTATGTTTTTTATTTCGGTTTTTCAGGGTTACATTTTACAATTTTTTTGTATTTTTGCTTAGTCTAAGAGTACAGGCTTACGTATTTCTGCGGTTAGTAAACAGGATATTTTCTATTATAATGAGAAAGTAATACATTAAAATAACATTATGAACAACTATAACAAATATAATAATAAAGAGGGTTGGTACATCCATCACATATCCTATGGTTAGAGTATATGTTTCGCGATCCTCGGTTTTTATTACTTCCCGCAAGTTGAGGGAGCTCACCCAGCTCCGAATGCCTTGAGCCACCTCCACCAACTCTTCAAGTGTGTGACAGCGGATAATTTCTAAATTATTGTCACACTTCTTCCATATTGCTAGGGACTCCACATCCACTAGCATTATGACAAATTCCGGCATCTAAAAGAAAATTAATTTTTTTTGGTGCAAGCGCATGGTTCCTCCGCACCGGCATCCGCCGACCCTTCCACCACCACAACAAAAGTTTGCAATGCGCGCTCTATCGGCGTAATAGTGCAGCCACTGCCGCATTCTATCCGCATTTCGAAGAGGGCAACTCATTATCGGAACTTCATGACATGGTAGAAGGCAAGACACGCCGGCGAGTGCCGTGAAATCAGGACTCGGTGCACTAAACTCTTTTTCCAAATCAATGAATTTTCGTTCCGTTAATTTTTCTAACGTCGAACACTTTTCTGTACCGTATGCGCAAAGGGCTGTGGCGCGATCACGACAACGTTTCAGCTGCACCCCCAACTCCAAGTGAGGCACAACCCCATCCTCCCATCATATACCATGTTTATTTTTAATTTGGTCGCTATAGGTTAGTTTTGATGCAGAGTCCAATGCGCTCCAAGGGTTGGGCGGTCTTACAAGGAGATGGGTTACTCGACGTCCACAATCGGAGACGATACCCACCTCCTTGATAACGGGCCCAACCCGCCCTTCATAAGACACATAATTCACAACAAGATTCATCTCGGACTGGTGTATATTCAATAGGGTCCTCCAAATTTACAACATTTCTGACCACCCCAAATCCCACCCCCACCAAAAATCTTCTTATATAGAACTTGGACTTCGGCGTCCGCATTTTGCAAGAAAAGATTTACAAAATCGTCGGTCGAATAGCCGATAGAGCGGAAAAACAAAAATGTGGCGGCATACTTTCCACACGTATACGCATTTAGCGACTGAAGCGGCTTCTTATTGAAATTAAAATTTTGATACGGGTCATTTCTGGCAATAAAGCACACCCAAATAAATCCCCACCCAATGCTCGCCCGCGCTTTAAGAATAGGCCGTATTTACCACAAGAATAACCGACCACGTATCTATGTATCGAGTCGGTAGTTGATCCAATGCAAAAACTCCAACAAACTGAGGACTTGATGACACTGCATTTCTCTAAGACTCGTTTAATCTGTGTTGAGAAGAGGGCATCCCCATCAACATCCCCCTTACTAGCCATTGATGCATGTGGTGAGCCCGCATGCCCAGGGTCTTTATATCTAAAATTCTGCAGGATAACTTTCTCATCGTGGTCGTGGGCGCTGCTAAAGCCGGGCTCGTCCACGGCGACGAGCGCGACCGCCCGCGTGGACTCCGTGTCCACTTCTTCCGTGCGCGCGTACTTAACCGCGTCTGCCAAAGTGGCGGGGCGCTGAATCGCCACGAACTTACGCTAGGCCGGATGAAGGCCATGCATGAAGGAGGTCAGCGTGACATCCCGTACTAAAGCCTGGCGTACCACCCGGTCCGCGGCCGTCGCCGGCCCGCGCGCGGCCTCCCAACGCCGTGCCAAGCCCTCTACGTGGCTCGCAAATTCCCGCACACATTCCCCCGACGTCTGCTCTGCCGAATGCATCTGTTTCGCGAGGGTGAACGCATCTTCCCCCGGGTCGAAACGATCGGCTAGGCGCTGGGAGAGGTCAGCCCACACTGAGATTGTGTCTAGGGCCTCGTCCGTCTCCAGGAACTCCCTCGCGGCGCCTCTGAGCTTGAGGCGCGCCAGGTGACACTTTTCGGAGTCCTGAAGCTGGAATAGGGACGCGGCCGTATCAGTGGCCGAGATAAACGACTGGACTGTGTAGTCCGATTCCCCGTCTCCCGAAAACTCGTCCACCGAGTCCCAAACAATTAAGACGTTCATCGCGCGCGCCTGGTTTTCCTCGCGCCGGCGGCGCAAGAGCTGTTCCGTCCAATGAGCGACGTACTAAGCGCCTAACACTATGCTCGCGTTCCTAGCTCCAGCGCGTAAACGTATATTGTGAGGTGGCAGGGGGCAAAGATGCGCTGGATTTCCCGCTTTACGACCCCCCAAGGCAACCTGTCAAGGCCACAGCCCAATCGGGGAACAGCTAACTCAGTAAGGCCGAGCAACTCGACCCACCGTGCCAGCTGTTCCAGGGCAGAGGTTAGGCTAGTGAGGTCTGGCAGATCGTTGTACCGCGGCTTAGTAACCAGGTAGAATACGTACTTTCCTGGGGAGATACGTAAGCGCGCCGCGTCCCCCACCTGCCAGCCTCCTGCCCGTAGTACCCCCTGACGACCGTACAATTTTTTAAATTTTGCCGCTATACCGGCTGACATACGGAAGTCAGCGCTAACGCAATGGGCTTTGGAGCACCGGGCCTCGAACAGATCCCCCTGCCTTTCAATTATAATGACCATGGGACTACGGTGCCTTCTTTGCCTTGGCGACGACCGCCGGGCAACTTCGCCACAGGTGCGAATCACTGCTGCAATTCCAGCAGAGACGGGTGCGTACGGCTGACACCGAGAACGCGAAATTCGAGTAGTGGCGGGACACGGGTCTCGCGCGCCACTTTTCCACTGTTTCCCCGGGGTAGGGCAAGCTGTGATGACCCTTATTCGGTACACTCCTCGCACCTAAGTCCGATCCCTGCGGGATCCCTCGGACGGGTCATGGCAGGTTCGTTACCCAATGACACACAGAGATTCAGTTATTGTACTCACTGTTCACACACTCACACAGACCTCCAGGTCTGCGCCGGGTGCAATAGCCGCGCTGAGCAAATTAAAAACTCCTCCTACATTTTGCCATTCCTCGATCGGCTCGGGCAAAATGTATGCTTCCCACAGTTCATTTCTTAAGCGCTCGAGAAAAAAACTCTTCCCGCTTGCACAAACGCCTTCCAAACTCACGCGAAAACCTGGTTCGTGGCGCATTGCTTACCTCTGGTTTAAGACTTGGGCTTAGGTCGCCAAAAAATATACAACGGAGTCTGCAATGGAAAAGAATCGGAATTGGGTACACGTTCAAATCGGTAGCCCTTTGTAATATAGACTCGCCGCACTGCATCTTTAGGTGATTGCACATAAATACATTTTAGACGAGTGGATTTTCCTTCAGCTCAATTAGATGCGGCAAAAACTCATAAAATGGAATTTTTGGATTGAATACTAGAACTGCCAGATAGACGTGATCCCACTGCATCTTTGTATATTCGGAATACCACTTTGCTGGCCCACCTAAAAAATACGATTGTGCTGTGATGTTTTCAATTATCTGTTTTGCAAACGAAATTGCAGCTCTTGAATTCGTTAAAGTCTCTGCACCAACAGGTTCTGCGTGTAGGCGTCGATCCGCTTCATGGGTAGAAGCAGGACACACTCCGACAACGACAGGAAGAAGGTGCTCTCCCGTATGAAGAGCGCTCCTGAAGTCAGCTGGTCCGGGGCCTCCAAGCTGGCGTCCGTCGTTTCCCTCACAGGTCCCAGTACCGAGGGGGGACCTCGCCGCGCAGCCGCTGTCAGCCCCGCTGTCAGGGCGAGGACGAGGACGAAGGCTTTGGCCCCCACTGAAACCAACGACATCCTGGTTTAAATTTTTGGCTTATAAACCAGGCGCGCCTCGGGTCCGCCGTGTGGCCATTCCGGGAAATGCTCCTCGTAAAAAGCGAGCCAAAATCCCTCTAGTACCGGCCACTTCGCCCTGTCCTCCATCCAAATCTCGATTGTCTCGGGCTTGTCGGTTTTGTGTCTAAAAAATTTGTCAATGTGGTCCTGTGCCCAAAGGACCTCCTTTTCATTAATCTCAATCGTCAGCGTTTTGGGCTTTAAGGGGCATAGTCCCCCGTCAGCCAGGTCAATGGACCGACAGGCTCCCCGTCTCGGGTACCACCCCATGTCAATAAGTGCCCATCTGCATCGGTTGTAAGGGAACCGCGACATTAACTGGTCGGCCATCCAGGCCAACCCCGGAATCGCCCAAAACGCCATAATCTTGCCCCAGGGCACTGTTAAGTCTTCCGGTAGGGGCCACGGTGAGTTCTGGTCAGCGTGTCGTTCCGTATACCCGTGCACCTCCTCGATGCGATCAAGTATACGGTCCGCCACGGTCCGTGTCAGCGGTTCCGGTTGGCGGGGATCCTCCACCAGCCGTCGTCGTCCTCCGTCTCCGTCGGTAGTTCGTCCCCGTGGTCCTCCATCCAGTCAACTTTTTGTGGGCGTGGGTTCGAATCCCACTTCTGACACCAGTTGTGCTGACCCTTATTCGGTACAATCCTTGCACCTAGTCCGATCCCTGAGGGATCCCCGGACAGGTCGTGGCAGGTTCGTTACCCAATGACACACAGAGATTCAGGTTTCACTTTATTGTACTCACTGTTAACACACACTCGTACAGGCACAGGGGCACAGGGGTACAGGCAGCCAGGGGGGAGGAGGGCAGCGTCGATGTCACCGTCTAGACCCGGACTGTCCTGGGGAGAGTCTGTGGGGTTTATATACCCCCCAGGAGCTCCCCAGGACCCTATCCCCGCCAGGTCCCGCGGGAGGGGCCGTGGCTCGCTGCAAGTGCAACATAGTTGCACTGCGGCTGCACATGTTACGAGAGACTTGCCTCGTGCCACTTTCGCTCTGGAGAGGCCCCTTTACCCCGCGTTACTCTGGTCCCCGGTCCTGTGATGTTCTATAGCCAAATCGGCTCAGTACACAAATCTACACCAAAGAGAGCGTAGTCATTTGGATAATTTTTATAAGTAATCATGCAAGATTCGCCACTCCTCATTAACCCAGTCGCGTCCAAAAGCGACTGATAGCCAATTCCGTATTGGGGCGGGCTAGCTTTAAAATCAAAGGGACCTTTGGGTGTGGACGGCCATTTACATTGACATACAGACTTTGTAAATCATAGTGCTTAAAACAAAGAGGATTTTGCGTCGGCGACCCCGTAAAAGCGTTTTGAGGGCAGATTCCAACGAGCATCACAGAAGGCATGTGTCCCGAAACTATATTATTCAGAGATATGTTTCTACCACCGGCTGAAATATTTTCAACCAAGATTTGGCGTCGTTCAAATGGGAAAATTGCGTTAATTCCTTTATCAAACAGTCTCGCGTGGGCCTCTAAAACGGCGGGATTGATGTGACATACTTCAATTGTGAGCTGAGCGCTTTCCAGATTAACTACAGCGCCATTGGCGGTCTTACTCATTAGAATAAAATCATCCGACGCCAAATTAATTTCGATTTCAAGGTCCAAGCCATCGGGAAAATAAAGCTCACAGTTGGATATGTCTGTGTGAAGCTGCCCCGTCGCACAAACGAGTTTACCACTCTTAAACAACTCGACGCGCTTCGCATGACCCGTATTTGTTGTCTTGTCAGGATCGAATAAGTGCTCGGTTTTAACTTGTTCGTCTCAGATAATGCCTTCCAAAATACTTGTTTTTGTGTTACGCTGCATCGCTCGCTAATACATAATTTAGCTTCGCCTACTGCATTTTGCATGGTGGGGTAGAAACTTGTGTGCAATGCGTAAAACTGAAAGTTTGTGATGGAATCCAGGTCTGCGCCGGGTGCAATAGCCGCGCTGAGCAAATTAAAAACTCCTCCTACATTTTGCCATTCCTCGATCGGCTCGGGCAAAATGTATGCTTCCTGATTCATTTCTTAAGCGCTCGAGAAAAAAACTCTTCCCGCTTGCACAAACGCCTTCCAAACTCACGCGAAAACCTGGTTCGTGGCGCATTGCTTACCTCTGGTTTAAGACTTGGGCTTAGGTCGCCAAAAAATATACAACGGAGTCTGCAATGGAAAAGAATCGGAATTGGGTACACGTTCAAATCGGTAGCCCTTTGTAATATAGACTCGCCGCACTGCATCTTTAGGTGATTGCACATAAATACATTTTAGACGAGTGGATTTTTCCTTCAGCTCAATTAGATGCGGCAAAAACTCATAAAATGGAATTTTTGGATTGAATACTAGAACTGCCAGATAGACGTGATCCCACTGCATCTTTGTATATTCGGAATACCACTTTGCTGGCCCACCTAAAAATGCGATTGTGCTGTGATGTTTTTGAATAATCTGTTTTGCATACATTATTGCATCTCTTGAATTCGTTAAAGTCTCTGCACCAGCAGGTTCTGCGTGTAGGCGTCGATCCGCTTCATGGGCAGAAGCAGGACCCACTCCGACAACGACAGGAAAAAGGTGCTCTCCCGTATGAAGAGCGCTCCTGAAGTCAGCTGGTCCGGGGCCTCCAAGCTGGCGTCCGTCGTTTCCCTCACAGGTCCCAGTACCGAGGGGGGACCTCGCCGCGCAGCCGCTGTCAGCCCCGCTGTCAGGGCGAGGACGAGGACGAAGGCGTTGGCCCCACTGAAACCAACGACATCCTGGTTTAAATTTTTGGCTTATAAACCAGGCGCGCCTCGGGTCCGCCGTGTGGCCATTCCGGGAAATGCTCCTCGTAAAAAGCGAGCCAAAATCCCTCTAGTACCGGCCACTTCGCCCTGTCCTCCATCCAAATCTCGATTGTCTCGGGCTTGTCGGTTTTGTGTCTAAAAAATTTGTCAATGTGGTCCTGTGCCCAAAGGACCTCCTTTTCATTAATCTCGATTGTCAGCGTTTTGGGCTTTAAGGGGGCATAGTCCCCCGTCAGCCAGGTCCAATGGACCGACAGGCTCCCCGTCTCGGGGTACCACCCCATGTCAATCAGTGCCCATCTGCACCGGTTGTACGGAAAACGCGACATTAACTGGTCGGCCATCCAGACCAACCCCGGAATCGCCCAAAACGCCATAATTTTGGCCCAGGGCACCGTTAGGTCTTCCGGTAGGGGCCACGGCGAGTTCTGGTCAGCGTAGCGTTCCGTGTACCCGTGCACCTCCTCGATGCGATCAAGTACACGGTCCGCCACGGTCCGTGTCAGCGGTTCCGGTTGGCGGGGAGCCTCCACCCAGCCGTCGTCGTCCTCCGTCTCCGTCGGTCGTCCGTCCACGTTGTCCTCCATCCAGTCAACTTTTTGTGGGCGTGGGTTCGAATCCACTTCTGACACCAGTTGTGCTGACCCTTATTCGGTACAATCCTTGCACCTAGTCCGATCCCTGAGGGATCCCCCGGACGGGTCGTGGCAGGTTCGTTACCCAATGACACACAGAGATTCAGGTTACACTTTATTGTACTCACTGATAATACACTCTCGTACAGGCACAGGGGTACAGGCGTACAGGCAGCCAGGGGGGAGGAGGGCAGCGTCGATGACTCCGTCTAGACCCGGACTGTCCTGGGGAGAGTCTGTGGGGTTTATATACCCCCCAGGAGCTCCCCAGGACCCTATCCCCGCCAGGTCCCGCGGGAGGGGCCGTGGCTCGCTGCAAGTGCAACATAGTTGCACTGCGGCGCACCTGTTACGAGAGACTCGCCTCGTGCCACTTTCGCTATGGAGAGGCCCCTTTACACCGCGTTACTCTGGTCCCCGGTCCTGTGATGTACTATAGCCAAATCGGCTCAGTACACAAATCTACACCAAAGAGAGCGTAGTCATTTGGATAATTTTTATAAGTAATCATGCAAGATTCGCCACTCCTCATTAACCCAGTCGCGTCCAAACGCGACTGATAGCCAATCCGTATTGGGGCGGGCTAGCTTTAAAATCAAAGGGACCTTTTGGGTGTGGACGGCCATTTACATTGACATACAGACTTTGTAAATCATAGTGCTTAAAACAAAGAGGATTTTGCGTCGGCGACCCGTAAAAGCGTTTTGAGGGCAGATTCAACGAGCATCACAGAAGGCATGTGTCCCGAAACTATATTATTCAGAGATATGTTTCTACCACCGGCTGAAATATTTTCAACCAAGATTTGGCGTCGTTCAAATGGGAAAATTGCGTTAATTCCTTTATCAAACAGTCTCGCGTGGGCCTCTAAAACGGCGGGATTGATGTGACATACTTCAATTGTGAGCTGAGCGCTTTCCAGATTAACTACAGCGCCATTGGCGGTCTTACTCATTAGAATAAAATCATCCGACGCCAAATTAATTTCGATTTCAAGGTCCAAGCCATCGGGAAAATAAAGCTCACAATTGGATATGTCTGTGTGGAGCGGCCCGTCGTACAAACGAGTTTACCACCCTTAAACAACTCGACGCGCTTCGCATGACCCGTATTTGTTGTCTTGTCAGGATCGAATAAGTGCTCGGTTTTAACTTGTTCGTCTCAGATAATGCCTTCCAAAATACTTGTTTTTGTGTTACGCTGCATCGCTCGCTAATACATAATTTAGCTTCGCCTACTGCATTTTGCATGGTGGGGTAGAAACTTGTGTGCAATGCGTAAAACTGAAAGTTTGTGATGGAATCCAGGTCTGCGCCGGGTGCAATAGCCGCGCTGAGCAAATTAAAAACTCCTCCTACATTTTGCCATTCCTCGATCGGCTCGGGCAAAATGTATGCTTCCACAGTTCATTTCTTAAGCGCTCGAGAAAAAACTCTTCCCGCTTGCACAAACGCCTTCCAAACTCACGCGAAAACCTGGTTCGTGGCGCATTGCTTACCTCTGGTTTAAGACTTGGGCTTAGGTCGCCAAAAAATATACAACGGAGTCTGCAATGGAAAAGAATCGGAATTGGGTACACGTTCAAATCGGTAGCCCTTTGTAATATAGACTCGCCGCACTGCATCTTTAGGTGATTGCACATAAATACATTTTAGACGAGTGGATTTTTCCTTCAGCTCAATTAGATGCGGCAAAAACTCATAAAATGGAATTTTTGGATTGAATACTAGAACTGCCAGATAGACGTGATCCCACTGCATCTTTGTATATTCGGAATACCACTTTGCTGGCCCACCTAAAAATGCGATTGTGCTGTGATGTTTTTCAATTATCTGTTTTGCAAACGAAATTGCAGCTCTTGAATTCGTTAAAGTCTCTGCACCAACAGGTTCTGCGTGTAGGCGTCGATCCGCTTCATGGGTAGAAGCAGGACACACTCCGACAACGACAGGAAGAAGGTGCTCTCCCGTATGAAGAGCGCTCCTGAAGTCAGCTGGTCCGGGGCCTCCAAGCTGGCGTCCGTCGTTTCCTCACAGGTCCCAGTACCGAGGGGACCTCGCCGCGCAGCCGCTGTCAGCCCGCTGTCAGGGCGAGGACGAGGACGAAGGCTTTGGCCCCCACTGAAACCAACGACATCCTGGTTTAAATTTTTGGCTTATAAACCAGGCGCGCCTCGGGTCCGCCGTGTGGCCATTCCGGGAAATGCTCCTCGTAAAAAGCGAGCCAAAATCCCTCTAGTACCGGCCACTTCGCCCTGTCCTCCATCCAAATCTCGATTGTCTCGGGCTTGTCGGTTTTGTGTCTAAAATTTGTCAATGTGGTCCTGTGCCCAAAGGACCTCGCTTTTCATTAATCTCAATCGTCAGCGTTTTGGGCTTTAAGGGGCATAGTCCCCCGTCAGCCAGGTCAATGGACCGACAGGCTCCCCGTCTCGGGGTACCACCCCATGTCAATAAGTGCCCATCTGCATCGGTTGTAAGGGAACCGCGACATTAACTGGTCGGCCATCCAGGCCAACCCCGGAATCGCCCAAAACGCCATAATCTTGCCCCAGGGCACTGTTAAGTCTTCCGGTAGGGGCCACGGTGAGTTCTGGTCAGCGTGTCGTTCCGTATACCCGTGCACCTCCTCGATGCGATCAAGTATACGGTCCGCCACGGTCCGTGTCAGCGGTTCCGGTTGGCGGGGATCCTCCACCCAGCCGTCGTCGTCCTCCGTCTCCGTCGGTAGTTCGTCCCCGTGGTCCTCCATCCAGTCAACTTTTGTGGGCGTGGGTTCGAATCCCACTTCTGACACCAGTTGTGCTGACCCTTATTCGGTACAATCCTCGCACCTCAGTCCGATCCCTGAGGGATCCCCCGGACAGGTCGTGGCAGGTTCGTTACCCAATGACACACAGAGATTCAGGTTTCACTTTATTGTACTCACTGTTAACACACACTCGTACAGGCACAGGGGCACAGGGGTACAGGCAGCCAGGGGAGGAGGGGCAGCGTCGATGTCTCCGTCTAGACCCGGACTGTCCTGGGGAGAGTCTGTGGGGTTTATATACCCCCAGGAGCTCCTAGGACCCTATCCCCGCCAGGTCCGCGGGAGGGGCCGTGGCTCGCTGCAAGTGCAACATAGTTGCACTGCAGCTGCACATGGTGTTACGAGAGACTTGCCTCGTGCCACTTTCGCTCTGGAGAGGCCCCTTTACACCGCGTTACTCTGGTCCCCGGTCCTGTGATGTACTATAGCCAAATCGGCTCAGTACACAAATCTACACCAAAGAGGCGTAGTCATTTGGATAATTTTTATAAGTAATCATGCAAGATTCGCCACTCCTCATTAACCCAGTCGCGTCCAAAAGCGACTGATAGCCAATTCCGTATTGGGGCGGGCTAGCTTTAAAATCAAAGGACCTTTTGGGTGTGGACGGCCATTTACATTGACATACAGACTTTGTAAATCATAGTGCTTAAAACAAAGAGGATTTTGCGTCGGCGACCCCGTAAAAGCGTTTTGAGGGCAGATTCCAACGAGCATCACAGAAGGCATGTGTCCCGAAACTATATTATTCAGAAGATATGTTTCTACCACCGGCTGAAATATTTTCAACCAAGATTTGGCGTCGTTCAAATGGGAAAATTGCGTTAATTCCTTTATCAAACAGTCTCGCGTGGGCCTCTAAAACGGCGGGATTGATGTGACATACTTCAATTGTGAGCTGAGCGCTTTCCAGATTAACTACAGCGCCATTGGCGGTCTTACTCATTAGAATAAAATCATCCGACGCCAAATTAATTTCGATTTCAAGGTCCAAGCCATCGGGAAAATAAAGCTCACAGTTGGATATGTCTGTGTGGAGCCGCCCCGTCGTACAAACGAGTTTACCACTCTTAAACAACTCGACGCGCTTCGCATGACCCGTATTTGTTGTCTTGTCAGGATCGAATAAGTGCTCGGTTTTAACTTGTTCGTCTCAGATAATGCCTTCCAAAATACTTGTTTTTTGTGTTACGCTGCATCGCTCGCTAATACATAATTTAGCTTCGCCTACTGCATTTTGCATGGTGGGGTAGAAACTTGTGTGCAATGCGTAAAACTGAAAGTTTGTGATGGAATCCAGGTCTGCGCCGGGTGCAATAGCCGCGCTGAGCAAATTAAAAACTCCTCCTACATTTTGCCATTCCTCGATCGGCTCGGGCAAAATGTATGCTTCCCACAGTTCATTTCTTAAGCGCTCGAGAAAAAAACTCTTCCCGCTTGCACAAACGCCTTCCAAACTCACGCGAAAACCTGGTTCGTGGCGCATTGCTTACCTCTGGTTTAAGACTTGGGCTTAGGTCGCCAAAAAATATACAACGGAGTCTGCAATGGAAAAGAATCGGAATTGGGTACACGTTCAAATCGGTAGCCCTTTGTAATATAGACTCGCCGCACTGCATCTTTAGGTGATTGCACATAAATACATTTTAGACGAGTGGATTTTTCCTTCAGCTCAATTAGATGCGGCAAAAACTCATAAAATGGAATTTTTGGATTGAATACTAGAACTGCCAGATAGACGTGATCCCACTGCATCTTTGTATATTCGGAATACCACTTTGCTGGCCCACCTAAAAATGCGATTGTGCTGTGATGTTTTTCAATTATCTGTTTTGCAAACGAAATTGCAGCTCTTGAATTCGTTAAAGTCTCTGCACCAACAGGTTCTGCGTGTAGGCGTCGATCCGCTTCATGGGTAGAAGCAGGACACACTCCGACAACGACAGGAAGAAGGTGCTCTCCCGTATGAAGAGCGCTCCTGAAGTCAGCTGGTCCGGGGCCTCCAAGCTGGCGTCCGTCGTTTCCCTCACAGGTCCCAGTACCGAGGGGACCTCGCCGCGCAGCCGCTGTCAGCCCCGCTGTCAGGGCGAGGACGAGGACGAAGGCTTTGGCCCCACTGAAACCAACGACATCCTGGTTTAAATTTTTGGCTTATAAACCAGGCGCGCCTCGGGTCCGCCGTGTGGCCATTCCGGGAAATGCTCCTCGTAAAAAGCGAGCCAAAATCCCTCTAGTACCGGCCACTTCGCCCTGTCCTCCATCCAAATCTCGATTGTCTCGGGCTTGTCGGTTTTGTGTCTAAAAATTTGTCAATGTGGTCCTGTGCCCAAAGGACCTCCTTTTCATTAATCTCAATCGTCAGCGTTTTGGGCTTTAAGGGGGCATAGTCCCCCGTCAGCCAGGTCCAATGGCCCGACAGGCTCCCCGTCTCGGGGTACCACCCCATGTCAATAAGTGCCCATCTGCATCGGTTGTAAGGGAACCGCGACATTAACTGGTCGGCCATCCAGGCCAACCCGGAATCGCCCAAAACGCCATAATCTTGCCCCAGGGCACTGTTAGAATCTTCCGGTAGGGGCCACGGTGAGTTCTGGTCAGCGTGTCGTTCCGTATACCCGTGCACCTCCTCGATGCGATCAAGTATACGGTCCGCCACGGTCCGTGTCAGCGGTTCCGGTTGGCGGGGATCCTCCACCCAGCCGTCGTCGTCCTCCGTCTCCGTCGGTAGTTCGTCCCCGTGGTCCTCCATCCAGTCAACTTTTGTGGGCGTGGGTTCGAATCCACTTCTGACACCAGTTGTGCTGACCCTTATTCGGTACAATCCTTGCACCTAGTCCGATCCCTGAGGGATCCCCCGGACGGGTCGTGGCAGGTTCGTTACCCAATGACACACAGAGATTCAGGTTACACTTTATTGTACTCACTGATAATACACTCTCGTACAGGCACAGGGGTACAGGCGTACAGGCAGCCAGGGGGGAGGAGGGCAGCGTCGATGACTCCGTCTAGACCCGGACTGTCCTGGGGAGAGTCTGTGGGGTTTATATACCCCCCAGGAGCTCCCTAGGACCCTATCCCCGCCAGGTCCGCGGGAGGGCCGTGGCTCGCTGCAAGTGCAACATAGTTGCACTGCGGCGGCACATGTTACGAGAGACTTGCCTCGTGCCACTTTCGCTCTGGAGAGGCCCCTTTACACCGCGTTACTCTGGTCCCCGGTCCTGTGATGTACTATAGCCAAATCGGCTCAGTACACAAATCTACACCAAAGAGAGCGTAGTCATTTGGATAATTTTATAAGTAATCATGCAAGATTCGCCACTCCTCATTAACCCAGTCGCGTCCAAAAGCGACTGATAGCCAATTCCGTATTGGGGCGGGCTAGCTTTAAAATCAAAGGGACCTTTTGGGTGTGGACGGCCATTTACATTGACATACAGACTTTGTAAATCATAGTGCTTAAAACAAAGAGGATTTTGCGTCGGCGACCCCGTAAAAGCGTTTTGAGGGCAGATTCCAACGAGCATCACAGAAGGCATGGGTCCCGGAAACTATATTATTCAGAGATATGTTTCTACCACCGGCTGAAATATTTTCAACCAAGATTTGGCGTCGTTCAAATGGGAAAATTGCGTTAATTCCTTTATCAAACACTCTCGCGTGGGCCTCTAAAACGGCGGGATTGATGTGACACACTTCAATTGTGAGCTGAGCGCTTTCCAGATTAACTACAGCGCCATTGGCGGCCTTACTCATTAGAATAAAATCATCCGACGCCAAATTAATTTCGATTTCAAGGTCCAAGCCATCGGGAAAATAGAGCTCACAATTGGATATGTCTGTGTGGAGCCGGCCCGTCGTACAAACGAGTTTACCACCCTTAAACAACTCGACGCGCTTCGCATGACCCGTATTTGTTGTCTTGTCAGGATCGAATAAGTGCTCGGTTTTAACTTGTTCGTCTCAGATAATGCCTTCCAAAATACTTGTTTTGTGTTACGCTGCATCGCTCGCTAATACATAATTTAGCTTCGCCTACTGCATTTTGCATGGTGGGGTAGAAACTTGTGTGCAATGCGTAAAACTGAAAGTTTGTGATGGAATCAGGTCTGCGCCGGGTGCAATAGCCGCGCTGAGCAAATTAAAAACTCCTCCTACATTTTGCCATTCCTCGATCGGCTCGGGCAAAATGTATGCTTCTACAGTTCATTTCTTAAGCGCTCGAGAAAAAAACTCTTCCCGCTTGCACAAACGCCTTCCAAACTCACGCGAAAACCTGGTTCGTGGCGCATTGCTTACCTCTGGTTTAAGACTTGGGCTTAGGTCGCCAAAAATATACAACGGAGTCTGCAATGGAAAAGAATCGGAATTGGGTACACGTTCAAATCGGTAGCCCTTTGTAATATAGACTCGCCGCACTGCATCTTTAGGTGATTGCACATAAATACATTTTAGACGAGTGGATTTTCCTTCAGCTCAATTAGATGCGGCAAAACTCATAAAATGGAATTTTTGGATTGAATACTAGAACTGCCAGATAGACGTGATCCCACTGCATCTTTGTATATTCGGAATACCACTTTGCTGGCCCACCTAAAAATGCGATTGTGCTGTGATGTTTTTCAATTATCTGTTTTGCAAACGAAATTGCAGCTCTTGAATTCGTTAAAGTCTCTGCACCAGCAGGTTCTGCGTGTAGGCGTCGATCCGCTTCATGGGCAGAAGCAGGACCCACTCCGACAGCGACAGAAAGAAGGTGCTCTCCTTAATGAAGAGCGCTCCTGAAGTTAGCTGGTCCGCGGCCTCCAAGCTGGCGTCCGTCGTTTCCCTCACAGGTCCCAGTACCGAGGGGGGACCTCGCCGCGCAGCCGCTGCCAGCCCCGCTGTCAGGGCGAGGACGAGGACGAAGGCTTTGACCCCCACTGAAACCAACGACATCCTGGTTTAAATTTTTGGCTTATAAACCAGGCGCGCCTCGGGTCCGCCGTGTGGCCATTCCGGGAAATGCTCCTCGTAAAAAGCGAGCCAAAATCCCTCTAGTACCGGCCACTTCGCCCTGTCCTCCATCCAAATCTCGATTGTCTCGGGCTTGTCGGTTTTGTGTCTAAAAAATTTGTCAATGTGGTCCTGTGCCCAAAGGACCTCCTTTTCATTAATCTCAATCGTCAGCGTTTTGGGCTTTAAGGGGGCATAGTCCCCCGTCAGCCAGGTCCAATGGACCGACAGGCTCCCCGTCTCGGGGTACCACCCCATGTCAATAAGTGCCCATCTGCATCGGTTGTAAGGGAACCGCGACATTAACTGGTCGGCCATCCAGGCCAACCCCGGAATCGCCCAAAACGCCATAATCTTGCCCCAGGGCACTGTTAAGTCTTCCGGTAGGGGCCACGGTGAGTTCTGGTCAGCGTGTCGTTCCGTATACCCGTGCACCTCCTCGATGCGATCAAGTATACGGTCCGCCACGGTCCGTGTCAGCGGTTCCGGTTGGCGGGGATCCTCCACCCAGCCGTCGTCGTCCTCCGTCTCCGTCGGTAGTTCGTCCCCGTGGTCCTCCATCCAGTCAACTTTTGTGGGCGTGGGTTCGAATCCCACTTCTGACACCAGTTGTGCTGACCCTTATTCGGTACAATCCTCGCACCTCAGTCCGATCCCTGAGGGATCCCCGGACGGGTCGTGGCAGGTTCGTTACCCAATGACACACAGAGATTCAGGTTTCACTTTATTGTACTCACTGTTAACACACACTCGTACAGGCACAGGGGCACAGGGGTACAGGCAGCCAGGGGGGAGGAGGGCAGCGTCGATGTCTCCGTCTAGACCCGGACTGTCCTGGGGAGAGTCTGTGGGGTTTATATACCCCCCAGGAGCTCCCTAGGACCCTATCCCCGCCAGGTCCCGCGGGAGGGGCCGTGGCTCGCTGCAAGTGCAACATAGTTGCACTGCGGCTGCACATGTTACGAGAGACTTGCCTCGTGCCACTTTCGCTCTGGAGAGGCCCCTTTACACCGCGTTACTCTGGTCCCCGGTCCTGTGATGTACTATAGCCAAATCGGCTCAGTACACAAATCTACACCAAAGAGAGCGTAGTCATTTGGATAATTTTATAAGTAATCATGCAAGATTCGCCACTCCTCATTAACCCAGTCGCGTCCAAAAGCGACTGATAGCCAATTCCGTATTGGGGCGGGCTAGCTTTAAAATCAAAGGACCTTTGGGTGTGGACGGCCATTTACATTGACATACAGACTTTGTAAATCATAGTGCTTAAAACAAAGAGGATTTTGCGTCGGCGACCCCGTAAAAGCGTTTTGAGGGCAGTAGATTCCAACGAGCATCACAGAAGGCATGTGTCCCGAAACTATATTATTCAGAGATATGTTTCTACCACCGGCTGAAATATTTTCAACCAAGATTTGGCGTCGTTCAAATGGGAAAATTGCGTTAATTCCTTTATCAAACAGTCTCGCGTGGGCCTCTAAAACGGCGGGATTGATGTGACATACTTCAATTGTGAGCTGAGCGCTTTCCAGATTAACTACAGCGCCATTGGCGGTCTTACTCATTAGAATAAAATCATCCGACGCCAAATTAATTTCGATTTCAAGGTCCAAGCCATCGGGAAAATAAAGCTCACAGTTGGATATGTCTGTGTGAAGCTGCCCCGTCGCACAAACGAGTTTACCACTCTTAAACAACTCGACGCGCTTCGCATGACCCGTATTTGTTGTCTTGTCAGGATCGAATAAGTGCTCGGTTTTAACTTGTTCGTCTCAGATAATGCCTTCCAAAATACTTGTTTTTGTGTTACGCTGCATCGCTCGCTAATACATAATTTAGCTTCGCCTACTGCATTTTGCATGGTGGGGTAGAAACTTGTGTGCAATGCGTAAAACTGAAAGTTTGTGATGGAATCCAGGTCTGCGCCGGGTGCAATAGCCGCGCTGAGCAAATTAAAAACTCCTCCTACATTTTGCCATTCCTCGATCGGCTCGGGCAAAATGTATGCTTCCACAGTTCATTTCTTAAGCGCTCGAGAAAAAACTCTTCCCGCTTGCACAAACGCCTTCCAAACTCACGCGAAAACCTGGTTCGTGGCGCATTGCTTACCTCTGGTTTAAGACTTGGGCTTAGGTCGCCAAAAAATATACAACGGAGTCTGCAATGGAAAAGAATCGGAATTGGGTACACGTTCAAATCGGTAGCCCTTTGTAATATAGACTCGCCGCACTGCATCTTTAGGTGATTGCACATAAATACATTTTAGACGAGTGGATTTTTCCTTCAGCTCAATTAGATGCGGCAAAAACTCATAAAATGGAATTTTTGGATTGAATACTAGAACTGCCAGATAGACGTGATCCCACTGCATCTTTGTATATTCGGAATACCACTTTGCTGGCCCACCTAAAAATGCGATTGTGCTGTGATGTTTTTCAATTATCTGTTTTGCAAACGAAATTGCAGCTCTTGAATTCGTTAAAGTCTCTGCACCAACAGGTTCTGCGTGTAGGCGTCGATCCGCTTCATGGGTAGAAGCAGGACACACTCCGACAACGACAGGAAGAAGGTGCTCTCCCGTATGAAGAGCGCTCCTGAAGTCAGCTGGTCCGGGGCCTCCAAGCTGGCGTCCGTCGTTTCCCTCACAGGTCCCAGTACCGAGGGGGGACCTCGCCGCGCAGCCGCTGTCAGCCCCGCTGTCAGGGCGAGGACGAGGACGAAGGCTTTGGCCCCCACTGAAACCAACGACATCCTGGTTTAAATTTTTGGCTTATAAACCAGGCGCGCCTCGGGTCCGCCGTGTGGCCATTCCGGGAAATGCTCCTCGTAAAAGCGAGCCAAAATCCCTCCAGTACCGGCCACTTCGCCCCGTCCTCCATCCAAATCTCGATTGTCTCGGGCTTGTCCGTTTTGTGTCTAAAAAATTTGTCAATGTGGTCCTGTGCCCAAAGGACCTCCTTTTCATTAATCTCAATCGTCAGCGTTTTGGGCTTTAAGGGGCATAGTCCCCGTCAGCCAGGTCCAATGGACCGACAGGCTCCCCGTCTCGGGGTACCACCCCATGTCAATAAGTGCCCATCTGCATCGGTTGTAAGGGAACCGCGACATTAACTGGTCGGCCATCCAGGCCAACCCCGGAATCGCCCAAAACGCCATAATCTTGCCCCAGGGCACTGTTAAGTCTTCCGGTAGGGGCCACGGTGAGTTCTGGTCAGCGTGTCGTTCCGTATACCCGTGCACCTCCTCGATGCGATCAAGTATACGGTCCGCCACGGTCCGTGTCAGCGGTTCCGGTTGGCGGGGATCCTCCACCCAGCCGTCGTCGTCCTCCGTCTCCGTCGGTAGTTCGTCCCCGTGGTCCTCCATCCAGTCAACTTTTGTGGGCGTGGGTTCGAATCCCACTTCTGACACCAGTTGTGCTGACCCTTATTCGGTACAATCCTCGCACCTCAGTCCGATCCCTGAGGGATCCCCCGGACGGGTCGTGGCAGGTTCGTTACCCAATGACACACAGAGATTCAGGTTTCACTTTATTGTACTCACTGTTAACACACACTCGTACAGGCACAGGGGCACAGGGGTACAGGCAGCCAGGGGGGAGGAGGGCAGCGTCGATGTCTCCGTCTAGACCCGGACTGTCCTGGGGAGAGTCTGTGGGGTTTATATACCCCCCAGGAGCTCCCTAGGACCCTATCCCCGCCAGGTCCCGCGGGAGGGGCCGTGGCTCGCTGCAAGTGCAACATAGTTGCACTGCGGCGGCACATGTTACGAGAGACTTGCCTCGTGCCACTTTCGCTCTGGAGAGGCCCCTTTACCCCGCGTTACTCTGGTCCCCGGTCCTGTGATGTACTATAGCCAAATCGGCTCAGTACACAAATCTACACCAAAGAGAGCGTAGTCATTTGGATAATTTTTATAAGTAATCATGCAAGATTCGCCACTCCTCATTAACCCAGTCGCGTCCAAAAGCGACTGATAGCCAATTCCGTATTGGGGCGGGCTAGCTTTAAAATCAAAGGGACCTTTTGGGTGTGGACGGCCATTTACATTGACATACAGACTTTGTAAATCATAGTGCTTAAAACAAAGAGGATTTTGCGTCGGCGACCCCGTAAAAGCGTTTTGAGGGCAGATTCCAACGAGCATCACAGAAGGCATGTGTCCCGAAACTATATTATTCAGAGATATGTTTCTACCACCGGCTGAAATATTTTCAACCAAGATTTGGCGTCGTTCAAATGGGAAAATTGCGTTAATTCCTTTATCAAACAGTCTCGCGTGGGCCTCTAAAACGGCGGGATTGATGTGACATACTTCAATTGTGAGCTGAGCGCTTTCCAGATTAACTACAGCGCCATTGGCGGTCTTACTCATTAGAATAAAATCATCCGACGCCAAATTAATTTCGATTTCAAGGTCCAAGCCATCGGGAAAATAAAGCTCACAGTTGGATATGTCTGTGTGAAGCTGCCCCGTCGCACAAACGAGTTTACCACTCTTAAACAACTCGACGCGCTTCGCATGACCCGTATTTGTTGTCTTGTCAGGATCGAATAAGTGCTCGGTTTTAACTTGTTCGTCTCAGATAATGCCTTCCAAAATACTTGTTTTTGTGTTACGCTGCATCGCTCGCTAATACATAATTTAGCTTCGCCTACTGCATTTTGCATGGTGGGGTAGAAACTTGTGTGCAATGCGTAAAACTGAAAGTTTGTGATGGAATCCAGGTCTGCGCCGGGTGCAATAGCCGCGCTGAGCAAATTAAAAACTCCTCCTACATTTTGCCATTCCTCGATCGGCTCGGGCAAAATGTATGCTTCCCACAGTTCATTTCTTAAGCGCTCGAGAAAAAAACTCTTCCCGCTTGCACAAACGCCTTCCAAACTCACGCGAAAACCTGGTTCGTGGCGCATTGCTTACCTCTGGTTTAAGACTTGGGCTTAGGTCGCCAAAAAATATACAACGGAGTCTGCAATGGAAAAGAATCGGAATTGGGTACACGTTCAAATCGGTAGCCCTTTGTAATATAGACTCGCCGCACTGCATCTTTAGGTGATTGCACATAAATACATTTTAGACGAGTGGATTTTTCCTTCAGCTCAATTAGATGCGGCAAAAACTCATAAAATGGAATTTTTGGATTGAATACTAGAACTGCCAGATAGACGTGATCCCACTGCATCTTTGTATATTCGGAATACCACTTTGCTGGCCCACCTAAAAATGCGATTGTGCTGTGATGTTTTTCAATTATCTGTTTTGCAAACGAAATTGCAGCTCTTGAATTCGTTAAAGTCTCTGCACCAACAGGTTCTGCGTGTAGGCGTCGATCCGCTTCATGGGTAGAAGCAGGACACACTCCGACAACGACAGGAAGAAGGTGCTCTCCCGTATGAAGAGCGCTCCTGAAGTCAGCTGGTCCGGGCCTCCAAGCTGGCGTCCGTCGTTTCCCTCACAGGTCCCAGTACCGAGGGGACCTCGCCGCGCAGCCGCTGTCAGCCCCGCTGTCAGGGCGAGGACGAGGACGAAGGCTTTGGCCCCACTGAAACCAACGACATCCTGGTTTAAATTTTTGGCTTATAAACCAGGCGCGCCTCGGGTCCGCCGTGTGGCCATTCCGGGAAATGCTCCTCGTAAAAGCGAGCCAAAATCCCTCTAGTACCGGCCACTTCGCCCTGTCCTCCATCCAAATCTCGATTGTCTCAGGCTTGTCGGTTTTGTGTCTAAAATTTGTCAATGTGGTCCTGTGCCCAAAGGACCTCCTTTTCATTAATCTCAATCGTCAGCGTTTTGGGCTTTAAGGGCATAGTCCCCGTCAGCCAGGTCCAATGGACCGACAGGCTCCCCCGTCTCGGTACCACCCCATGTCAATAAGTGCCCATCTGCATCGGTTGTAAGGGAACCGCGACATTAACTGGTCGGCCATCAGGCCAACCCCGGAATCGCCCAAAACGCCATAATCTTGCCCCAGGGCACTGTTAAGTCTTCCGGTAGGGGCCACGGCGAGTTCTGGTCGGCGTAGCGTTCCGTGTACCCGTGCACCTCCTCGATGCGATCAAGTACACGGTCCGCCACGGTCCGTGTCAGCGGTTCCGGTTGGCGGGGAGCCTCCACCCAGCCGTCGTCGTCCTCCGTCTCCGTCGGTCGTCCGTCCACGTTGTCCTCCGTCCAGTCAACTTTTTGTGGGCGTGGGTTCGAATCCCACTTCTGACACCAGTTGTGCTGACCCTTATTCAGTACAATCCTCGCACCTCAGTCCGATCCCTGAGGATCCCCGGACAGGGTCGTGGCAGGTTCGTTACCCAATGACACACAGAGATTCAGGTTTCACTTTATTGTACTCACTGTTAACACACACTCGTACAGGCACAGGGGCACAGGGGTACAGGCAGCCAGGGGGGAGGAGGGCAGCGTCGATGTCTCCGTCTAGACCCGGACTGTCCTGGGGAGAGTCTGTGGGGTTTATATACCCCCCAGGAGCTCCCCAGGACCCTATCCCCGCCAGGTCCCGCGGGAGGGCCGTGGCTCGCTGCAAGTGCAACATAGTTGCACTGCGGCGGCACATGTTACGAGAGACTTGCCTCGTGCCACTTTCGCTCTGGAGGCCCCTTTACCCCGCGTTACTCTGGTCCCCGGTCCTGTGATGTACTATAGCCAAATCGGCTCAGTACACAAATCTACACCAAAGAGAGCGTAGTCATTTGGATAATTTTTATAAGTAATCATGCAAGATTCGCCACTCCTCATTAACCCAGTCGCGTCCAAAAGCGACTGATAGCCAATTCCGTATTGGGGCGGGCTAGCTTTAAAATCAAAGGGACCTTTTGGGTGTGGACGGCCATTTACATTGACATACAGACTTTGTAAATCATAGTGCTTAAAACAAAGAGGATTTTGCGTCGGCGACCCCGTAAAAGCGTTTTGAGGGCAGATTCTAACGAGCATCACAGAAGGCATGTGTCCCGAAACTATATTATTCAGAGATATGTTTCTACCACCGGCTGAAATATTTTCAACCAAGATTTGGCGTCGTTCAAATGGGAAAATTGCGTTAATTCCTTTATCAAACAGTCTCGCGTGGGCCTCTAAAACGGCGGGATTGATGTGACATACTTCAATTGTGAGCTGAGCGCTTTCCAGATTAACTACAGCGCCATTGGCGGTCTTACTCATTAGAATAAAATCATCCGACGCCAAATTAATTTCGATTTCAAGGTCCAAGCCATCGGGAAAATAAAGCTCACAGTTGGATATGTCTGTGTGAAGCTGCCCCGTCGCACAAACGAGTTTACCACTCTTAAACAACTCGACGCGCTTCGCATGACCCGTATTTGTTGTCTTGTCAGGATCGAATAAGTGCTCGGTTTTAACTTGTTCGTCTCAGATAATGCCTTCCAAAATACTTGTTTTTGTGTTACGCTGCATCGCTCGCTAATACATAATTTAGCTTCGCCTACTGCATTTTGCATGGTGGGGTAGAAACTTGTGTGCAATGCGTAAAACTGAAAGTTTGTGATGGAATCCAGGTCTGCGCCGGGTGCAATAGCCGCGCTGAGCAAATTAAAAACTCCTCCTACATTTTGCCATTCCTCGATCGGCTCGGGCAAAATGTATGCTTCACAGTTCATTTCTTAAGCGCTCGAGAAAAAAACTCTTCCCGCTTGCACAAACGCCTTCCAAACTCACGCGAAAACCTGGTTCGTGGCGCATTGCTTACCTCTGGTTTAAGACTTGGGCTTAGGTCGCCAAAAATATACAACGGAGTCTGCAATGGAAAAGAATCGGAATTGGGTACACGTTCAAATCGGTAGCCCTTTGTAATATAGACTCGCCGCACTGCATCTTTAGGTGATTGCACATAAATACATTTTAGACGAGTGGATTTTTCCTTCAGCTCAATTAGATGCGGCAAAAACTCATAAAATGGAATTTTTGGATTGAATACTAGAACTGCCAGATAGACGTGATCCCACTGCATCTTTGTATATTCGGAATACCACTTTGCTGGCCCACCTAAAAATGCGATTGTGCTGTGATGTTTTTCAATTATCTGTTTTGCAAACGAAATTGCAGCTCTTGAATTCGTTAAAGTCTCTGCACCAACAGGTTCTGCGTGTAGGCGTCGATCCGCTTCATGGGTAGAAGCAGGACACACTCCGACAACGACAGGAAGAAGGTGCTCTCCCGTATGAAGAGCGCTCCTGAAGTCAGCTGGTCCGGGGCCTCCAAGTTGGCGTCCGTCGTTTCCCTCACAGGTCCCAGTACCGAGGGGGGACCTCGCCGCGCAGCCGCTGTCAGCCCCGCTGTCAGGGCGAGGACGAGGACGAAGGCTTTGGCCCCCACTGAAACCAACGACATCCTGGTTTAAATTTTTGGCTTATAAACCAGGCGCGCCTCCCGGAGTCCGCCGTGTGGCCATTCCGGGAAATGCTCCTCATAATAAGCGAGCCAAAACCCCTCCAGGACCGGCCACTTTGCCCCGTCCTCCAACCAAATCTCGATCGTCTCGGGCTTGTCCGTCTTTTGTCGAAAAAATTTATCAATGTGGTCCTGTGCCCAAAGGACCTCCTTCTCGTTAATTTCTATACACAGCGTTTTGGGCTTTAAGGGGGCATAGTCCCCCGTCAGCCAGGTCCAATGGACTGACAGGACTCCCGTCTCGGGGTACCACCCCATGTCAAAAACTGCCCAGCCGTCCCTGTTGTAAGGGAACCGCCACCTGAGCTGGTCGGCCATCCAGGCCAACCCCGGAAATGCCCAAAACGCCATAATCTTGGCCCAGGGCACTGACAAGTCTTCAGGTAGGGGCCACGGCGAATTCTGGTCGGCGTGTCGTTCCGTATACCCGTGCACCTCTTCGATGCGGTCGAGTATACGGTCCGCCACGGTCCGTGTCAGCGTTTCCGGCTGGCGGGGGGCCTCCACCCAGCCGTGGTCGTCCTCCGTCTCCGTCGGTCGTTCGTCCACGTTGTCCTCCGTCGGCGCGTCTTGCGCGTCCGCCTCGTCACTTCGCACTGTCTCCATCTTGTTTAGTTCGTCAGACATACCTGCAGACATAAAACACAAGTGTGAGTACACTGCGCGCCTGCTAGGTAGACTTCCCAACCTACTCCCGCGCCCGGCGGGTCGGCCTACTGCCAGACTGGAACCCGTCCCGACGCGTGCCGCTCCCTGTCGGCGAGTTCTCACAGCCGGCCCGTGTATGTCGGTCTCACAGGAGCCGGTCCGCGCGACCGCGTCCAAGGTCGGTCGTCGCTCCCGCTCGGCGCTGGGCCTGCTGCCTCCTGCGTACTGCTGGTCAGTACGCCGCCTGGCGCCTCGCACACCGCAGAGCGCGGCGTGTCGCTACTGCCTGCCGCGTCCTCTTCGTCGTCGGACGACTCTTCCTGTAGCTCGGTGTTCTCTGCTGCTAACGTCCCGTCCGGTTGAATCCTGGAGATGGCCTTCTTCAATTTGTTGACGTGGACCACCCGCTCCTCATCGCGCTTCCTTGCTGCTGGAAACACAGGCGAAATTTTGGCGTTAACTTTGTTAAAGGTTTCAGAACGCGCCATGGACCTGTAAATTTCGGTTGTAGTTTCTTCGAGATGCTGGGCTCCTCCACGGTGACTCCGACGGTGATGTTGCCCATTGGTGCAATAATAGGCGAACCCCTCTGCACGGGGGTTCCGCCTTGCAGCAGGAAGACGAGGATGAGTCCAAGTACTAGAAACAGACAATGATTAATTATCGGCGAACCGGACGCGTCGCGTCGGTTTGGCCGGAGTAGTAATGTAAAAACCGGTCGGTTTGCCTTTTTTAGCCTCCCCCTACCACCACCACCACAATGCCGACGGCCGCATGCGCACATGTGAAAAATCAATGGTGTCTTACCCAGATGGGGATGGAGTGTAGATAGTAGCCGGTCACGATTGAAGCCCAAAACAAAGACTATGGCTATTCAATGCCCGCGCAATATTTTAAACCACACGCAGGACATTGAATAGACAAAGTTTTTTTTTTTTTTGGGTTGTTTATTATGATTTTTTGAGGATACACATTTTGACAATTTTTTTTGGATTTTTTCGACAAGCTAAAGATTACAAATATAAAGTTATCTATGGTGAATATGAGCCAACACAATAAACTCATTTAAACTAAGAATATAATATAAGAAAATACAATTTTGTAGTAAAAGTAAAAATAGTATACGAGGAAAAAATGTAATAAAATCCATCACCGACGTCTTCGCGATAAAAAGCCTAGACTAATGACAGAGAATTGTATGTCCTCCCTATAAACTACCTTTTTTAGTTTTAAGAATCTTAACCACTCAAAAACCTCAGGGCAAACCTTTTTCAACTCTTCAAAAGTTAAACACCGTGTTATTTCTAATCTATCGCCATACTTTTTCCAAACAGACAGCTGTTCATAGTCGATAAGTATGACGGCATACGGCGGCATCTACAAGAGAAATCAAATTTTTTTGGAGCATGCGCAAGGCTCCTCTACAACTACCCCCTCTGACGCACCCACCCTTCTACCACAACAAAAGTTCGCAATGCGTGCTCTATCAGTATAATAGTGCAGCCACTGGCGCATTCTATCACGCATTACGAAAAGCACAGTCCATTGTCGGAACCCGTGACATGGTAGAAGGCAGGATGCGCCCCGGAAGCGCCGTAAAGTTGGAATTTGGTGCATCGAACTCCTTTTCCAAATCAATAAACTTTCGGTCGGTCAATTTTTCCAGAGTCAAACACCTTTCTTCCCCAAACGCGTAGAGGGCTGTGGCCCGGCCGAGATAGCGTTTGAGCTGTGCTCCAAATTCCGAATAAGGCACAGCCCCATCCTCCCATCATATGCCATGCTTATTTTTTACTTGCTCGCTAAAGGACAAGTTTGATGACGAATCCAATGCACTCCAAGGGTTGGGCGGTCTTACGAGGAGATGGGCCACACGCCCCCCACAGTGGGACACGATGCCCACCTCCTTGATGATGGGATCGCCCTTCCGCTCAAAAGACACGTAGTCCACAACAATATTCATCTTCGACTGGCGCACTGTCGATAGGGACCCCCATATTTATAACATTTCTGACCACCACAAATCCACCCCTACCAAAAATCTGCTTGTATAAAATCTGGACTTCGGCGTCGGCATTATTCGAAAATATTGATAAAATCGTCGGTCGAATAGCCGATAGAGCGGAAAAACAAATATGTTGCGGTATACTTCCACACGTAGACGAATTTAGGGACTGAAGCGGCATCATATTGAAATTAAAATTTTGATACGGATTATTTCTGGCAATAAAGCTGATTAAATACTCCCCTCGGGGAGGGAGCCCATAAGAATCAAAATAATCTACAGAGCGCACATCTAAATAGATCCCCACCCAATGCTCGCCCGCACTTTTAGAATACGCTGTATTTACCACAAGAACAGCCGGCCGCGCATCTATGTAACGTGTCGGTAGTTGATCCAATGCAAAAACTCCAACAAAGCGAGGACTTGTGACACTGCAATTCTCTAAGACTCGTTTAATCTGTGTTGAGAAGAGGCATCCCCGTCAACATTTCCCTTTACTAGCCATTGATGCATCTGATGAGCCCGCATGCCCACCGTACTCCAAGCAACGTCCTTCATCTTAAAGCCGAGGGTCTTTATATCTTCAATTCTGCAGGATAGCTTCCTCACGTTAGTTGATATGACTTTGTACAGCACTTCGTAATCAGCGGCGCCATAGACAAATACACAATCCGATCCCGACATCGCGATTAAATCCACTATACGATCCTTTAGTACATACCAAAACTCGTGACTAAAATGCCCGGGCCCAACCCCCGAATATACGTGAAACAATAAAGGATGTCTGAGATCCCAAGCAGTACAATGAAGCGCGACCTCCAAGACATACTTTCCACGCAGTGTGAATGTAACCACCATCTTAGGCATACCACCAAGCCTCACACCGTTAAAAGAATTTATCAAAGCATCCATTTTTTAAAAGATACAAATACGCTACGATATTTTCAATTTCAACCGTGCACCCTCCCACAAACAATACAATACAAATGTTGCAGGCTCGGGAAGAGCCGAAGCAAAGTTCGCTACTAAATCAATGTTGCCAACCCGTGGAGCGGACGAGTGTGTGGTAAGAAGCCACCTCGCTATCAGCAGACCAATCTACACCAAAGAGAGCGTAGCCATTTGGAAAATTTTTATAAGTAATCATGCAAGATTCGCCACTCCTCATTAACCCAGTCGCGTCCAAAAGCGACTGATAGCCAATTCCGTATTAGGGCGGGCTAGCTTTAAAATCAAAGGGACCTTTGGGTGTGGACGGCCATTTACATTGACGTACAGACTTTGTAAATCATAGTGCTTAAAACAAAGAGGATTTTGCGTCGGCGACCCGTAAAAGCGTTTTGAGGGCAGATTCCAACGAGCATCACTGAAGGCTTGGGTCCCGAAACTATATTATTCAGAGATATGTTTCTACCACCAGCTGAAATATTTTCAACCAAGATTTGGCGTCTTTGAAATGGGAAAATTGCGTTACTTCCTTTATCAAACAGTCTCGCGTGGGCCTCTAAAACGGCGGGATTGATGTGACATACTTCAATAGTGAGCTGAGCGCTTTCCAGATTAACTACAGCGCCATTGGCGGTCCAACTCATTAGAATAAAATCATCCGACGCCAAATTAATTTTGATTTCAAGGTCCAAGCCATCGGGAAAATAATGCTCACAGTTGGATATGTCTGTGTGAAGCTGCCCCGTCGTACAAACGAGTTTACCACTCTGAAACAATTCGACGCGCTTCGCATGACCCGTATTTGTTGTCTTGTCAGGATCGAATAAGTGCTCGGTTTTAACTTGTTCGCCTCAGATAATGCCTTACAAAATACTTGTTTTTGTGTTACGCTGCATCGCTCGCTAATACATAATTTAGCTTCGCCTACTGCATTTTGCATGGTGGGGTAGAAACTTGTGTGCAATGCGTAAAACTGAAAGTTTGTGATGGAATCCAGGTCTGCGCCGGGTGCAAGAGCCGCGCTAAGCAAATTAAAAACTCCTCCTACATTTCGCCATTCCTCGATCGGCTCGGGCAAAATGTATGCTTCCCACAGTTCATTTCTTAAGCGCTCGAGAAAAAAACTCTTCCCGCTTGCACAAACGCCTTCCAAACTCACGCGAAAACCTGGTTCGTGGCGCATTGCTTACCTCTGGTTTAAGACTTGGGCTTAGGTCGCCAAAAAAAAATACAACGGAGTCTGCAATGGAAAAGAATCGGAATTGGGTACACGTTCAAATCGGTAGCCCTTTGTAATATAGACTCGCCGCACTGCATCTTTAGGTGATTGCACATAAATACATTTTAGACGAGTGGATTTTCCTTCAGCTCAATTAGATGCGGCAAAAACTCATAAAATGGAATTTTTGGATTGAATACTAGAACTGCCAGATAGACGTGATCCCACTGCATCTTTGTATATTCGGAATACCACTTTGCTGGCCCACCTAAAAATGCGATTGTGCTGTGATGTTTTTCAATTATCTGTTTTGCAAACGAAATTGCAGCTCTTGAATTCGTTAAAGTCTCTGCACCAACAGGTTCTGCGTGTAGGCGTCGATCCGCTTCATGGGTAGAAGCAGGACACACTCCGACAACGACAGGAAGAAGGTGCTCTCCCGTATGAAGAGCGCTCCTGAAGTCAGCTGGTCCGGGGCCTCCAAGCTGGCGTCCGTCGTTTCCCTCACAGGTCCCAGTACCGAGGGGGGACCTCGCCGCGCAGCCGCTGTCAGCCCCGCTGTCAGGGCGAGGACGAGGACGAAGGCTTTGACCCTCACTGAAACCAACGACATCCTGGTTTAAACTTTTGGCTTATAAACCAGGCGTGCCTCGGGTCCGCCGTGTGGCCATTCCGGGAAATGCTCCTCGTAAAGCGAGCCAAAATCCCTCTAGTACCGGCCACTTCGCCCTGTCCTCCATCCAAATCTCGATTGTCTCGGGCTTGTCGGTTTTGTGTCTAAAAAATTTGTCAATGTGGTCCTGTGCCCAAAGGACCTCCTTTTCATTAATCTCAATCGTCAGCGTTTTGGGCTTTAAGGGGGCATAGTCCCCCGTCAGCCAGGTCCAATGGACCGGCAGGCTCCCCCGTCTCGGGGTACCACCCCATGTCAATAAGTGCCCATCTGCATCGGTTGTAAGGGAACCGCGACATTAACTGGTCGGCCATCCAGGGCAACCCCGGAATCGCCCAAAACGCCATAATCTTGACCCAGGGCACTGTTAAGTCTTCCGGTAGGGCCACGGTGAGTTCTGGTCAGCGTGTCGTTCCGTATACCCGTGCACCTCCTCGATGCGATCAAGTATACGGTCCGCCACGGTCCGTGTCAGCGGTTCCGGTTGGCGGGGATCCTCCACCCAGCCGTCGTCGTCCTCCGTCTCCGTCGGTAGTTCGTCCCCGTGGTCCTCCATCCAGTCAACTTTTGTGGGCGTGGGTTCGAATCCCACTTCTGACACCAGTTGTGCTGACCCTTATTCGGTACAATCCTCGCACCTCAGTCCGATCCCTGAGGGATCCCCGGACGGGTCGTGGCAGGTTCGTTACCCAATGACACACAGAGATTCAGGTTTCACTTTATTGTACTCACTGTTAACACACACTCGTACAGGCACAGGGGCACAGGGGTACAGGCAGCCAGGGGGGAGGAGGGCAGCGTCGATGTCTCCGTCTAGACCCGGACTGCCCTGGGGAGGGAGTCTGTGGGGTTTATATCCCCCCCAGGAGCTCCCTAGGACCCTATCCCCGCCAGGTCCCGCGGGAGGGGCCGTGGCTCGCTGCAAGTGCAACATAGTTGCACTGCGGCGGCACATGTTACGAGAGACTTGCCTCGTGCCACTTTCGCTCTGGAGAGGCCCCTTTACCCCGCGTTACTCTGGTCCCCGGTCCTGTGATGTACTATAGCCAAATCGGCTCAGTACACAAATCTACACCAAAGAGAGCGTAGTCATTTGGATAATTTTTATAAGTAATCATGCAAGATTCGCCACTCCTCATTAACCCAGTCGCGTCCAAAAGCGACTGATAGCCAATTCCGTATTGGGGCGGGCTAGCTTTAAAATCAAAGGGACCTTTTTGGGTGTGGACGGCCATTTACATTGACATACAGACTTTGTAAATCATAGTGCTTAAAACAAAGAGGATTTTGCGTCGGCGACCCCGTAAAAGCGTTTTGAGGGCAGATTCTAACGAGCATCACAGAAGGCATGTGTCCCGAAACTATATTATTCAGAGATATGTTTCTACCACCGGCTGAAATATTTTCAACCAAGATTTGGCGTCGTTCAAATGGGAAAATTGCGTTAATTCCTTTATCAAACAGTCTCGCGTGGGCCTCTAAAACGGCGGGATTGATGTGACATACTTCAATTGTGAGCTGAGCGCTTTCCAGATTAACTACAGCGCCATTGGCGGTCTTACTCATTAGAATAAAATCATCCGACGCCAAATTAATTTCGATTTCAAGGTCCAAGCCATCGGGAAAATAAAGCTCACAGTTGGATATGTCTGTGTGAAGCTGCCCCGTCGTACAAACGAGTTTACCACTCTTAAACAACTCGACGCGCTTCGCATGACCCGTATTTGTTGTCTTGTCAGGATCGAATAAGTGCTCGGTTTTAACTTGTTCGCCTCAGATAATGCCTTCCAAAATACTTGTTTTTGTGTTACGCTGCATCGCTCGCTAATACATAATTTAGCTTCGCCTACTGCATTTTGCATGGTGGGGTAGAAACTTGTGTGCAATGCGTAAAACTGAAAGTTTGTGATGGAATCCAGGTCTGCGCCGGGTGCAATAGCCGCGCTGAGCAAATTAAAAACTCCTCCTACATTTTGCCATTCCTCGATCGGCTCGGGCAAAATGTATGCTTCCCACAGTTCATTTCTTAAGCGCTCGAGAAAAATACTCTTCCCGCTTGCACAAACGCCTTCCAAACTCACGCGAAAACCTGGTTCGTGGCGCATTGCTTACCTCTGGTTTAAGACTTGGGCTTAGGTCGCCAAAAATATACAACGGAGTCTGCAATGGAAAAGAATCGGAATTGGGTACACGTTCAAATCGGTAGCCCTTTGTAATATAGACTCGCCGCACTGCATCTTTAGGTGATTGCACATAAATACATTTTAGACGAGTGGATTTTTCCTTCAGCTCAATTAGATGCGGCAAAAACTCATAAAATGGAATTTTTGGATTGAATACTAGAACTGCCAGATAGACGTGATCCCACTGCATCTTTGTATATTCGGAATACCACTTTGCTGGCCCACCTAAAAATGCGATTGTGCTGTGATGTTTTTCAATTATCTGTTTTGCAAACGAAATTGCAGCTCTTGAATTCGTTAAAGTCTCTGCACCAACAGGTTCTGCGTGTAGGCGTCGATCCGCTTCATGGGTAGAAGCAGGACACACTCCGACAACGACAGGAAGAAGGTGCTCTCCCGTATGAAGAGCGCTCCTGAAGTCAGCTGGTCCGGGGCCTCCAAGTTGGCGTCCGTCGTTTCCCTCACAGGTCCCAGTACCGAGGGGGGACCTCGCCGCGCAGCCGCTGTCAGCCCCGCTGTCAGGGCGAGGACGAGGACGAAGGCTTTGGCCCCCACTGAAACCAACGACATCCTGGTTTAAATTTTTGGCTTATAAACCAGGCGCGCCTCGGGTCCGCCGTGTTTCCAGTCCGGGAAATGCTCCTCATAATAAGCGAGCCAAAACCCCTCCAGGACCGGCCACTTTGCCCCGTCCTCCAACCAAATCTCGATCGTCTCGGGCTTGTCCGTCTTTTGTCGAAAAAAATTATCAATGTGGTCCTGTGCCCAAAGGACCTCCTTCTAGTTAATTTCTATACACAGCGTTTTGGGCTTTAAGGGGGCATAGTCCCCCGTCAGCCAGGTCCAATGGACTGACAGGACTCCCGTCTCGGGGTACCACCCCATGTCAAAAACTGCCCAGCCGTCCCTGTTGTAAGGGAACCGCCACCTGAGCTGGTCGGCCATCCAGGCCAACCCCGGAAATGCCCAAAACGCCATAATCTTGGCCCAGGGCACTGACAAGTCTTCAGGTAGGGGCCACGGCGAATTCTGGTCGGCGTGTCGTTCCGTATACCCGTGCACCTCCTCGATGCGGTCGAGTATACGGTCCGCCACGGTCCGTGTCAGCGTTTCCGGCTGGCGGGGGGCCTCCACCCAGCCGTGGTCGTCCTCCGTTTCCGTCGGCAGTTCGTCCACCTGGTCCTCCGTCGGTGTCGGTGCGTCCGTCTCGTCACCCCGCACCGTCTCCATGTTCTTCAGTTCGTCAGACATACCTGCAGACATAAAACACAAGTGTGAGTACACTGCGCGCCTGCTAGGTAGACTTCCCAACCTACTCCCGCGCCCGGCGGGTCGGCCTACTGCCAGCACTGGAACCCGTCCCGACGCGTGCCGCTCCCTGTCGGCGAGTTCTCACAACCGGCCCGTGTATGCCGGCCTCACAGGAGCCGGTCCGCGCGACCGCGTCCAAGGCCGGTCGTCGCTCCCGCTCGGCGGCTGGCCCGCTGCCTCCTGCGTGCTGCTGGTCAGTTGCTCTGCTGGCGCGCCGCCTGGCGCCTCGCACACCGCAGAGCGCGGCGTGCCGCTATCGCCTGCCGCGTCCTCTTCGTCGCCGGACGACTCTTCCTGTAGTTCGGCGTGCTCCGCCGCTAACGTCCCGTCCGGTTGAATTCTGGAGATTGCCTTCTTCAATTTGTTGATGTGGACAACTCGTTCTTCATCGCGCTTCCTTGCTGCTGGAAACACAGGCGAAATCTTGGCGTTAACTTTGTTAAACAGTTTCAGAACGCGCCATGGACCCGTAAATTTTGGTTGAAGTTTCTTCGAGATGCTGGGCTCCTCCACGGTGACTCCGACGGTGATGTTGCCCATTGGTGCAATAATAGGCGAACCCCTCTGCACGGGGGTTCCGCCTTGCAGCAGGAAGACGAGGATGAGTCCAAGTACTAGAAACAGACAATGATTAATTATCGGCGAACCGGACGCGTCGCGTCGGTTTGGCCGGAGTAGTAATGTAAAAACCGGTCGGTTTGCCTTTTTTAGCCTCCCCCTACCACCACCACCACAATGCCGACGGCCGCATGCGCACATGTGAAAAATCAATGGTGTCTTACCCAGATGGGGATGGAGTGTAGATAGTAGCCGGTCACGATTGAAGCCCAAAACAAAGACTATGGCTATTCAATGCCCGCGCAATATTTTAAACCACACGCAGGACATTGAATAGACAAAGTTTTTTTTTTTTTTGGGTTGTTTATTATGATTTTTTGAGGATACACATTTTGACAATTTTTTTTGGATTTTTTCGACAAGCTAAAGATTACAAATATAAAGTTATCTATGGTGAATATGAGCCAACACAATAAACTCATTTAAACTAAGAATATAATATAAGAAAATACAATTTTGTAGTAAAAGTAAAAATAGTATACGAGGAAAAAATGTAATAAAATCCATCACCGACGTCTTCGCGATAAAAAGCCTAGACTAATGACAGAGTTTTTTATGTCCTCCCTATAAACTACCTTTTTTAGTTTTAAGAATCGAAACCACTCAGAAACCTCGGTGCAAACCTTTTTCAACTCTTCAAAAGTTAAACACCGTGTTATTTCTAATCTATCGCCATACTTTTTCCAAACAGACAGCTGTTCATAGTCGATAAGTATGACGGCATACGGTGGCATCGACAAGAGAAATCAAATTTTTTTTGGAGCATGCGCAAGGCTCCTCTACAACTACCCCCTCTGACGCACCCACCCTTCTACCACAACAAAAGTTCGCAATGCGTGCTCTATCAGTATAATAGTGCAGCCACTGGCGCATTCTATCCGCATTACGAAAAGCACAGTCCATTGTCGGAACCCCGTGACATGGTAGAAGGCAGGATGCGCCCGGAAGCGCCGTAAAGTTGGAATTTGGTGCATCGAACTCCTTTTCCAAATCAATAAACTTTCGGTCGGTCAATTTTTCCAGAGTCAAACACCTTTCTTCCCCAAACGCGTAGAGGGCTGTGGCCCGGCCGAGATAGCGTTTGAGCTGTGCTCCAAATTCCGAATAAGGCACAGCCCCATCCTCCCATCATATGCCATGCTTATTTTTTACTTGCTCGCTAAAGGACAAGTTTGATGACGAATCCAATGCACTCCAAGGGTTGGGCGGTCTTACGAGGAGATGGGCCACACGCCCCCCACAGTGGGACACGATGCCCACCTCCTTGATGATGGGATCGCCCTTCCGCTCAAAAGACACGTAGTCCACAACAATATTCATCTTCGACTGGCGCACTGTCGATAGGGACCCCCATATTTATAACATTTCTGACCACCACAAATCCCACCCCTACCAAAAATCTGCTTGTATAAAATCTGGACTTCGGCGTCGGCATTATTCGAGAAAATATTGATAAAATCGTCGGTCGAATAGCCGATAGAGCGGAAAAACAAATATGTTGCGGTATACTTCCACACGTAGACGAATTTAGGGACTGAAGCGGCATCATATTGAAATTAAAATTTTGATACGGATTATTTCTGGCAATAAAGCTGATTAAATACTCCCCTCGGGGAGGGAGCCCATAAGAATCAAAATAATCTACAGAGCGCACATCTAAATAGATCCCCACCCAATGCTCGCCCGCACTTTTAGAATACGCTGTATTTACCACAAGAACAGCCGGCCGCGCATCTATGTAACGTGTCGGTAGTTGATCCAATGCAAAAACTCCAACAAAGCGAGGACTTGTGACACTGCAATTCTCTAAGACTCGTTTAATCTGTGTTGAGAAGAGGGCATCCCCGTCAACATTTCCCTTACTAGCCATTGATGCATCTGATGAGCCCGCATGCCCACCGTACTCCAAGCAACGTCCTTCATCTTAAAGCCGAGGGTCTTTATATCTTCAATTCTGCAGGATAGCTTCCTCACGTTAGTTGATATGACTTTGTACAGCACTTCGTAATCAGCGGCGCCATAGACAAATACACAATCCGATCCCGACATCGCGATTAAATCCACTATACGATCCTTTAGTACATACCAAAACTCGTGACTAAAATGCCCGGGCCCAACCCCCGAATATACGTGAAACAATAAAGGATGTCTGAGATCCCAAGCAGTACAATGAAGCGCGACCTCCAAGACATACTTTCCACGCAGTGTGAATGTAACCACCATCTTAGGCATACCACCAAGCCTCACACCGTTAAAAGAATTTATCAAAGCATCCATTTTTTAAAAAGATACAAATACGCTACGATATTTTTCAATTTCAACCGTGCACCCCTCCCACAAACAATACAATACAAATGTTACGGGCTCGGGAAGAGCCGAAGCAAAGTTCGCTACTAAATCAATGTTGCCAACCCGTGGAGCGGACGAGTGTGTGTGGTAAGAAGCCACCTCGCTATCAGCAGACCAATCTACACCAAAGAGAGCGTAGCCATTTGGAAAATTTTTATAAGTAATCATGCAAGATTCGCCACTCCTCATTAACCCAGTCGCGTCCAAAAGCGACTGATAGCCAATTCCGTATTAGGGCGGGCTAGCTTTAAAATCAAAGGGACCTTTTGGGTGTGGACGGCCATTTACATTGACGTACAGACTTTGTAAATCATAGTGCTTAAAACAAAGAGGATTTTGCGTCGGCGACCCCGTAAAAGCGTTTTGAGGGCAGATTCCAACGAGCATCACTGAAGGCTTGGGTCCCGAAACTATATTATTCAGAGATATGTTTCTACCACCAGCTGAAATATTTTCAACCAAGATTTGGCGTCTTTGAAATGGGAAAATTGCGTTACTTCCTTTATCAAACAGTCTCGCGTGGGCCTCTAAAACGGCGGGATTGATGTGACATACTTCAATAGTGAGCTGAGCGCTTTCCAGATTAACTACAGCGCCATTGGCGGTCCAACTCATTAGAATAAAATCATCCGACGCCAAATTAATTTTGATTTCAAGGTCCAAGCCATCGGGAAAATAATGCTCACAGTTGGATATGTCTGTGTGAAGCTGCCCCGTCGTACAAACGAGTTTACCACTCTGAAACAATTCGACGCGCTTCGCATGACCCGTATTTGTTGTCTTGTCAGGATCGAATAAGTGCTCGGTTTTAACTTGTTCGCCTCAGATAATGCCTTACAAAATACTTGTTTTTGTGTTACGCTGCATCGCTCGCTAATACATAATTTAGCTTCGCCTACTGCATTTTGCATGGTGGGGTAGAAACTTGTGTGCAATGCGTAAAACTGAAAGTTTGTGATGGAATCCAGGTCTGCGCCGGGTGCAAGAGCCGCGCTAAGCAAATTAAAAACTCCTCCTACATTTCGCCATTCCTCGATCGGCTCGGGCAAAATGTATGCTTCCCACAGTTCATTTCTTAAGCGCTCGAGAAAAATACTCTTCCCGCTTGCACAAACGCCTTCCAAACTCACGCGAAAACCTGGTTCGTGGCGCATTGCTTACCTCTGGTTTAAGACTTGGGCTTAGGTCGCCAAAAAATATACAACGGAGTCTGCAATGGAAAAGAATCGGAATTGGGTACACGTTCAAATCGGTAGCCCTTTGTAATATAGACTCGCCGCACTGCATCTTTAGGTGATTGCACATAAATACATTTTAGACGAGTGGATTTTTCCTTCAGCTCAATTAGATGCGGCAAAAACTCATAAAATGGAATTTTTGGATTGAATACTAGAACTGCCAGATAGACGTGATCCCACTGCATCTTTGTATATTCGGAATACCACTTTGCTGGCCCACCTAAAAATGCGATTGTGCTGTGATGTTTTTCAATTATCTGCTTTGCAAACGAAATTGCAGCTCTTGAATTCGTTAAAGTCTCTGCGAGATGTGGGACATTTGTTACATAAAATATTTTTGCATCCGTCTTTAACAAGAGGCGAGCAGCTTGCTTCTTCTCAAAGTGTGCTTTTTTACAATTGGAATAGACCACAGCCTGCCCAAAAATCCTAATATACTGGCAGTGCCAATATTTGTTGATGGGAAACGTCTGGACGTACCCCCGTCGGGACGTACCCTCCAATTTTGAACTATTTCCTCCGGAAACGGCCTGGACGTACCCCCGTCGGGACGTTCCCCCCCAATTTTTGAACTATTTCCTCCATTAAATTTATTCAATAAAAATAATGACCCGCCTGTACTTTTTTAATCGATGGAAAAATAAAATATTCGGGTGAAATAATCGGGAAATATTTTTTCTGAATCCAGAAATATTTCAGAATTTTTTTAATCAGTGAGAAAAATAAAAAATTCTGATGGCACTCAGCCACGTAAAGCAGCAGCCGAAATTTTTCATACCGGTCCCAGTGCGAAGCCTAGCCTTGCAGCGGGCGTCTTTTGATTGTGACATGGCAGCAGAAACAGAAGCTCGGCCACTGTTTATTTTTTGTTATTTCTGTAGAAGGGCAGTTTAAAGGACTCTTGTTCATATGCCATGTTAAATATTCATCTAAAAAATTATTAGAAAAGGGCATGTGGGCCTTGGTTTTGAACACACATAGTGAATAAAACGATAGCAAATTATAAGTGACTTTTGCGTTGTTTAATTCACTTTGTATGTTCAGAGCCAAGGCCCACATGCCTTTTTTAAATAAGGTTATGAAAGAATATTGAAGATAGCATATGAACGAGAGTCCTTTAAACTGCCCTTATACGGAAATAACATAGAATAAACAGTGGCCGGGCTTCTGCTGCCAAGTCACAATCAAAAGACGCCCGCTGCAAGGCTAGGCTTCGCACTGGGACCGATATGAAAAATTTCGGCTGCTGCTTTACGTGGCTGAGTGCCATCAGAATTTTTTATTTTTCTCACTGATTAAAAAGATTCTGAAATATTTCTGGATACAGAAAAAATATTTCCCGATTATTTCACCTGAATATTTTATTTTTCCATCGATTAAAAAAATACAGGCGGGTCATTATTTTTATTGAATAAATTTAATGGAGGAAATAGTTCAAAAATTGGGGGGTACGTCCCGACGGGGGTACGTCCAGACGTTTCCCTTTCCTCCATTAAATTTATTCAATAAAAATAATGACCCGCCTGTATTTTTTTTATAGATAGAAAAATAAAATATTCGGGTGAAATAATCGGGAAATATTTTTTCTGTATCCAGAAATATTCCAGAATTTTTTTAATCAGTGAGAAAAATAAGAAATTCTGATGGCACTCAGCCACGTAAAGCAGCAGCCGAAATTTTTCATATCGGTCCCAGTGTGAAGCCTAGCCTTGCAGCGGGCGTCTTTTGATTGTGACTTGGCAGCAGAAGCAGAAGCCCAGCCACTGTTTATTCTATGTTATTTCTGTATAAGGGCAGTGCAAAGGACTCTCGTTCACATTCCATCTAAAATGTTCTTTCATAAAATTATTTAAAAAAGGCATGTGGGCCTTGGCTCTGAACATACATAGTGAATTAAACAACGTAAAAGTCACTTATAATTTGTTTTCGTTTAATTCACTATGTGTGTTCAAAGCCAAGGCCCACATGCCCTTTTCTAATAATTTTGTAGATGCATATTTAACATGGCATATGAACAAGAGTCCTTTAAACTGCCCTTCTACAGAAATAACGAAAAATAAACAGTGGCCGAGCTCCTGTGTCTGCTGCCATGTCACAATCAAAAGACGCCCGCTGCAGGGCTAGGCTTCGCACTGGGACCGATATGAAACATTTCGGCTGCTGCTTTACGTGGCTGAGTGCCATCAGAATTTTTTATTTTTTTCACTGATTAAAATTCTATTCTGGATACAGAAAATATTTCCCGATTATTTCACCCGAATATTTTATTTTTCCATCGATTAGACAAAATACAGGCGGGTCATTATTTTTATTGAATAAATTTAATGGAGGAAATAGTTCAAAAATTGGGGGGGTACGTCCCGACGGGGGTACGTCCAGGCCGTTCCCTTTTTGATTCGTTTGTATATAAATTTGAATAAATGTCGGGCGGGCAGAGCGGGGCAGAGTTTCGCTTAATTGAAAATGTTGATAGGGCCTACGATGTTTAACATAGCTATGACCGATTATGTTCATTCTACAACATGTTGATGCGAGCGCCATAATATCCTCGGTCTCTAGATAGTTAAAAATATAGCGCACACAGTCTTCATTCAGCACATCCATTACTCACGTTTTATCGCGGTTTTCTGGCGGGGTCGAGCGAGGTGGGATCTGTGGGTTTGGAAATAAAACATTACTTTCGTGCAAATGTATAGCCAGTCAAGCCACACACAGAACATTTGTCGTTGGATTGGGGTTTATACCCACGCAAAAACAGAGGTCTACAATCAGACCTGAAATCAATGCGTATTTTCTGCGGTGGCAATTTTAGCCTACAAGTCACAAATTCGGAAATAGTGTCGAAGGACTGATTGGTTATTCTACTGTTAAAGCATATCGTCTTTAGTGTAAACAATTTCCGCGATATCTTTTAAATCATACATTTTTAAATTAATGTGATCAAGCGATCGCTGTCCGCCATCTCGATTCGTAAATGTGCAAATAGACATATCATTTATGAAAATAGAGAAAGCCCAGGCCGTCCCGTGTCCATAACCGACGTAACGATCTGCTGGCGACGTTATGAAATACGGTTCGCAATTGGCCTTTACTCGCTTCTCGTCCGAGGTCATTAGCGCCATGGAGCACGAGTCGGCCTGAGAGTGCTGAGCCGTAGTAGGGCTACACACTCTCAGTTCGCTCGTCCTACACTTCGCCACATCATTCTCGGACATAAGCAAGTGGACCGAGAGGTCCGCATTCACCGCAATGTAGGCGGATTCCGGCCGATAAAACATGAACAAATCCTTGTTGTCGGTTACATTCACTTTGAACGGCCAGGGGATGCTCTTATACAAGGTAAAAACCCGGTCTGCCGTTACCAAAGGAACGTGCAGGAAAAGCGTCATGCGCTGGTCAGTCAGGTACGGCTTCACCATTATCACGCCGTAATAGATGTGAATTCCCCCCATAGTCGGAGGGACTGGGAGCCGAAGGCCTAGCGGCTTCAGCTTCTCCTCGAGGGACTGCAAAATTCTAAGCAGTTGTGACGCCTCGACGAACGATGGGTCGAGCGTTCCCTCAGTTTCCGCTAACTGCCATGCTTCCATGAACGCCTTCACCTCGGTTCGTATGGCGGCAACGGTAGCGTGCACCATCCGCAGGCTAGAAGACATGTTAGTATCTGCCTTCAAATTTTCGAACTTGGTCAAAGACAGACTCAGCAGATTCTTAATTTGGATGTCGTGCTCTTTCAACGTTTTCAGAGTGACGTTCAACTTGGAGGCGAATTCGTCTCCAATTCTCGACACCACCTCCATCTGCTTCCCCATCTTTGCCATTTCTTGGTCAATCCTCTGTCGATCGTCGTCGCTCATGGTACCAAATAACCATGACTCGGCTGTGCCGATAATATTAATCAAACCTCTCCGACGACGACCGTGCCTGACGGGATCTAACATCGGATAGCTTGCCGGCTCGCTCGCGTTGGAAGATCCGTTGTTCACATAGAACTCGGGCCCCAATGGCGAGAGCATCCCGTCAAAGTATCCGATGGGGTAGGTTGTCCACGCTTCCCGCTTCGACAAGTCCGGAATCATACCTGGTTGGATCGTCGGCCCCGCCCCTGCGCTCGGGCTGTACCTGTCCAGGGTGGAAGTGCCGAATCCCCGGGAGGGGCTGCTGTCCGTTGGTGGCTGGTCCTCGCCGTCGACCGGGCAGTCCATGCAGGCCGCCGCGTTGGCTTCATCCCCATAGTAGAACACCGTGGGGATGTAGCGCTTCCTCCTCCTCGCGAAGGGATCCACGAAGAGGGGGACGGGCTTGTCCTCCGGCGCCTTGATGCTGCCGTCGCCTCCGCCGTTGAAGGGGTCCCTGAAGAGCGGCTCCTCCGTTGTAGTGGACGGCCCCGCCTCTTGCACTAAGCCAGCCGCCGGTGTGGTGCCGTGCGCCTGCCGCTCGCTCGGCAGCCAGGGGAGATGGCGGGAGACTGGTGCCAAAGGTGGAGTCAGGGACTCCGGTGCGGGTGGTGTCGGGAACAGGTTGTGCGGCTCGTAGTGGCGCGTGCCGTTCACCAAGTCCGACATCATGATCCGCTCCACGCGCCGGTAGAACACCTTCAGCCAGCGCACCATCTCCAGGTTGATCTTGGTCGCCGCGCCGGGGAGGTACACCGGCAAAAACAGGGTGTTAAGGGCGCATAGCTGCACAGGCTGGGTGCGGTCGCACTGTTTGGCGACAACGCCTCTCTCTCCAGACAGGAATAATTCTGCTTTGCCCTGGAGAAAATTTTCGAAAAATACGATATCACCCTGATTCTTCCCTCGTCGTCCTTCTGGGCCAAGCAGGCGCCTGCTGCTCGGTCGCTGGCATCCGTTGACAAAATGAATTGCCTGTCGAACCGGGGGTAGGCCAGGACGACGGGCTGCGAAGTCAGGGTCCTCTTCACGTAGTCCAGGGCCGCTTGCTGCTCTTCTCCCCACTGGAAGGGCACCCCCTTCCTCGTCAGCCGTATCAACGGCTCGCACCTCCCGTAGAGACCTGGGACATGGGCTTTAAAGAATGTCACCAGCCCTAGGAAGCTCTTCACCTGCTTGACATTCGTCAGGGACTTCACCTCCCGCAAAGGCTCCACCTTTGCCGGATTCGGGCGAATCCCGTCCTTGTTCACTATAAAACCAAGGTATCTTCCCTCTGTCTGGGCAAAATGGCATTTCCTCCCATTCAGGCGGACGTTGGCCTTCCACACCCGCAAGAGGACAGCGCGCACATCGGAGTAGGTAGTAGAACGGGAGTTCTGGCCGGGTTCAATGACCTGCCCAGTCAAGGTCGCAAAACTGGGAGGGGAATTCTGGCCGGCCCGGGCTCAAGGGCGCAGCCAAGGCCGTCCGCCTGCTGACCACATCCCCGTCCCCGTCCCCGCCCCCATCCCCGCCCCGGCCCCCGTCCCCGCCCCGGCCCCCGTCCCCGCCCCGGCCCCCGCCCCCGCCCCGGCCCGGTCCCCGTCCCCGTCCCTTATTACTCCACCTGCCCCCCACCTCACACCGACGTCGGTTGGGCTGCCTACCCATCCGGCGCCCGCTCCACTCGTGGTAGCATATTTGGCACCATCTTCCTGTCAAGCTGCAAAAGCGCTTAAGAGGGTAAGGGGTTTGTGTTTTAAGGAAATAACGCATACCCATAAATAGCTTTTATATTTATTTACAAGTTCAAGACTAGTGGTATCGATACATGATAAATTACAAATTTTCGCCAATGCCTAAAATAATGGTATTTGTAGCCTGCTTTTTCAATTGACAGAGGGTAATTTCCGAAAGCATCCGAGGAGAAATCCACCTCTAGCCTAGCTAGCTGAGGTGAATTCTCCATTAACCTATTTATTATACAAAGCACCCATTCATAACGACAATTGCTGTCATCGTTTCCTCTATAGTGCCACTCTAAAACAAAATCATTGAAATCCAGCATTATATATTTTAAATTATCAAACTTTAGGTCTAAGAGTAGTGGTCTAAATGTAATGTGGCTCGTAATGAATCGAATTTTTCGGGCGTGAGCGGACAGAAAAGCATTTTCAATTTCCATCACCTCCACACGTGTACTGGCGCTGTAATATTTTAAAACGGCAGGGTCAATGTGTTCAATAGTCATGTGAGTGCCCATTATTTCTCTCCAAAAGCTACGCCACTGTCCTCTCACACCCTCTAAACGTGGAAGAATTTTAAAAGGATGGAAAGGCAAACTATAAGCAAACCGGGATTCAGCAATAGTCGTTATTTCGGGGCGAATTCGCATATAGCGTATCCAAGAACCAAGTGCCATTTTTGCCCTGTTTACATTATGTCTCATGTGGCACCTCATTCTCCATCCTAGGAAGTCTCTACAAATGATGATGTCGGGTGCTGGATATTTGTAGATCTGATGGAGAGCTGCTTCGCGAAGACGTGATGACAGACAGGACATTTTCGTACACTCCCAGAGGTTCAGATATTGAAAGACGAGCAGTAATAACTCCATTGGCAAATTTTGAAGTCGAGAATCTGTAAAAACACATACAAAAATTCGTGCTTAAAAATAAATAAAATAGGCCCAGGCTCACACAGTGATGTGGCACGATGCAGCGCCACACCCATCAGACCTTGAACCACACCCCCCCCACCACACCCATCACTCCTTCCAAATCTCTCAGGCCCGCCCGAATTTTAATGAGGATACCGAAGCGAGCGGGTCCGACAGGCCACGCGCACCACTCCAACAACAGCAGCTGGAGAGGAGGCTGCGCCACGCAACGCGCCAGGAATTCTGAGCACAAAGAAAACATCTGCTTTAGCTATTTGGTATTTTTATTTTTGTCGTTAAAAGCTTGTGTTAATCGTAATCTGAGTGTGTGAGGGTAGTAATCCTCGCAGTGGAACAAACTAGCGCGGCTTGGGCCTGGCGCTGATGGATCTGCCCCCGCGGTTAACACAGCTGTGACCTGTCGTCCCCCCGAGAGGAAACGCAAAGAAGAAAAAGAAACGTGAGTACACGCCTCATATATTTTCGAACTTGCATGTTGTAAAAACAATGTTCTCACCCTGCCGCCATCGCTACTGTTTTCATCATCTGACGAGACAATAATGACTGTATCCCGTTCCTTTAGAAACCAAAATTTAAAAATTACAAACAAACAAAAGCAATGCTACATTGTGTAATGATGAAAAATACTTTGCATACCGGACTATCTTTTTTACTCGCGGTTTGAGAGTTTTCTTTGCTCGCAGTCTGAACCCATTCCTTAAAACAAAGAAACAAAACTAAAGCACGCTCAATTTTTTTCAGAAAATTTGTTCATTACGTTAAATTTACTTACGGAGGTTCTCTTCCACATTTCGTAACGTCTCTCACGGCGCTCACGTCGCAATTGTAGTCGGGTTTTATAGCGTTCTACTCTGCTAGTTATATTGCGATCTGCTGGGTTTCGTATCCAGCTTTGTATGAGAAGTCGCTTTTCCGCTAATTTCTTCAACTCCCGCCTCGAGTTTAGCAAACAATGATCAGTTGTTTGCTTTATGACTTGGGCAGGAGTCCCTTCCATGTACCCATCCCCATGCCTCATGCCTAAACAACATTCTGCCTTTTCCCGCATACTATCACACTCACACAAATAGTTGTATGGTTTTACAATAGCTATTTTGTCGGCAGGTCCAGGCTGAGGTTCCACCAAGTCACTGTCCATTGAAATAGTCGATGAACTTTCATCGCCAGCATCATGCCCAGGTAAGTCCTCACCATTATTGTCTTCTCCTTGACGCAGACTCCATTCGTTGCTGCTGCTAGCGCTGTCCATGATTTGCGTAAAGCTGCGTGGCGGGGGGACAGTGGTTGCGAGCCGGGAACGGAGCAGCAGAACACGATGTTAGCCAGCGTGTTGGCTTACAATGTTGCAGGAGTCCCTTGCACCCTCTCATTTATACAGTTCGGCGTGTGGCTGTGTGCATGTGTGTGTGTGTGTGTCGAAAAGGGAAGGGGTGATGAGAAATTAAAAACGTGATCACATGTTCTCTTTTTATTTTATTGAAACAGGCCCAATAAAACATAACATGGCTTCTTTCCAATCTGCAGCGGCACCCTTTCCTGCCACAAAGCAATTGGCTTAGGGTTACATTTTAAGGCCAAATCGGAGCCAGCCTGTCGCTGGGCACGAGTCGTCCGACGACCCGCTGGCGTTCCTTTCTTATTTTTTGGGGGGACCGGTTGCTGCTGATTGATACCCGCAGCGCTCTGGACACCTGCCCTCTTACGAGCACGTCGAGGAGTTTTATCGGGCTCGCCTGGTTCCGCCGTCACCGTATAATGCTGCTGCTGCTGCTGATGCTGTCCCTGCTGTGGCTGCTGTCCGTCCTCATCCTGGAGAGGCTGCTGCTCGCTATTCCACTGCGATAGCAACTGCGACAAATCAAGCTCATCCAACGGCACTCCGGCATCAACAAAATCACAGTTGTTATACATAGTTCTCGGAGGGTTTGTACTGGCACACTGAAGGATAAGCCTGTTTACAATCCATTTTATACTTAGCCTCAGCAGCGCCCTGGCGGCAAACCGGATTCGCTCTCCTTGCCTTCTCCCCCTCCTCCTTCGCCCCCTCCTTCGCGCCTTGGACTGAAGACGCATCTGTCATCAACACTCTCAGGAGGACATAAATTAGCAAATTGCAGTTTGTGATCTAAATAAGTTAAAAACTTTGAATAAGAGCTTGCAGTTTTTAGAGCACAGCGCATCGTCTCAATCGAATGACAGGGATGTAAACAAGTTAAAAGTGATCTTAGCGCAGTTTTTGTCGGAGCTCCCAGCTCCTCCAAGACAAGGAAATTGCGTCCTGTTATCTCTTTCAGATATCCCGCCTTAAACTCTGTCTCTGCAAACAAAACTGTGCTCCGAGACAACGTCTTTACAAGCGTAGCACCAATGTCGCTGTATTGCACATCCCCTTGAAACCACCTCAAACCATGCTGATGTAGGGTCAAATCACCATTTCTTTTCTGGGCCTCGCTTGTGAGTGTGTTCCAGGCATATGGCTCCTTTACGAGAAAATGAGCAATCAAGAGCGGTTCTCCTACAGTAACCACGGCAACTTCCTTAACGATAGGGCGTCCTTGATTATCCCAGAAACACTCAAAATCCACGACAGTCTTCATCCTCGGGAGGTGTTCGCGTGTCGACAAACAGAGAGCGACTGGCATGCTCGCTGCTCTAAACTCTAGTATTTATAGCTTGTACACTGTAGTCGGGTGCTTTCTGCTGGTTTTGTCTTTACTCTGAATGTTTTATTGAAATCGTATATAACTTTACAATCGTTGCCGTAAAAATCATTGGATTCATAGCGTCGAATAAACTTGCTCATGGATATGCCATTAATTCTTTGATAACAAAACAGAGCGGCGTAGAAAGCGCAAACATTACTGTTTAAAGACTGTATGACCCTTTTATTCCAAAAATAGCTTGGAGCAATCCTTTGCAAAAATGTCTCAATATATTGGTTTGGCGGGAGACCATATGAATCAAAATATTCTAATTTTCTATATTTTGCAGAACAAAATACGGCTACCCAGTGTTGACCCGGAAATCCTCTTCTATCGGTGTTAAAAATAAGCGAAAAGGCTCTCTGCTCGCGAGGAAGCGTTACATGCTGGTCAGCAGCGAACACGCCCAAGAAATGACGAGCCAACCGAGGACTTTTGAACAGGAGCAGCTGGCCACTGTATAGTAATGCGTAGATCCGGCATACAACAGGACGTCGTTTACCTTTACTACGGCATTGGGCGGAAGGTGGATGATTCCGTTTGCTGGCAGGGCCATGGGCGTGACCGCGAGCTGCGTTCCGTTGTTGTCCGTTTGGAAGAGCTGGGAGGGGGCGTTGAGCGTGTAGGCCCAGGACTGCCCTCCTCGGTAGGATATGAATCGAGGCGGCGAATTTGTGATGTAGTATGCTTCACAATATTTCTCCACCATGGCTTTCTCCGACATTAATAGAGCAAAACTGCAAGTATAACGCTGTTTATACAGCGCTACCTTTGGTGTGCACACCTGCATCTCCCTGTCGAAGTCGCAGCTGTCGAGGTCCTCACGGGTGAGCAGCATGTGGAGCGTCTTCGCCGGGTTGGTAGCAATGTACTTCGTCTCTGGGACAAAGTAAGTTTGGACGGAAGGGTTGGCGGTGGGGTGAGGCCACGACACTGCTTCGTAGATGGTGAGCCGCCGCTCCGGGAAAACCAGGGGTATCCTCATGAGCAGCCACCCCTGCTTTTCCCTGGAGTATATACTAGTTCTGATTGCCGAGTAATAGTAATGCATTACGTCTACAGATTTAGGATCGACCGGGAGGGCGAGACCGGGAGGGAGAGTTTTAGCAAGTTCCAGCAATTGTTCGCGCAAGCGCTTAGGATCTATAAAATACGGAGACAGAAGGTGCTCCGTGTTCGCCAGATGCCATGCTGCCATGTAATGGCGCACCTCTACACGAGCGTCCTGCAGGGCCAAGTGCGCCTGCCGCATGGCACTGGAGAACACATTAGCTTCTGTAACAGCACCTGTCAGTGCACTATAAGTAATATTTGCTAAATGAGTAATAGCCTCTCGCTGGCGGGCAATTGATCTTATTGTTAAATTCAGGAGCGAGGCTTGCTCGCCCTGAATTGTCGTCAGGACGCCCGTCTGGTTCACCAGCTGGGCTGCGATATTAACTAGCCGCTCGTCTTGGCTGGGCGAGCGCATCATGCTGACGCCCGCCACAGTCAAACCCACCGCGGCAATTATCCCAGGGAGGCCGCGGCGGCGGTGCGGAAATGCATGCGATGTGTTAGTATAAGCCATGGGTTTTGCTCCAGAATCTCTGCGGGTGCGGTTAGGTCTAATGTATACCGGCACCAGGTGATAGCTCTTAGGCGGCCGATCAAAGTCGGCGCCATGGCGCCTGAAGAGCGCGCTGTTAATCACTGCCTCTAGTTCGGGCGGATAGTCCGTCGTGTCGGCACGTTGCGTCGTAGTTGTGGTCGTAGTCGTAGTAGTTGTTGTGGTGGAGGAGGAGGCTGCAAACATTGCGTCCCGTTGTTGTTGTCTCAGTCTGTCTAGGGCCGACCGAGCTGCGGGGGCCGCCGGGGCCGCCGGCGCGTGCTGCGCGGGGCGGCGCGGGGCCGCGGGAGCTGGCTCAGCGTAAGCCGGACGGCGCGGGGCCGCCGGGCGTACGGACGCGAGCGGCTCGCGTTCGGGAGAGGGAACAGGCCGTGCAGGGGAGGGGGAAGGAGCGGGGCGTGCGTGGGGCGCCGCGCGGTGCCGCGTGCTGGGCGCCGCGGGCGCCAGCGGAATAGCTGGTTTACCAATGCTGAAAGTATCAGATTCAAGCGGGTGCGTTGTATTGATTTTTCCCTTGCGGGGGAAAAGCTCCTTGGGATGGTAGGCAGTGGCGTTGGTCAGCAGCTCGGACGCCATTCGCAATTCTAGATTGCGGTAGAAATACCTTAACCAACGCGCTAGCTGAATGTTAGCCAGCGTCGTCGATTCCGGTAACCAAACCGGGAGCAGGGAAGTCCGGCAGATTTCTGCCGGGGATTCGTCATCAGGAGTGCAGGGCACGAATTTTCCTTGCGCGGGAGGCGGGGCCTCCCTGCGCGCACGTCTGGATGCCAAATGAAAGTCCGTGATGTCTACACGCACCTTCATTACCTCGCTCTGAAGCATGGCAATTTCATGCACAAAATTGGTATAATTACCATTTTGCGCCTGTAAATCCTTTAGCTTCGCAGACAAGGCAAGGAGTGTCGTGTTTAATTTTTCCAGGTGTGGGAGTGGCATTACTAATATCCACTCACTCACACCCAAGTACGTTTGGTATTTTTCCAAAAATAGCACTCCCGCGGTCAGTTGGTCTCCCTCCTCCACCGTGATTTTTCCGACTGGTGTGTCGTTCCGGGCGGGGACCACGGCTGTGCCGTGGCGGACCATCTCCGTCGGCGGCGTTAGCAACGCCGCTATGAGGCATGACAGGAACAAAACTAAAACAGAGAATAGGGTTAAATATTGTAAGTTATCGCTTCCCCAAAGCGCACTTTGCGCTGTGGGGCGGGGGCTGGCAGCGCGCCGCGAGGCGGTGTTCCTCTAGCTGAGAGGCCGCTCGGCGCTAATTTAACACGATTCACGTGCACTGTCTGCACAGCCCCGTACCCAGTCGGCTCCGGCAGTACCTTTCTGATTTTTATGGACCGTTTTCCGGCCCATTCAATTACCCGGTATGGACCTGCCCATTTTGGGGCTAGCTTGGCGGGGACGCCTGGAGGCGGCTTTTCAACTCTTAGGAAGCACATATCACCCACGCGGATCTCTCGCGTTTTAGCGCGCTTGCCGTGATAGTGCTCCCTTGTGGCTGAAGCCCTGTCCATGGCCTCCGCCATTGCCAGGTATGTACGGCCCATGATGGCTAGCATATCCTGGACATAGCTTTCTCCATACTCGTGGTAGATTTCAGGTCTTTCCGTGATATTAGTAGTGGGGATATGGCCTTCGCGGAAAAACATCGCGAAGTGGGGAGTCTCGTTCGTACTCCTATTGACCATATTGTTGTGGGCCCAAGCTGCTATGGGGAGCCATTGTCCCCAAGTGCTGTGGTCCGCGTCCACTACCTTTTTCAACACTCTTATCAGGTCTGCGTGGCTTCTTTCTACAATCCCATTCTCGCTAGGCATGTAGGTGTTAATTTTCACCCTGTCTATGCCCAGCAACTCACGACATTTCTCCATACTCCCTTTCAGAAAAACTGAATGATTGTCAGAAAGAAGCTGTTGCGGCAGCCCAAAGAGCAGAAATACGCGCGATACTAAGGCCTCCGCAATAACCTCGCCCCGCGAGCTGCGTAGCGGTATTGCAATGAGGAACCTTGTGAACGCACATATCACGGTCAGAATGTACGTGTGACCGGCCGTGTCTGGCGGCAGAGGACCTACGAGGTCCACGCACAACCGGTGCCACGCCCCTGGTGTGGGTGTGTTTCGCACCAGCGGGGCTGGGGCAACGCGGCAGGCGTTGTACCGCAGGCATATTTCACATTTTCCGACATAATTCTTTATGTCTTTGGCCATTTTTGGCCACCACATCGTTCGGGAAATTAATCTCTTTGTTGAATCTGCTGCATAGTGTCCGGAGGTCGGAATCGCGTGACTTTGTTCCACCACGATTGGGACTAGCGCAGCCGGAATGACGATTTTTCCGCCATTCACCGTCAGCAAGTCGCGCCTGTTTAGCGCGAAGTTTGGCTGTGACGCGGGGTCTCTTTCTAGGTCCTCGCGGATCTTTACGCAGAACGCGTCCGCGCGCTGCGCGGCCGCTATCCCGGCGAGATCAAAGTGCGGGACATACGCGGGGGGAGGGGGAGAGGCGGGGGCCTCGTCGGCCCCGTCCACTCCTCGCTCCTCGCCTCCCGCCGGTGCGTGTCCGGCGGCGGCTTGCGAGTTGTCGCGCTCGCCGCTAGATCGCGTGGGCTGTGCCTCTGCGGCGCGGCGCGCAGCGGTCTGTGACCGTGTCACTGCTGCGATGGGACGGGAGGGGCCGGGCGCCTCGGCCGGGGCCGTCGCGGGCGGGCCGCCTGCGACGGGCGGTCTGTGCGGCAGACGGGAGAGAAGGTCTGGCACTACATTTTTGCTCCCTTGTATGTACACCACCTCGTAGTTGAACTTGCTCAGCTCCAAGCTCCAACGTGTGAGCCGTGCGTAGGGGTCTTTCATAGCCCCCAAAAAGCGTAACGCTTGGTGGTCACACTTTATCGTGACTGGCAGAGGGTGGTGTAACACATAGGGGCGAAAATGGCGTAGTGCCAAGACAATGGACAGACATTCCTTCTCGGTAACGGAATAATTCTTTTGCGCTGGGGAGAATATTTTTGAGAAGTATTCTATTACGACTGGCTTACCGTCATGTACTTGTTCTAGTACCGCGCCACACCCTACCTTGCTCGCATCTACTCCCAGGAAAAATTTTTCTCTAAGCCTGGGATAGGCAATTACAGGGTTCGAACAGAACAGAGGTACCCTTTTATTGCCTGAAACGCCCTCTCGGTCAACCGGCTTTGATAGAAAGCTGTTGCCAGGTCACAACGGGAGAATATACACTTTCCCCCCAGCTTCGCCATAACATCTCCCACGTCCGGCAACACCGCGAAGCATTCCGACACTACCAGGGCGTTCAGAGCTCTGAAATCCCATACTGCGCGGAATTGCTGCGGCTTCCCCGGTTCCGGCTTTTTGCGCACAGCGAAAAGCGGTGAGTTGTATTCGCTGTACGATTCTTTGACTATGCCCAGTCGCATCAGCCGATCCATTTCCTCTAAGAGGAAATCCGTCTGGGCAATAGGCAGCCGGAACTGTGGTATTCGTATTATCTTTTCCTCCTTCAGGATAATGTCCATCTCCAACCTAGGCGACCCCTCCAGGGTCGACAGGTCGAAGAGCTGTCGGTACCGAGAAAGCATTTCTCGGGCGCGGGCCGCGTCGGGCGGCGCTAGGCACGGTAGGGGGAGAGCGGCTATGAGCGGGCCGTAGTCGGCAGTGGGGGAAAACAGCTGGGAGAGCTCGGGCGAGTCCATTACGTCATCGTCCTGCAACTCTGACACTGCCCCCACTCCGACCTTGGGCTCCTCGGCGCCGCCCGTCGCCGTCAGGCGACAGAGCGGCACGCCGGCGGATAAGGTCACGGGCGTTGGCGCCGAGTTAAATAGCGGCGCGCGCATTATCCGCTTGTCGTCGACTTCCGCTATTACCTCCCCGTGCAGGCCTCGGTGGCCGGGCGGGCTCTCCGCGGACACTATGTAAGTGCCGGGCGGAGCCCGCGTCCGCATCATCAGACCCGTGTCTGAATGCGGTTCAAAATCGGCGTCATGCATCAGCCATGCATGATAGGCGTCCGCGCGGGGCAGGGGCCGCGCGGGGGCCGGGCCTTCGCCCGGCTCGTCCTTGTCACTATTCTGAGCGCTTATCGTGCGCTGACGAGAGAGCGGCGTCACACTTGACCCACTCTGTCTATCTATCGGGGAAGGCCGTGCATTTTCTGCACGTGCCCGGGAAGGAGACCGCTCGACTTCCTCAGTAGCTGACGGGGGTGAGCTCGACTGCTCCAACCCAGACGAGGGGAGCCCAATTGCTTCCACCCTTTCCTGCTCGTCTTCTGTAGTCCACCCGGGTGGATCGCGCACTGGTTGCGCGAAAAGGACTGTGCGGGGCCTTTGCGCCGCGCCGCACGAAGCTACTTCCCACTCTGACATGCCAAGTTGGCAAAGCGCACGCCCGCCCTTCGTGGCCATTAATGGCGCTGAAAAGAGCTTGTCGACGTGCAGCTTTCCCTTGGCCACGTCAATGACGCATTTGTGTGCCTGCAGGAAAGGCAACCCCAAAATCGCGTCGGCCGGAAAGGCGAACTTGCTTCCGGACACGAAGAAAACCTGCTGCACACATTTGCTCCCTTTACAAATGGTGAGGCAGGCTGTCCCGAGTATGGGAAGCGGAGTCCCCTCTAGGCTTACTATATTCCTTATTTCAGCGGGCTCGAATTCTTTCACTCGGTCATGCCTTATGAGGCATACCTCAGCCCCGCTATCAACTAATAGCATCATTGGCTCGCCATTCACCTTGAGGCGGACAATGTTGCTACTTGGTTGCTCTGCCTCGCCGTCGCTCAGTTTCTCCAGCGACGCGACGGCGGCGGGCGCTGGGGCCGCCCGTTTACCGAACGGCGGCGGGGGCTGCGCGCGGGCGTGACGTCACGGTATGGACGTCGCCCGCGGGAGGGGGATTGCGTACGCATGCGCGATCTACACTCCGAAGCCCAATGTCCAACCCTTGAAAAGAATCGGCACACATCATTGCGACGGTCACGAGGCGCGTGCCGAGCCGGGGAGCGTTGGGGCTGGCGGTACGCGGACCGGTTTCCCCCGCGCCCGCGGTCCCCTCTCCTGAACTCGCCGCGGCTCGCTCCTGCGCCGCCGTGCGTCTGGGCGGAGGGGCCGGGGCGGGCCGAGGGGGCGTTTCCCACCACGGCCAGCGACCGCAGGCCTGCAGCTAGCAAATCCATCTCCTCATTCTTGGCAAAAGCCAATGCTTGCTGCAGGTCCTCCGGACGCTGCACCGTGACGAATTTGCGAAAGCTTGGGTTAAGTCCGTTCAAAAACTGCTGAAGGACCATTTCCTTCAGCAGCGCGCGCCTCGCCGCCTTCTCCGCGTCCGAGGTGGGCGCTCCTCGCGCCTCATTCCAGCGCACGGCCAGGCGCTGCACTCTCGACGCGAACGTTGCAACATCTTCGCCTGAATTCTGCATTGACGCATGAAATTGCCGGGCGAGGCTGGCTGCGTTGTCGGTCGAGCCGAAGCGCTCCCGGAGCCGCCTCGCTAGCTCAGAAAAGTTTGCTAGAGCTGGCAGCTCCGGGTCTGTTCTCAAGAACTGCCTTGCCGTGCCCCTCAGTTTCATGCGGGCGAGCTGGCATTTTTCTACTTCTGAGAGACCCGCTAGTGATCCTGCTGATTCCACGTCCGAAAGGAAATCCTCAATGCCATAGTCCGGCTGGTCAGCCGAAAAGGCTTCCAAATTCGACAGTACCGCGGCGCTATTCATTTCTGCTTCTTCTCTTTGTAATCTGAGGTAAGTGGCATACACGTTTACACTCGGAAAAACGCGGAGACCGTATACGTTTACGATCTCACTGAGAAGGTCCTTTATCCGAATAGCTTCCGGGTAGTACTGCGGAGAGGGCTTTTTTGTGGCGTCAGCCGCAAAATAGAGGATACAGTGTGTGCCTCTTAACTGTTTGTAGTGCTCGTTGAATCGAGCTCCAAACTCTAGCATACGCTCTACCAACTGCGGATTCCGCCAGTTTTGTTCGGCGTATTTAGCGTACTTGCCATACAAACAGTCAATTTGGCCAGACAGTACCTCGTATGAGCCCACCGGGAAGGGATCGTCGTTCTGGGGCACGCTGATTATATAGAATCGCGGGTATTGCTGGCGGTCGTCCGCTGCGTATCTACGCACAAAGCTGACTAGGCTTTCAACTGTCGCCATGCCTCAGCGGCTGGCGGCGCGTCAAGGCCAGCGGCGCTGCGCGCCATGCCGTGCCTGTGACGTGCTCGCGCTCTGCGGCGCGGTTACTCTAGACAGCTCCCAGACAGGCAGCGGCTCAACTCGCCGTATATTGACCCAGGTCGGCACTTGGTCGCACTTTTGAGGGCGGGAGGGGCGTCGCGGAAGCACAGTGAATGAAACTTAAACTACTCGGCACACGACCACCAACAGCACAGGGCGCACAGTATCAGGCGGCAAGCGGTCCACAGGCACTCTAAGGGCATTATTGCTTTACAACACCCCGGGCTTCGTTTGCTTTGCCCTCTGGGCATGCCGTCTTAGCAGCTCCGACACCATTTGTATGTCCTTCCGGACCACTTCCGTCTGCTGCAGCCGCGCGTACCTCTCTGCCTGCGAGGGCGCACTCAGGACACCTTTTTCCAAGATTGCCAAATCAAAGATTAGGCTCGAACGCAGGGCCTTTATTTGGTGCGCCTGGGCACGCAGGATATTTAAATAGAGGTCCGGACACGATGGGCACGCCTCGGGTGTGCGCCTTGAGCGGTTGCGGGGTCGTCGGCTCTCCATTCGCGACGCGATTCGCTCTACTGTTCGGGCTTAGGCTCAGCGGGCGTCTGGGCCACGGCGGGGCGCGTTTTCGCGTACTTCTCGCACAGAGCCTTATATTCCTCACACTGCGCTTGCAGATGTTGGGTAGATTTGCACTGCCAACACTTACGCGGGTAGAACCGCGATGGCGCAAAAGCAAAGGTGGGCGGGTCCCGGTACACTGGTCTGTTTAACCAGTCCTCCTCCGATTCACCTGGGTATGGAAACCCGCGCGAACTCATGGCCCAGCCGGGCTACGCCTCGTAAATCGCCTCGCAATTGGCTTGCCACAGCCCGCACAATCGCCACAGGGACCGGTATCTCTGCCGCTTATGACATCCGAGTAGGTGGCACCGAGCGGTATGCTATGGTAGCAGGCCGGAAAGTGCACCTTATGGACAATTACGTCCCTCGGCACTGTCTCTAGCCACTCTACGTAGCTGTATCGAAATGCCGTCATGCGCACATGCGCAGCCATGCCACCTTGGCGGACATCGGGAGGCTCCGAACTACCGCTGCCACCAGTGTGATGTGCCTTATAAATGATGTCACTATACTCTATACTATTGGTTTATTGCTACTTACAAGTGTGGTACATGGCGGGGGCCGGGCAGCGTGCTGAGCGACAAGGATTCGTCTAGCATCTGCTAGCTGGACTGTGTCCGGACTGACCCGCCACTGGGCATATATACTCAGTGCCCCCGCTCTACGCCTTATGGCGTGGCATGGCGCGGCTAGGCGCGCCGGGACGCGTTGAGAGAACAGGGGAGGTGGAGGTTGCGTCGGGGATAGGGATCCAGGGGGAAGATTCGCCGGAGCGCGGGGCTTGGCCTAGCACCGCGGAAGAGGACAGGATATGCAGGACCACCAGGGCGAGCCCTGGGACCGCGCGGGGTGGGCGGACGCCGGCGGCGCGCGGACCGGGATGGCTGTCCTGGAGGTACCTTCAACAGGAAGAGAGAGAGGGAGGCAGAAAAGGCGAATCTGGGCCTATCCCATGTGCAACGGGGATCACTCAGTGATCCTTAAGATACAAAACAAAACAAAAAAATAAAATAAAAAATTTAATCGTACCCGGGGCGCACTACTGCACGTGGTCGTGTGTCACCGGCGGCGAGGAACGCTGCCATCTCCCTCGAGTTGCTGCGACGAATCGGCTTCGTCCTGCAGCGGGCTGTGATGAGGCGCACGGAGAAGGGGACGCCCTGGACGATCAGAGGGATGAGCATGTAGAGCTTGCAGCAGAAGCAGGCCGTCACGCCGGAGACGACGAGGCCCGCGATGAGGGCCCAGTGGTACCAGGCCATTGCTGACGGCGCCCAGATGTGCTCTGCCAGGTCGTAGAGGTGACGCTGGCCTGGCTGGGCCTCCTGGAGGAGCGAGGTGAGCCGGGACATGGAGAGGCCCTGTGTGGCCAAGGAGGAGCTGTTGACGGCGCCTAGCAGGCGCCGGATCTTCGTCCATGTCTCGTTGCTCGTCGCTGCCAGTCCCTTGAAGTCGGGGACCTGGATGTTGGGGAGCTCTGGAAGGAGCACGGTGTCCGAGGAGGCGATGGCGTATTCGCTGCTGCTGCCCGCGTACAGGAGGGTGTCGTTCACTCGGACGATGGCATTTGGCGGAATGTGGATGATGCCAGTCCGAGGGATGAATTGGGCCGTGCCCGGCACCAGCGAGCCATTGGCGTAAGCCAACGACATGGGCGCCGGACGCGGGATGCTGTAGACCCACGATTGGCCCGCCCTGTACGCCACATACCTAGGTGCTGGATTGGAGACGAAGAAGGCCTCGCAGAGTGAGGCCACTCTGTCCTGGTCCGATTCGAGGAGAGCAAAGGCACAGGACGCCTTGTCCCGCTGAATGGCAACCTTCGGGTGGCAGACATGCAGCTCCTCGGTGAAGTCACACTTGGCCAGGTCGTCGTCGTCCAGCAGGATGTGTACGGACCGGTCGTCCGTCGTCGCCACGTACCGGGACTCCGGGACGTAATAGGTGAAGACAGTCGGGTCCGTCGGTGTGACGTGGGGCCAGCTGAGGCCCTCGTAGATGGTCAGCCGTCTGTCCTTGAAGATGAGCGGTACGTGCATCAGGAGGAGCGCCTTCTCCCCGGCGACGTACGGAAAGGCCTGGATGACGCCGTAGTAGTAGTGCACCGTGTCTGGGGTGATGGGCTCAACAGGCAGTGTGAGCCCCGCGGGTACATTGGATGCCAAAGCATTCAACGTTTGGGATAGCCGTTTGGGATCAAGGAAGTAGGGGGATAGGATGTTCTCAGTGGCCGCTAAGTGCCACGCCGAAACGAATCGTCGCACCTCGACCTGAGTGGCCGACAGTGCGAGATGAAGCTGCCGCACCGCGCTCGCAAACTCCGTCGTGTTCGCCAGCGCTGGGTTGATAAAAAGGTGCGTAACATTAGATAGGTGCTGTATTGCTGTATTCTGGCTAGCCAGGGCCCGCACTGTCAAGTTCAGAACGCTGGCCTGCTCGCCAACGATGTTGGTGAGCATCCCCGTCTGCTCGGTCAGCTGCTTGGAAATTTGAACAAGCCGCTTGTCGGAGTTCTCTGCCTTGAGCAGATGGTAACCCCCTAGTGCGAGCCCTCCTAGGGCGAGGACGCCCGTGACGCTCCTGCGCCGCCTCCCGGAATCTGCGGGAGCGGAAGAGAGAGAAGCGAAACTGTCAAGCGAAGGGAGGAACCACCTCTGTCGGCTCGTGCTATTGGGTCGGACGACCACAGGGGTTAGTAGAAGCTGGGACTCCTCGTCCTCCTCGTCCCCAGACCCCGCCATTCCTTTACGCGAATGGCGCTTGAAAAGCGGGTTAGATAGGATGGCTTCCAGGTCATACGGCGCTTTTGCCGTAGTAGACACTGGCTTAGCATGCAAGCGGGTCGGGGCGGTTCGTCGAGTCGTCGTGGAGGGGGCCGCGGCGCGGAGTATGGCGGCGTGCTGCCACTGGCGAAGGTCGTTGAGCTTAAGCGGCGGCGCGCTGGTCGTGGTGGGGCGTACCGTGGTGGTGGGAGAGCGCGCTGGCGCGGCCGGCGAAGTCTGAGTCAAAGCGTGTTCAGTCGTCGTACGGTCATGCGTGCGCTGAGGCGCGTGCGGGTGAGGGCGGTTCATGCGTTTCCGTGGGAAAACCGCCCTGGGATTGTAGTTGTCTGTTCCGTTAAATCGAGACCGCGCCAGCTGTATGTTAGACAGTGTGGCGCTCTCGGGGACCCACACTGGCAACATGGCTAAGTTGCACACTGTGCCACTGGCCGCCGAGGGCAGGCAGCCGTCGGCCGCATTGGCCAGCTGAACAGAGCGCCTCGTACGCCGCGCCGATAGCTAGAAGTCCGCTATATTGGCCTTGATTTTCCCAATTTCGATGAGCAGCAGGTCCACCTCAGTGACGAAGTTTTTGAGGGAAGTGCCGTCGTGGATATCGTCTAAGCGTGCTTTAATCTCGTCCAGATTTTTGGCCAAGTCGGCAATCTGATTGAGAGTAAGCACGAGGACCCACTCGGACACCCCCAAATGGACCTGCTGCCTTTCTAAGAAGATGACGCCCGCTGTGAGTTTGTCACCCTCCTCCACGGTGACGTTTCCGACGGTGACGTTTCCGACGGGTGCAATAATGGGTGAACCCCTCTGCACGGGGGTTTCACCTTGCAGCAGTAAGACGAGGATGAGTCCAAGTACTAGAACAGATAATAATTAATTGTCGGCGAACCGGACGCGTCGCGTCGGTTTGGCCGGAAGTGCGTCTTCTGGTTCCTCCAGGGGCTGACCCAGCGCCGTCAGGCGGCTGGGCGCCAGCTTTATCTTATTGATATGCACTGTAACAGGGTCGGCACCCCGGGGTGTGGGAGGGAAGAGTCTCTGTACTCGTACCGACCTTCTGCCGGATGATTCTAATATTCTGTACGGCCCGTCCCACTTCTGATACAGCTTGGGCGACAGGTGCCGCGGGACCTTCTCTACCCTGAGAAAGCATAGGCCACCCGGCATCGGGTGCCTGACCCGGGCCCTCTTGTCAGCGTAGCCTTCCCTAATGGCTGCGGCCTTATCCATGGCCTCGGCCATGGCTGTAAAGGTAATACGCATGCGTTGAAGCATGTCGGCTACATAGTCGTCGCCAAATTGGAATCACTTTGAGCAATCGGGAGTCTGAATTGCTTCACATATACCATCTCATCTTCGCGGAGTGTTATGTCGGCCTCAAATCGAGGCGAACCCGTGATCGTGGTCTGATCGAATAGCCCCTTGTAGGCGGAGAGAAGTTCGCGCGCGATCTTCTCTTGTTCCGCCGTGAGCTGGGAGAGGGGGATGGAGTCGACTAGGGCTTGCAGCGCTGGCGGTTCCGCTATGCCAGGAACGCCCAATTCGATGAGGTCATCGTCATCGTCTGCCTGCGAGATGGCTCCCGCCACTACTGCCCCACTGGCCCCCCCGACGGGGACATCACTTCGATTTTGCCTGTACACTGACTGTTTACTGAAAACTGAGAAATGACTGAAGATGACTGGAACTCGACTGAGATCGACTGTTATTGACTAAAATGATTAGAAGTGACTGAAGTGACTGAAAATTGACTTAAATGACTGAAAATTGACTGGAACGACTAAAAGTTGACTGAAGTGACTGAAATGTGACTAGAAATGTGAAATGTGGGCCCCCCTCTCCTCCTCGCTGGCCGGCGCGAGCACGCCTACAGGCTTGCCAGCCGGACACGCCACGCGCACCGAAGACGGGTTCTGCAACTTTGCTACTACTGTACTACTGGTGACCTTGACCGGCGCCTCGCCACGCATGCCTTCATGCGTCACCGACACCGCGCCCACCAACCTGTACGGCCGGTGGGGCGGGGCGTCAGTTTGTAGCGTGATCAACATCTCCGCGTGGGGGGGGACTTCGAGCCGCTCAGTGGTCCAAGCTCGGTACTCAGGCGCTGCTCCCTCCGGTCGGGATTTCCTCGTGGGTAAATCTGGGGACCTATCCGCCCCATATGCTAAAGACCTATCCGCCCCATATGCTGGGGACCTATCCGCCCCATTTTCACTCCGCTTCTTCTGACAGTGGCGCTGGGAGCCGGCATTTCCCTCGCGCTCCCCTTCCGCATTCTGCATGCGGGTGTCTGTACGCTGTCGACTGCTACAGACGCTTACTCGCCCGGGCGCCTCAGAGGTGGGCCACGACAGCAAGACTGTGCGCCTTGTCGGGACCTGGGGCCAGAGACGGAGCGGCTCTATGTCCCATGACGTAATGGACCCCAGGCTGCACCGCGCGGGACCGCCGCGCGTTTTGATCAGCGTGGCCGTGAAGAGGTTACCCACTTTCAGTCTGCCCCGTGCGTGATCCACCACGCACCTCTCCCCTCTGAGGAAAGGAAGTCCCAGAATACCGTCTGCGGCTATGACCAGCGCCCCGCTCGTGACGTAGAAAGAGCAGGTGACGCATGTGTCCCCCTGACACACGGGTAAATCTGCCCTTCCCACAATCGGAATCGATGCGCCGTCTAGTGTGCAGACGTCCTGTACTTCCCGCGGAGTGAAATCTTTTACGCGGTCAACCCTAATTAGGTTGACTTCCGCGCCACTGTCAAGCGCCATAACTAAAGATTCGCCGTCCACCTTCAGGCGGACGACGCTGCTTCCCCCCCCGTCACTACTACATCCTCCTACCACCTCCGGCGGCCGGACGGGCTGGCCGGCGGAGGCCGCTGGTTTCCCGGCGAGCGCGCACGTGCGCCGCGTGAGCCGGGCGTCACGTCCCGGCGGGGGGCCCAGTGCGGCCAGGCGACTGGCGCCTGGAGCGACTGTACTGTCCGCCGTCCCCGCGCCCCCCTCCTCCGAGGCGGGGGCCGGGAGCGCTGCGGCACTCCCTCGCCAGGTGATCCCCGAACCTATTGCAATTCCAACAGAGTATCCGCCCATCTGGCGGCGGGGCGAGGTCCTGACGGGACCCCTCCCTTATGTTCTGGGATCCGCGTGACTGCCTGTTCTGGGCTCCCTGTCCCTGCCTTCTATTGAATGAGGACACCAGCGCCACCGCGCGCAGGCCCTGCGACACCTCATCTAGCTCCTCCGTCCTAGCGTACTGCCAGGCTTCCGCCAGTGTGGCGGGACGCTGCAGTGTGACGTACTTTCTGTACGTGGGGTTAAGGCCGTGGAGGAATGAGGTGAGGACTGTATCCCGCACCATATCCCGCCTGACCTGTCGGTCAGCGTCCTGCGCAGGCCCGCGTGACGCGTCCCACCGGTTTGCGATGCGCTGAAGCCTGCTAGCGAAAGTGCTCACGTCTTCCCCTGCTTTTTGTTCAGCCCCGTGCAATTGCGAGGCGAGCGCGTGCGTGTCATCTGGCGGCGCGAACCGCTCAGTAAGCCGCCTGGCCAGCTCCTCCCAGGATGCTATCGTAGCGATCGCGGGATCTGTTTCCAGAAACTCCCTTGCGGCCCCTTTGAGTTTGAGCCGCGCGAGGTGACATTTCTCACCTTCCTGGAGGTTTGCCAGAGAGGCGGCCGTGTCGACGGCCGCAATGAACGATCGGACCGTGTACTCTGACACCGGGTCGCCGGTGAACGGGTCCACCGACCCCAATATCAAAGCCACATTCATGATGCGGACGCGCTCGGCCTCACGTAAATTTCGCCTAGATACGTCGTCGCAATGGGCAATGTAGGTACGGAAAACGTCCTCGGGAGGTGCGCCGCGTTCCGTGCACGCTGCCGCGAGGACCGCGATGAATGACTTGAGGTCGATGTAAAAGCGGCCCGGGCCTTCGTCTGGCCTATGCTGGCTGTCGTACGCGTAGACGAAAACGGGCTTTCCGTTAGCGTCCGAAGGGGGAAATTCGGTCGTAAGTCTACGGCCAACGGTGTGGATAATCGCTTTTGCCGCGTCTGTTCGCCAGCTGGAGTTTACTAGCGCGTGCAGCTGCTGATAGAGGAAGTCTATCTGCTGCTCTAAGAACGGCAGATCCTCAGTGCTGTGCTCGCGGGGGGGCGGAGGACAATTGAGGCAATAGAACCGCGGATATTCTTGGCGATTATCGGCCGGGTAGCGCTGTATAAGACGCACACATAGATCCGCCGTCGGTTCCATTACCTAGTCCGTGCACCCGCAGCAGCAGCACACGCACAGCACGCAGCGAATAACACTCCACAGGCACTCCGCCATACCAACGCCGGCAGCTAGGCCACCCATCAGGCGTGCTCCTTCAGGTCGCGAAGGCAGGTCCGCACTGAGCGGCGCCGCGTCGTCGTTCGGTTGCATATATAACAAGGGGCAAGGAACGATACCTGCGCGACGACTGATAGGGGGCCTAATAGCAATGGGGGCGTACCCGCCCTAGACTGGGCTTGGTAATGCCCCTTCATGCACATGGGGTGGCTAAATCTAGCGGCCGGCGCGTCAGCAGCCCGGTGAGCCTGGTACAAATAGTACGTGGCTGCCCAAAAGTGGGCCATTGTTAAGCGCAACAGCGGGACATGCCCGGAACCCTCGCGGCCGAACGGCCCGGAGGCCACCACTTATCCGCTGCCACCAATGTGGTTTGCGGGTACCGGGGTGTCCTATCTGGCGTGAATACTCAACGCATAGGTGCTATCAACATTTGTTCAGTTCACGAGTTCACACAATATCGTTCTTTACTCACATATCATGATGAGGAGGGCGGGTGCCGGATTCACACAGAGGCGATGGGGCCAGTCCAGACGATACTGATCCCCGGGCGCGCCGCTGTACTTATTTATATTACTGGTGACCCTCCTGGAGGGGGGCCACGTGCCGCGCTGACCAGGACCACACCTGGTCGCGCCTCGGCCGAATCTATTATCTTGTGTGCACAATGTGCACACAATGTTGCAGCGCCGCACCCAAGGTGACCCGACGCCACGTGTCGAGGCGTCGGTCCACCTGCCACACCTCTGACTCAGCGTTAGCCTAATTATTCCATCGCCTCTGTCTTAATCCTCTGGAACCCATCAATTATGTGCATCACACAACGCTAAGGTAGAATTTCTCTCTCAGCTTTGGGTATGCTACTACCGGGTCCTGGCTCATTCAATGTTTGATGGCCTGGAACGCGTCCTCGTGCTCAGGGGTCCAGACAAAGTGGACGTCCTTACGTGTAAGGTTGATCAGACAGTCCGCGGTAACCCATAATTTAGGAATGAAGCGGGCATAGTAGCCCACTGCACCGAGAAAGGCGCGGACGTCCTTGACCGTCCGCGGGCACGCCATCTCTGCTATCGCCTCGAGGGATCGGCGCCCTTCCCCTTCCCCGTCCACTACGTGACCTAGGAATTGAACCGATTGCGTAAAGAAATTACACTTTTTCAACGAGAGGCGCAGATTATCGGCCTCGAGGTGCTTAAGCACCTCGCTGAGGACCTTCATGTGCTCCTCGAAGGTATTACTGTATATAAGCCAGTGGTACGTTATCACCGGGAGGCCTTTCAGGATGGAGTGCACCATTGTCTGGAAGAAGTGACTGCTGGTTTTCAACCCCAGGGGAACCCTCGTAAGCTGCTTGTGGGGCAACTCCTCCATCCCGTACACTGTAAAGGCCGTGTACTCCCTAGCCCTTTCGGCTAAATTTAAATTGAAAAATCCAGTTTGAAGGTCCAGCTTAGTATAGTATTTCCTAAAACTAAGCTCGTCTAGCACTTGGTCCATCCGCGACAGGGGACAGAAGTGCGACCTCTCCACGAGGGCATTTAATTTTCTTAAGTCTCACACGCACCGAAACTGCTGCTTCTAACCCGGCAGTGTCACCTTCTTCACCGCGAAGCAGGGGCTGTTATGGGGACTAACGGAGTCCTCCACTATGCTTAACTTCTCTAGGCGGCGGATTTCCTCTATGAGAAAATCGCTCTGCGCGATCGGGAGGCGGAACTGCTTGACATAGACAATCTTTTCTTCTCGCAGAGTGATATCGGCATCATAACGCGGCGAACCCGTCAGGGTAGCCTGGTCAAACAGCCCCTTATGGGCTGCAAGGAGGTCGCGCGCGGTAGCGGCCTGCTCGGGCGTGAGCTGGGAGAGGGGGATAGAGTCGACGAGGGCCTGTAGTGGCGTCTGCTCGACAGTGCCGGGCGCCGCTAATTCAAGCAAGTCTTCGTCCGCGTCGGAGTGGGAGACAGCCCCCACCACTGCGCCTCTCCCCTCTAGCCCGAGTGGCTCGAGCCTGCCGACCGGACGCGCCGTAGCCCAGCGCACGCTGACGGGAGCGGCGTTACACAACTCCACCTTTACTGTACGCTCGGCGGTGACCTTGACCGCCGCCTCGCCGCGCATGCCTATATGCGACAGCGTGGCCGCGCCCCGCAGCAGGTACTCGCTGGGCGGGGCCTTAGTGCGGAGCGTCACCGACATCACTGCTACGGATAAACACTGGCCTGGCCGTCCAGGCCTGATAGGGCGCTACTTCCGCTGGTCGCGACTTATCTGCGCTTGGTGTGGGAATCATGGGTAACTCGTTTTCGACGGCCGCGGCATCGGCCGCGGGCCTGGTCGGGGGTGGGGCCGCTCCCTTCTCACTCCGCTTTGGACAGTGGCGGTGGGACCCTGCTGGCCGTTCGGCGTCCCTATCTGATTCTACTGTACATATACTTGGCCCGGGCGTCTCAGAGGTGGTGCACGCCCTTAAGACTGTACGTTGTGTTGGGACCTGGTGCCAACTGTGAAGCGGCTCTATTTCCTAAGACGTAATGGACCCCAGGCTGAAGCGCGTGGGACCGCCGCGCGTCTGCATAAACGTGGCCGTGAAGAGATTTCCCACGCGTAGCTTGCCCCTTGTATGGTCCACTACGCATCTCTCCCCTCGGAGAAATGGGAGGCCCTGCAGCCCGTCTGCCGCTATGACCACCGTGGCTGACGTCACGTAAAAGTGTGCGGTGACACATGTGCCCCCTTGACACACGGCCAGGTCCGCCACTCCCACGATCGGCAGCGGTGCGCCGTCCAGCGTGCAGATGCCCTGGGACTCCCGTGGAGTGAATTTCTTTACTCGGTCAACCCTATTTAGGTTCACCTCCGCGCCACTGCACAGTGGGCTGGAGAGCCCATTTTGACGCGCAAAACCTCTTCTGCACCCTTATCGTGCACTGATCTGCACCAAACTTGGTATATGGGTCATTCTCAAAATTGTGTCAAATTTGGAAACGCGTTTTGGGATGTGAAAATACGGTCACGAGGGGTACAGAGCGAGGTAACGAGGATGACAGTGCGCCCACCCAGGGCTGCCACTGCAAAAAACAGTGAAGCGAGTAACAGGGAGGACATCCTCTCCTAGGAGGGTCACAGGGAGGACACTACGCCCAGGGCGGTCACGGGGAGGACCTCATCTCCTAGGGGAGTAACGGGGAGGACACGAGGCCCAGGGCGGTCACGGGGAGGACCCCTGCTCCTACGAGGGTCACGGGGAGGACACACCGCCCAGGGCGGTCACGGGGAGGACCTCATCTCTTAGGGGAGTAACGGTGAGGACACGAGGCCCAGGGTGGTCACGGGGAGGACACCTGCTCCTACGAGGGTCACGGGGAGGACACTACGCCCAGGGCGGTCACGAGGAGGACCTCCGCTCCGAGGAGGGTAACGGGGAGGACACTACGCCCAGGGCGGTCACGGGGAGGACCTCCGCTCCGAGGAGGGTGACGGGGAGGACACTACGCCCAGGACGGTCACGGGGAGGACCCCCGCCCCGAGGAGGGTGACGGGGAGGACACTACGCTTGGGGCGGTCACGGGGAGGACCTTCCCGACCAGGAGGGTAACGGGGAGGACACGACGCCCAGGGCGGTCACGGGGAGGACCTTTCCGACCAGGAGGGTAACGGGGAGGACCTTTCCGACCAGGAGGGTAACGGGGAGGACACGACGCTTGGGGCGGTCACGGGGAGGACCTTCCCGACCAGGAGGGTAACGGGGAGGACACGACGCCCAGGGCGGTCACGGAGAGGACCTCTCCTGCGACGGGGTCACGGTGTGATGGTGGGTGTGTGTCACTCAAGGCATGGGTATAAACACTGGCCGTCATGTCAGAGACACATATAAATATTCTTATGACACAGGGCTACACTGTTACTCACAGAGGTTCATTATGACGTGGGGGGCGACGAGGTGCCTGGGGCGGAGAGTACAGCGACTCCTAGACTCCAGACGACTCTGCCACTCCTGGTCAGACCCGGGGCTTATATACCCGCTGCCCCTCCGCGCCGCTCCTTGCACACGCCTAGGAGAGGCGCGAAGTTGCAGCTGCACCTCCAGGTTGGTCAGGGCCGCCGCTGCAGTTACTTCAACATTGTGTGAGTGGCGCTGGCAGGTGTGCGGGCCGAGGCCAAGCACGGTTTATATCGCGTTGGGCACCACATCACCCCCCCCCCCCCTATAAGTAGCCGAAGGCCCTAAGTTTATAAACTAATACATAGGTTTAAGTGGTTAATTAACAGTTAAGCAGAGCTGCGAGCCTTTTACAACAATTTGGGGGGTTACCGGGATGTGTCACAATGTTTGGGAAGGGGTCGAGCTGTCGGGTCGTGGGCTGCTTCCGAGGGACTGACGCGTGGAAATCTTGGTTTGCGGGGGCTTGGCCGAGCACAGCCGCGGAGAGAGAGAGGCAGGTATTCTGCGGACGAGAGCGCGGCCAAGACGGAAGTGACCGTAGCCTGACGCCCGTATAGGCCGTCGCGTCTGGCCCGTAGTAAACCTGCAACAGAAAGAAAGAGGGGGAGGCAGAAACGCGTCCGGAAGCAGCGTCACACTCAAAAAAATAAAAAAATAAAAATTTCAAGGAATAAAAGATTAGAATGCGTTATTACCGGGCCATCAAAACCCTGGGTCGTAGGTGAGGCGAGGTGGCTGAGGTGCGAGGCGGCGGTTGGAGACTCGTGGCGGTGGTGCTGCGAGGGTGACCGGCTCGCGTCCGTCCGAGGCGTCCTTGGGGTTGCTTTTTGTGGTCGTTGTCCTGCGAGGGGCCGGCATCATGGTGCGGCCCAGGAAGGTGAAGCCACGGAAGAGGGGCGGAATAAGCTGGTACAGCTTGCAGCAGGCGCAGGTGGCGAGCACAGCGAAGGCGATGAGGCTGATGAGGAGGTAGTGGAACCCCCTGATTCTTGAAGGAACAAGGAGATGGGCCACCATCTTCTGTAGATATTCTAGCCCGGGCTCCGCGTCGTGAAGGAGGGCCGTTATTCGCGATGTGGTTAGGCCCTGGAGCTCCTGTGTGGAAAAGTTGCCTCCTCCCAGCAGCTCGTTGATCCGATGCCAGGTGGCGTTGGCCTCCTTGGCGAGCGCCGTGAAGTTTGGCGGCTTCAGATCCGGAAGCCAGGGCAGCAGAATGTTGTTGGAGCTGGCGATGGTGTAGTGTGGGTGGACCCTGCGTACAAAAGTAAGTTGTCCACCTTGACGACGGTGTTGGGCGGCAGGTGGAGGATGCCGTTGGCTGGCACCGACATGGTGGCGACCGGCAGCACGGAGCCGTTGTTTTCCGTGTGGTAGAGGTTTGCGGCCTTGGGGAGCGTGTACGCCCAGGACTGCCGGCCCCGGTAGCTGATGAAGCGCGGCGTCGGGTTGGCCACGAAATACGCCTCGCAGTGTTTCTCCACCATCTCCTGTTGGGACATGAGATGGGCGAAGGCGCAGGTGTAGCGCTTCTTAAAGAGTGCCACCTTCGGTGAACACACCTGCAGCTCCCTGTCGAAGTCGCAGCTGTCGAGGTCCTCCCTGGTGAGGAGCATGTGCATGCTGCGGGCCGCGTTAGTGGCGATGTACTTCGTCTCGGGGACGAAGTAGGTCTGGATGTTGGGGTCCGCCGTCGGGTGAAGCCAGCTAACCGACTCGTAGATGGTGAGCCGGCGGTCGGGGAAGACGAGTGGGATGCGCATCAGGAGCCAGCCTCTCTTGTCCCTAGCGTAGACACTCGTTCTGATGGCCGAGTAATAATAGTGCATTGTATCGTTACGGTGCTCGACTGGAAGCGCAAGGCCGGGAGGGAGGGAAGAACTAAGGCTCAGCAGTTGCTTGGATAGCCTAAATGGGTCAATAAAATATGGCGATAGAATCGCCCTAATGGCCAAGTGCCAAGCTGCCATGAAGTGGCGGATTTCAACACGCGTATCCTGCACAGCAAGACTCATTGGCCTCAGTCACCGCTCCTGTAAGGGCGGAGTAAGTGATATTGGAGAGGCGCTTAATCGCCTCCTCCTGCCTGCTTATTGACCTTATTGTTATGTTAAGCAAGGAGGCCTGTTCGCCCTGAATAGTTGTGAGCGCAGCTGTCTGATTAGTCAGCTGCGCTGCTATGTTAATAAGGCGTTCGACCTGGCCGGGCGAGCGCGTGAGACCAATAGCTGCCGCCGCCAAACCGATGCCAGCTATGATGCCTCCGATGCTACGCCGGAGGCGGGAAGAGAAGGTGTTAGAATTAGTTGCTACCGATCCCCAGCGAGTGCGGTTAGGCCGGATAAAGACCGGTATTAGGTGGTAAGCGGGGCGTTGTACCTCTACGCCTTGACGCTTGAAGAGCGGGTTATTAATAATCGCCTCCAGATCGGGGGCGGCTTCTGTCGTCGTGGTCATTGTCGTAGTAGTGGTGGTGGAGGAGAGGGCATCCCTTTGTCTTTCTCTCAGCACGTCCAGGTCGACCCTGGCGTGCTCAGTGCGGGGAGTGGTGGTGGTGGTGGTAGTGGAGGTAGTAAAAGCGACCGGCCGCCGCAGCGGCTGCGCGGGGCCGTGGTGGGGCGAGAAGCGGGGGGGGACGAGCGAGTTGGAGGGGGGGCTGGAGGTGAGGCCGGCATCTGCACGGGCCGGCGCTGCGAGCTGGGCGGCGCCGGCGTCGTGGATCCGTCCACAATCTGAAATGTGTCAGATTCAAGCGGGTGGGTGGTGTTTACTTTGCCACGACGGGGAAAGGGGGCGCGGGGGTTATAGGGTTGGGAAGCATCCAGCAGTTCGTTAGCCATACGCAGCTCCAAGGCCCTGTAGAAGTACCTCAACCAGCGGGCCGTCTGAATGTTGGCCACGCTAGTTGACTCTGGCACCCAAACGGGTAGCAGAGCCGTACGGCACACTTCCACGGCCGCGGCGTCGTCCGGGGTGCAAGGGACGAACCTCCCCTGGGTCGCCTCCCTTCGCGTTCCCCAAACCTCACTCTGTGTTGGGTGGGAGGCAGTGCACCGCCGTCCTCGGGCGGGCGCCGACGCGCTGATAGGCCGCGCGGCGCCAGCTTGAGGCGGTTGATATGTGCAATTTTCTCTGCCAAGCCCCCGGTCGCTTCCGGCAAAACCTTTCAGATTTTGGCGGATCGCTTGCCGACAAGTTCGACAATGCGATAGGGGCCTGGCCACTTGGGGGCGAGCTTGGGAGAGATGTTGGGGGGCGGGGCCTTCATGCGCAGAAAGCACATGTCCTCTTACAAAGTGCGCGCATTTGCGCGTCTGTACGCATATTTTTCGCGGGTCGCCGATGCCTGGTCCATGCTCTCGGCCATGGCCACGTAGACGCGGCTCATTTTCACGAGCATGTCCCTGACATAGTTCTCACTAAACTCATGGTAAATGGTGGGCCGCTCAACGAGATCCGCCGTAGGCAAGTGCCCTTCTCTGAGGAACATTGCGAAGTGCGGTGTCTCGTTCGTGGAGTGGTTCACCATTTGATTGTGAGCCCATGCCGCCATCGGGACCCAGCGAGACCAAGAGCCCTGGTCTGAGTCAATTACCTTTTAGGACGTGGACTAAGTCCGCGTGTGACCGTTCCAGGACTCCGTTTTCAGAAGGCATTTACACGTTAATTAAGACACTGCCTATTCCCAATAGCGACCGACATTCCTCCAGAGCGCCTGCTATTAATTTTGGCGCATTGTTTGTGAGGATTTGGTTCGGCACTGGCCGTCATGTCAGAGACACATATAAATATTCTTATGACACAGGGCTACACTGTTACTCACAGAGGTTCATTATGACGTGGGGGGCGACGAGGTGCCTGGGGCGGACATTGCAGCGACTCCTAGACTCCAGGCGACTCTGCCACTCCTGGTCAGACCCGGGGCTTATATACCCGCTGCCCCTCCGAGCCGCTCCTTGCACACGCCTAGGATAGGCGCGGAGTTGCAGCTGCACCTCCAGGTTGGTCAGGGTGGCCGCTGCAGTTAGTTCAACATTGTGTGAGCGGCGCTGGCAGGTGTGCGGGCCGAGGCCAAGCACGGTTTATATCGCGTTGGGCACCACATCACCCCCTTCCCCCCTATAAGTAGCCGAAGGCCCTAAGTTTATAAACTAATACATAGGTTTAAGTGGTTAATTAACAGTTAAGCAGAGCTGCGAGCCTTTTACAACAATTTGGGGGGTTACCGGGATGTGTCACAATGTTTGGGAAGGGGTCGAGCTGTCGGGTCGGGGGCTGCTTCCGAGGGACTGACGCGTGGAAATCTTGGTTTGCGGGGGCTTGGCTGAGCACAGCCGCGGAGAGAGAGAGGCAGGTATTCTGCGGACGAGAGCGCGGCCAAGACGGAAGTGACCGTAGCCTGACGCCCGTATAGGCCGTCGCGTCTGGCCCGTAGTAAACCTGCAACAGAAAGAAAGAAGGGGAGGCAGAAACGAGTCCGGAAGCAGCGTCACACTCAAAAAATAAAAAAAATAAAAAAATGCAAGGAATGAAAGATTAGAATGCGTTATTACCGGGCCATCAAAACCCTGGGTCGTAGGTGAGGCGAGGTGGCTGAGGTGCGAGGCGGCGGTTGGAGACTCGTGGCGGTGGTGCTGCGAGGGTGACCAGCTCGCGTCCGTCCGAGGCGTCCTTGGGGTTGCTTTTTGTGGTCGTTGTCCTGCGAGGGGCCGGCATCATGGTGCGGCCCAGAAAGGTGAAGCCACGGAAGAGGGGCGGAATAAGCTGGTACAGCTTGCAGCAGGCGCAGGTGGCGAGCACAGCGAAGGCGATGAGGCTGATGAGGAGGTAGTGGAACCCCCTGATTCTTGAAGGAACAAGGAGATGTAGATATTCTAGCCCGGGCTCCGCGTCGTGAAGGAGGGCCGTTATTCGCGATGTGGTTAGGCCCTGGAGCTCCTGTGTGGAAAAGTTGCCTCCTCCCAGCAGCTCGTTGATCCGATGCCAGGTGGCGTTGGCCTCCTTGGTGAGCGCCGTGAAGTTTGGCGGCTTCAGATCCGGAAGCCAGGGCAGCAGAATGTTGTTGGAGCTGGCGATGGTGTAGTGTGGGTGGACCCTGCGTACAAAAGTAAGTTGTCCACCTTGACGACGGTGTTGGGCGGCAGGTGGAGGATGCCGTTGGCTGGCACCGACATGGTGGCGACCGGCAGGCGGGAAGAGAAGGTGTTAGAATTAGTTGCTGCCGATCCCCAGCGAGTGCGGTTAGGCCGGATAAAGACCGATATTAGGTGGAAAGCAAGGCGTTGTACCTCTACGCCTTGACGCTTGAAGAGCGGGTTATTAATAATCGCCTCCAGATCGGGGGCGGCTTCTGTCGTCGTGGTCATTGTCGTAGTAGTGGTGGTGGAGGAGAGGGCATCCCTTTGTCTTTCTCTCAGCACGTCCAGGTCGACCCTGGCGTGCTCAGTGCGGGGAGTGGTGGTGGTGGTGGTAGTGGAGGTAGTAAAAGTGACCGGCCGCCGCGGCGGCTGCGCGGGGCCGTGGTGGGGCGAGGAGCGGGGGGAGACGAGCGAGTTGGAGGGGGGCTGGAGGTGCGGTCGGCATCTGCACGGGCCGGCGTTGCGAGCTGGGCGGCGCCGGCGTCGTGGATCCGTCCACAATCTGAAAAGTGTCAGATTCAAGCGGGTGGGTGGTGTTTACTTTGCCACGACGGGGAAAGAGGGCGCGGGGGTGCTAGGGTTGGGAAGCATCCAGCAGTTCGTTAGCCATACGCAGCTCCAAGGCCCTGTAGAAGTACCTCAACCAGCGGGCCGTCTGAATGTTGTCAACGCTAGTTGACTCTGGCACAAGCGGGTAGCAGAGCCGTACGGCACACTTCCACGGCCTCGGCGCCGTCCGGGGTGCAAGGGACGAACCTCCCCTGGGTCGCCTCCCTTCGCGTTCGTCGCGATGACAGATGGAAATCCGTGATGTCCACCTGTACCTTGCCGATCTCTGCCTTCAACATTCGACTTCGTGAATGAAATTGGTATAGTTACCATTTTCCTCCACCAAGTCGTTGAGCTTTTCTGCAGTTTTTCAGTGACTCGTCAATTTTGCTGAGATGCGGCAAGGGCATTACCAATACCAACTCCGAGACGCCCAGGAAAGCTTCGTATTTCTCCAAGAACAGTACTCCCGCTGTCAGTTGGCCCTTCTCCTCCACTAGAACCTTGTTGACCACCTTCTCTTCAAAGTGGAGATCACGGCCGTGCCGCGCCGGACGGGCTCCGTGCCGGGCGCGAGGCATGCTACCACGACGCAAAACAGGATCACTAGAAAAAGAAGAGGCGGGTTAATATAAGTGAGTGGTGCACTCCCCAAACCTCACTCTGTGTTGGGTGGGAGGCAGTGCACCGCCGTCCTCGGGCAGGCGCCGACGCGCTGATAGGCCGCGCGGCGCCAGCTTGAGGCGGTTGATATGTGCAATTTTCTCTGCCAAGCCCCCGGTCGCTTCCGGCAAAACCTTTCGGATTTTGGCGGATCGCTTGCCGACAAGTTCGACAATGCGATAGGGGCCTGGCCACTTGGGGGCGAGCTTGGGAGAGATGTTGGGGGGCGGGGCCTTCATGCGCAGAAAGCACATGTCCCCTTACAGTCAAAGTGCGCGCATTTGCGCGTCTGTACGCATATTTTTCGCGGATCGCCGATGCCTGGTCCATGCTCTCGGCCATGGCCACGTAGACGCGGCTCATTTTCACGAGCATGTCCCTGACATAGTTCTCACTAAACTCATGGTAAATGGTGGGCCGCTCAACGAGATCCGCCGTAGGCAAGTGCCCTTCTCTGAGGAACATTGCGAAGTGCGGTGTCTCGTTCGTGGAGTGGTTCACCATTTGATTGTGAGCCCATGCCGCCATCGGGACCCAGCGAGACCAAGAGCCCTGGTCTGAGTCAATTACCTTTTTTAGGACGTGGACTAAGTCCGCGTGTGACCGTTCCAGGACTCCGTTTTCAGAAGGCATTTACACGTTAATTAAGACACTGCCTATTCCCAATAGCGACCGACATTCCTCCAGAGCGCCTGCTATTAATTTTGGCGCATTGTTCGTGAGGATTTGGTTCGGCACTGGCCGTCATGTCAGAGACACATATAAATATTCTTATGACACAGGGCTACACTGTTACTCACAGAGGTTCATTATGACGTGGGGGGCGACGAGGTGCCTGGGGCGGACAGTACAGCGACTCCTAGACTCCAGACGACTCTGCCACTCCTGGTCAGCCCCGGGGCTTATATACCCGCTGCCCCTCCGAGCCGCTCCTTGCACACGCCTAGGAGAGGCGCGGAGTTGCAGCTGCACCTCCAGGTTGGTCAGGGTGGCCGCTGCAGTTAGTTCAACATTGTGTGAGCGGCGCTGGCAGGTGTGGCCGAGGCCAAGCACGGTTTATATCGCGTTGGGCACCACATCAACCCCCCCCCTATAAGTAGCCGAAGGCCCTAAGTTTATAAACTAATACATAGGTTTAAGTGGTTAATTAACAGTTAAGCAGAGCTGCGAGCCTTTTACAACAATTTGGGGGGTTACCGGGATGTGTCACAATGTTTGGGAAGGGGTCGAGCTGTCGGGTCGGGGCTGCTTCCGAGGACTGACGCGTGGAAATCTTGGTTTGCGGGGCTTGGCTGAGCACAGCCGCGAGAGAGAGAGGCAGGTATTCTGCGGACGAGAGCGCGGCCAAGACGGAAGTGACCGTAGCCTGACGCCCGTATAGGCCGTCGCGTCTGGCCCGTAGTAAACCTGCAACAGAAAGAAAGAAGGGGAGGCAGAAACGAGTCCGGAAGCAGCGTCACACTCAAAAAAATTAAAAAAAAATAAAAAAAAAATGCAAGGAATGAAAGATTAGAATGCGTTATTACCGGGCCATCAAAACCCTGGGTCGTAGGTGAGGCGAGGTGGCTGAGGTGCGAGGCGGCGGTTGGAGACTCGTGGCGGTGGTGCTGCGAGGGTGACCAGCTCGCGTCCGTCCGAGGCGTCCTTGGGGTTGCTTCTTCTGGTCGGTGTCCTGCGAGGGGCCGGCATCATGGTGCGGCCCAGGAAGGTGAAGCCACGGAAGATGGGCGGAATGAGTTGGTACAGCCTGCAGCAGGCGCAGGCGGCGAGCACGGCGAAGGCGATGAGGCTGATGAGGAGGTAGTGATACCACCTGATTTTTGAAGGAACAAGGAGATGTAGATATTCTAGCCCGGGCTCCGCGTCGTGAAGGAGGGCCGTTATTCGCGATGTGGTTAGGCCCTGGAGCTCCTGTGTGGAAAAGTTGCCTCCTCCCAGCAGCTCGTTGATCCGATGCCAGGTGGCGTTGGCCTCCTTGGTGAGCGCCGTGAAGTTTGGCGGCTTCAGATCCGGAAGCCAGGGCAGAAGAGAAGGTGTTAGAATTAGTTGCTGCCGATCCCCAGCGAGTGCGGTTAGGCCGGATAAAGACCGATATTAGGTGGAAAGCAAGGCGTTGTACCTCTACGCCTTGACGCTTGATGAGCGGGTTATTAATAATCGCCTCCAGATCGGGGGCGGCTTCTGTCGTCGTGGTCATTGTCGTAGTAGTGGTGGTGGAGGAGAGGGCATCCTGGCGTGCTCAGTGCGGGAGTGGTGGTGGTGGTGGTAGTGGAGGTAAGACGAGCGAGTTGGAGGGGGCTGGAGGTGAGGCCGGCATCTGCACGGGCCGGCGGATCCGTCCACAATCTGAAATGTGTCAGATTCAAGCGGGTGGGTGGGAAGCATCCAGCAGTTCGTTAGCCATACGCAGCTCCAAGGCCCTGAGTACCTCAACCAGCGGGCCGTCTGAATGTTGTCAACGCTAGTTGACTCTGGCACCCAAACGGGTAGCAGAGCCGTACGGCACACTTCCACGGCCGCGGCGTCGTCCGGGGTGTCGCCTCCCTTCGCGTTCCCCAAACCTCACTCTGTGTTGGGCGGGCGCCGACGCGCTGATAGGCCGCGCGGCGCCAGCTTGAGGCGGTTGATATGCTCTGCCAAGCCCCCGGTCGCTTCCGGCAAAACCTTTCAGATTTTGGCGGATCGCTTGCCGACAAGTTCGACAATGCGATAGTGTTGGGGGCGGGCCTTCATGCGCAGAAAGCACATGTCCTCTTACAAAGTGCGCGCATTTGCGCGTCTGTACGCATATTTTTCGCGGGTCGCCGATGCCTGGTCCATGCTCTCGGCCATGGCCACGTAGACGCGGCTCATTTTCACGAGCATGTCCCTGACATAGTTCTCACTAAACTCATGGTAAATGGTGGGCCGCTCAACGAGATCCGCCGTAGGCAAGTGCCCTTCTCTGAGGAACATTGCGAAGTGCGGTGTCTCGTTCGTGGAGTGGTTCACCATTTGATTGTGAGCCCATGCCGCCATCGGGACCCAGCGAGACCAAGAGCCCTGGTCTGAGTCAATTACCTTTTTTAGGACGTGGACTAAGTCCGCGTGTGACCGTTCCAGGACTCCGTTTTCAGAAGGCATTTACACGTTAATTAAGACACTGCCTATTCCCAATAGCGACCGACATTCCTCCAGAGCGCCTGCTATTAATTTTGGCGCATTGTTTGTGAGGATTTGGTTCGGCACTGGCCGTCATGTCAGAGACACATATAAATATTCTTATGACACAGGGCTACACTGTTACTCACAGAGGTTCATTATGACGTGGGGGGCGACGAGGTGCCTGGGGCGGACATTGCAGCGACTCCTAGACTCCAGGCGACTCTGCCACTCCTGGTCAGACCCGGGGCTTATATACCCGCTGCCCCTCCGAGCCGCTCCTTGCACACGCCTAGGATAGGCGCGGAGTTGCAGCTGCACCTCCAGGTTGGTCAGGGTGGCCGCTGCAGTTAGTTCAACATTGTGTGAGCGGCGCTGGCAGGTGTGCGGGCCGAGGCCAAGCACGGTTTATATCGCGTTGGGCACCACATCAACCCCCCCCCTATAAGTAGCCGAAGGCCCTAAGTTTATAAACTAATACATAGGTTTAAGTGGTTAATTAACAGTTAAGCAGAGCTGCGAGCCTTTACAACAATTTGGGGGTTACCGGGATGTGTCACAATGTTTGGGAAGGGGTCGAGCTGTCGGGTCGGGGGCTGCTTCCGAGGGACTGACGCGTGGAAATCTTGGTTTGCGGGGGCTTGGCTGAGCACAGCCGCGGAGAGAGAGAGGCAGGTATTCTGCGGACGAGAGCGCGGCCAAGACGGAAGTGACCGTAGCCTGACGCCCGTATAGGCCGTCGCGTCTGGCCCGTAGTAAACCTGCAACAGAAAGAAAGAAGGGGAGGCAGAAACGAGTCCGGAAGCAGCGTCACACTCAAAAAAATTAAAAAAAAATAAAAAAAAATGCAAGGAATGAAAGATTAGAATGCGTTATTACCGGGCCATCAAAACCCTGGGTCGTAGGTGAGGCGAGGTGGCTGAGGTGCGAGGCGGCGGTTGGAGACTCGTGGCGGTGGTGCTGCGAGGGTGACCAGCTCGCGTCCGTCCGAGGCGTCCTTGGGGTTGCTTTGTGGTCGTTGTCCTGCGAGGGGCCGGCATCATGGTGCGGCCCAGAAAGGTGAAGCCACGGAAGAGGCGGAATAAGCTGGTACAGCTTGCAGCAGGCGCAGGTGGCGAGCACAGCGAAGGCGATGAGGCTGATGAGGAGGTAGTGGAACCCCTGATTCTTGAAGGAACAAGGAGATGTAGATATTCTAGCCCGGGCTCCGCGTCGTGAAGGAGGGCCGTTATTCGCGATGTGGTTAGGCCCTGGAGCTCCTGTGTGGAAAAGTTGCCTCCTCCCAGCAGCTCGTTGATCCGATGCCAGGTGGCGTTGGCCTCCTTGGTGAGCGCCGTGAAGTTTGGCGGCTTCAGATCCGGAAGCCAGGGCAGCAGAATGTTGTTGGAGCTGGCGATGGTGTAGTGTGGGTAGACCCTGCGTACAAAAGTAAGTTGTCCACCTTGACGACGGTGTTGGGCGGCAGGTGGAGGATGCCGTTGGCTGGCACCGACATGGTGGCGACCGGCAGGCGGGAAGAGAAGGTGTTAGAATTAGTTGCTGCCGATCCCCAGCGAGTGCGGTTAGGCCGGATAAAGACCGATATTAGGTGGAAAGCAAGGCGTTGTACCTCTACGCCTTGACGCTTGAAGAGCGGGTTATTAATAATCGCCTCCAGATCGGGGGCGGCTTCTGTCGTCGTGGTCATTGTCGTAGTAGTGGTGGTGGAGGAGAGGGCATCCTTTGTCTTTCTCTCAGCACGTCCAGGTCGCCCCTGGCGTGCTCAGTGCGGGGAGTGGTGGTGGTGGTGGTAGTGGAGGTAGTAAAAGTGACCGGCCGCCGCGGCGGCTGCGCGGGGCCGTGGTGGGGCGAGAAGCGGGGGGAGACGAGCGAGTTGGAGGGGGGGCTGGAGGTGCGGCCAGCATCTGCACGGGCCGGCGCTGCGAGCTGGGCGGCGCCGGCGTCGTGGATCCGTCCACAATCTGAAAAGTGTCAGATTCAAGCGGGTGGGTGGTGTTTACTTTGCCACGACGGGGAAAGAGGGCGCGGGGGTGATAGGGTTGGGAAGCATCCAGCAGTTCGTTAGCCATACGCAGCTCCAAGGCCCTGTAGAAGTACCTCAACCAGCGGGCCGTCTGAATGTTGTCAACGCTAGTTGACTCTGGCACCCAAGCGGGTAGCAGAGCCGTACGGCACACTTCCACGGCCTCGGCGTCGTCCGGGGTGCAAGGGACGAACCTCCCCTGGGTCGCCTCCCTTCGCGTTCGTCGCGATGACAGATGGAAATCCGTGATGTCCACCTGTACCTTGCCGATCTCTGCCTTCAACATTCGACTTCGTGAATGAAATTGGTATAGTTACCATTTTCCTCCACCAAGTCGTTGAGCTTTTTCTGCAGTTTTTTCAGTGACTCGTCAATTTTGCTGAGATGCGGCAAGGGCATTACCAATACCAACTCCGAGACGCCCAGGAAAGCTTCGTATTTCTCCAAGAACAGTACTCCCGCTGTCAGTTGGCCCTTCTCCTCCACTAGAACCTTGTTGACCACCTTCTCTTCAAAGTGGAGATCACGGCCGTGCCGCGCCGGACGGGCTCCGTGCCGGGCGCGAGGCATGCTACCACGACGCAAAACAGGATCACTAGAAAAAAGAAGAGGCGGGTTAATATAAGTGAGTGGTGCACTCCCAAACCTCACTCTGTGTTGGGTGGGAGGCAGTGCACCGCCGTCTCGGGCGGGCGCCGACGCGCTGATAGGCCGCGCGGCGCCAGCTTGAGGCGGTTGATATGTGCAATTTTCTCTGCCAAGCCCCGGTCGCTTCCGGCAAAACCTTTCGGATTTTGGCGGATCGCTTGCCGACAAGTTCGACAATGCGATAGGGGCCTGGCCACTTGGGGCGAGCTTGGGAGAGATGTTGGGGGGCGGGGCCTTCATGCGCAGAAAGCACATGTCCCCTTACAGTCAAAGTGCGCGCATTTGCGCGTCTGTACGCATATTTTTCGCGGATCGCCGATGCCTGGTCCATGCTCTCGGCCATGGCCACGTAGACGCGGCTCATTTTCACGAGCATGTCCCTGACATAGTTCTCACCAAACTCATGGTAAATGGTGGGCCGCTCTACGAGATCCGCCGTAGGCAAGTGCCCTTCTCTGAGGAACATTGCGAAGTGCGGTGTCTCGTTGGTGGAACGGTTTACCATTTGATTGTGAGCCCATGCCGCCACGGGGACCCAGCGAGACCAAGAGCCCTGGTCTGAGTCAATGACCTTTTTCAGGACGTGGACTAAGTCCGCGTGTGACCGTTCCAGGACTCCGTTTTCAGAAGGCATTTACACGTTAATTAAGACACTGCCTATTCCCAATAGCGACCGACATTCCTCCAGAGCGCCTGCTATTAATTTTGGCGCATTGTTCGTGAGGATTTGGTTCGGCACTGGCCGTCATGTCAGAGACACATATAAATATTCTTATGACACAGGGCTACACTGTTACTCACAGAGGTTCATTATGACGTGGGGGGCGACGAGGTGCCTGGGGCGGACAGTACAGCGACTCCTAGACTCCAGACGACTCTGCCACTCCTGGTCAGACCCGGGGCTTATATACCCGCTGCCCCTCCGAGCCGCTCCTTGCACACGCCTAGGAGAGGCGCGGAGTTGCAGCTGCACCTCCAGGTTGGTCAGGGTGGCCGCTGCAGTTAGTTCAACATTGTGTGAGCGGCGCTGGCAGGTGTGCGGGCCGAGGCCAAGCACGGTTTATATCGCGTTGGGCACCACATCACCCCCCCCCCCCCTATAAGTAGCCGAAGGCCCTAAGTTTATAAACTAATACATAGGTTTAAGTGGTTAATTAACAGTTAAGCAGAGCTGCGAGCCTTTTACAACAATTTGGGGGGTTACCGGGATGTGTCACAATGTTTGGGAAGGGGTCGAGCTGTCGGGTCGGGGCTGCTTCGAGGGACTGACGCGTGGAAATCTTGGTTTGCAGGGGCTTGGCTGAGCACAGCCGCGGAGAGAGAGAGGCAGGTATTCTGCGGACGAGAGCGCGGCCAAGACGGAAGTGACCGTAGCCTGACGCCCGTATAGGCCGTCGCGTCTGGCCCGTAGTAAACCTGCAACAGAAAGAAAGAAGGGGAGGCAGAAACGAGTCCGGAAGCAGCGTCACACTCAAAAAAATTAAAAAAAAATAAAAAAAAATGCAAGGAATGAAAGATTAGAATGCGTTATTACCGGGCCATCAAAACCCTGGGTCGTAGGTGAGGCGAGGTGGCTGAGGTGCGAGGCGGCGGTTGGAGACTCGTGGCGGTGGTGCTGCGAGGGTGACCAGCTCGCGTCCGTCCGAGGCGTCCTTGGGGTTGCTTTTTGTGGTCGTTGTCCTGCGAGGGGCCGGCATCATGGTGCGGCCCAGGAAGGTGAAGCCACGGAAGAGGGGCGGAATAAGCTGGTACAGCTTGCAGCAGGCGCAGGTGGCGAGCACAGCGAAGGCGATGAGGCTGATGAGGAGGTAGTGGAACCCCCTGATTCTTGAAGGAACAAGGAGATGTAGATATTCTAGCCCGGGCTCCGCGTCGTGAAGGAGGGCCGTTATTCGCGATGTGGTTAGGCCCTGGAGCTCCTGTGTGGAAAAGTTGCCTCCTCCCAGCAGCTCGTTGATCCGATGCCAGGTGGCGTTGGCCTCCTTGGTGAGCGCCGTGAAGTTTGGCGGCTTCAGATCCGGAAGCCAGGGCAGCAGAATGTTGTTGGAACTGGCGATGGTGTAGTGTGGGTAGACCCTGCGTACAAAAGTAAGTTGTCCACCTTGACGACGGTGTTGGGCGGCAGGTGGAGGATGCCGTTGGCTGGCACCGACATGGTGGCGACCGGCAGGCGGGAAGAGAAGGTGTTAGAATTAGTTGCTGCCGATCCCCAGCGAGTGCGGTTAGGCCGGATAAAGACCGATATTAGGTGGAAAGCAAGGCGTTGTACCTCTACGCCTTGACGCTTGAAGAGCGGGTTATTAATAATCGCCTGCAGATCGGGGCGGCTTCTGTCGTCGTGGTCATTGTCGTAGTAGTGGTGGTGGAGGAGAGGGCATCCCTTTGTCTTTCTCTCAGCACGTCCAGGTCGACCCTGGCGTGCTCAGTGCGGGGAGTGGTAGTGGTGGTGGTAGTGGAGGTAGTAAAAGCGACCGGCCGCTGCGGCGGGTGCGCGGGGCCATGGTGGGGCGAGAAGCGGGGGGAGACGAGCGAGTTGGAGGGGGGGCTGGAGGTGCGGTCGGCATCTGCACGGGCCGGCGCTGCGAGCTGGGCGGCGCCGGCGTCGTGGATCCGTCCACAATCTGAAAAGTGTCAGATTCAAGCGGGTGGGTGGTGTTTACTTTGCCACGACGGGGAAAGAGGGCGCGGGGTGATAGGGTTGGGAAGCATCCAGCAGTTCGTTAGCCATACGCAGCTCCAAGGCCCTGTAGAAGTACCTCAACCAGCGGGCCGTCTGAATGTTGTCAACGCTAGTTGACTCTGGCACCCAAGCGGGTAGCAGAGCCGTACGGCACACTTCCACGGCCTCGGCGTCGTCCGGGGTGCAAGGGACGAACCTCCCCTGGGTCGCCTCCCTTCGCGTTCGTCGCGATGACAGATGGAAATCCGTGATGTCCACCTGTACCTTGCCGATCTCTGCCTTCAACATTCGACTTCGTGAATGAAATTGGTATAGTTACCATTTTCCTCCACCAAGTCGTTGAGCTTTTTCTGCAGTTTTTTCAGTGACTCGTCAATTTTGCTGAGATGCGGCAAGGGCATTACCAATACCCACTCCGAGACGCCCAGGAAAGCTTCGTATTTCTCCAAGAACAGTACTCCCGCTGTCAGTTGGCCCTTCTCCTCCACTAGAACCTTGTTGACCACCTTCTCTTCAAAGTGGAGATCACGGCCGTGCCGCGCCGGACGGGCTCCGTGCCGGGCGCGAGGCATGCTACCACGACGCAAAACAGGATCACTAGAAAAAAGAAGAGGCGGGTTAATATAAGTGAGTGGTGCACTCCCCAAACCTCACTCTGTGTTGGGTGGGAGGCAGTGCACCGCCGTCCTCGGGCGGGCGCCGACGCGCTGATAGGCCGCGCGGCGCCAGCTTGAGGCGGTTGATATGTGCAATTTTCTCTGCCAAGCCCCCGGTCGCTTCCGGCAAAACCTTTCGGATTTTGGCGGATCGCTTGCCGACAAGTTCGACAATGCGATAGGGGCCTGGCCACTTGGGGGCGAGCTTGGGAGAGATGTTGGGGGGCGGGGCCTTCATGCGCAGAAAGCACATGTCCCCTTACAGTCAAAGTGCGCGCATTTGCGCGTCTGTACGCATATTTTTCGCGGATCGCCGATGCCTGGTCCATGCTCTCGGCCATGGCCACGTAGACGCGGCTCATTTTCACGAGCATGTCCCTGACATAGTTCTCACTAAACTCATGGTAAATGGTGGGCCGCTCAACGAGATCCGCCGTAGGCAAGTGCCCTTCTCTGAGGAACATTGCGAAGTGCGGTGTCTCGTTCGTGGAGTGGTTCACCATTTGATTGTGAGCCCATGCCGCCATCGGGACCCAGCGAGACCAAGAGCCCTGGTCTGAGTCAATTACCTTTTTTAGGACGTGGACTAAGTCCGCGTGTGACCGTTCCAGGACTCCGTTTTCAGAAGGCATTTACACGTTAATTAAGACACTGCCTATTCCCAATAGCGACCGACATTCCTCCAGAGCGCCTGCTATTAATTTTGGCGCATTGTTCGTGAGGATTTGGTTCGGCACTGGCCGTCATGTCAGAGACACATATAAATATTCTTATGACACAGGGCTACACTGTTACTCACAGAGGTTCATTATGACGTGGGGGGCAACGAGGTGCCTGGGGCGGACAGTACAGTGACTCCTAGACTCCAGACGACTCTGCCACTCCTGGTCAGACCCGGGGCTTATATACCCGCTGCCCCTCCGAGCCGCTCCTTGCACACGCCTAGGAGAGGCGCGGAGTTGCAGCTGCACCTCCAGGTTGGTCAGGGCCGCCGCTGCAGTTACTTCAACATTGTTTGAGCGGCGCTGGCAGGTGTGCGGGCCGAGGCCAAGCACGGTTTATATCGCGTTGGGCACCACATCACCCCCCCCCCCTATAAGTAGCCGAAGGCCCTAAGTTTATAAACTAATACATAGGTTTAAGTGGTTAATTAACAGTTAAGCAGAGCTGCGAGCCTTTTACAACAATTTGGGGGGTTACCGGGATGTGTCACAATGTTTGGGAAGGGGTCGAGCTGTCGGGTCGTGGGCTGCTTCCGAGGGACTGACGCGTGGAAATCTTGGTTTGCGGGGGCTTGGCCGAGCACAGCCGCGGAGAGAGAGGCAGGTATTCTGCGGACGAGAGCGCGGCCAAGACGGAAGTGACCGTAGCCTGACGCCCGTATAGGCCGTCGCGTCTGGCCCGTAGTAAACCTGCAACAGAAAGAAAGAAGGGGAGGCAGAAACGCGTCCGGAAGCAGCGTCGCACTCAAAAAAATAGAAAAAAAAATAAAAAAAATGCAAGGAATGAAAGATTAGAATGCGTTATTACCGGGCCATCAAAACCCTGGGTCGTAGGTGAGGCGAGGTGGCTGAGGTGCGAGGCGGCGGTTGGAGACTCGTGGCGGTGGTGCTGCGAGGGTGACCAGCTCGCGTCCGTCCGAGGCGTCCTTGGGGTTGCTTTTTGTGGTCGTTGTCCTGCGAGGGGCCGGCATCATGGTGCGGCCCAGGAAGGTGAAGCCACGGAAGAGGGGCGGAATAAGCTGGTACAGCTTGCAGCAGGCGCAGGTGGCGAGCACAGCGAAGGCGATGAGGCTGATGAGGAGGTAGTGGAACCACCTGATTCTTGAAGGAACAAGGAGATGGGCCACCATTTTCTGTAGATATTCTAGCCCGGGCTCCGCGTCGTGAAGGAGGGCCGTTATTCGCGATGTGGCTAGGCCCTGGAGCTCCTGTGTGGAGGAGTTGCCTCCTCCCAGCAGCTCGTTGATCCGATGCCAGGTGGCGTTGGCCTCCTTGGCGAGCGCCGTGAAGTTTGGCGGCTTCAGATCCGGAAGCCAGGGCAGCAGAATGTTGTCGGAGCTGGCGATGGTGTAGTGTGGGTGGACCCTGCGTACAAAAGTACGTTGTCCACCTTGACGACGGTTTTGGGCGGCAGGTGGAGGATGCCGTTGGCGGGCACCGACATGGTGGCGACCGGCAGCACGGAGCCGTTGTTGTCCGTGTGGTAGAGGTTGGCGGCCTTGGGGAGCGTGTACGCCCAGGACTGCCCGCCCCGGTAGCTGATGAAGCGCGGCGTCGGGTTGGCCACGAAATACGCCTCGCAGTGTTTCTCCACCATCTCCTGTTGGGACATGAGAAGGGCGAAGGCGCAGGTTTAGCTCTCCTTATAGAGTGCCACCTTCGGTGAACACACCCGCAGCTCCCTGTCGAAGTCGCAGCTGTCGAGGTCCTCCCTGGTGAGGAGCATGTGCATGCTGCGGGCCGCGTTAGTGGCGATGTACTTCGTCTCGGGGACGAAGTAGGTCTGGATGTTGGGGTCCGCCGTCAGGTGAGGCCAGCTGACCGACTCGTAGATGGTGAGCCGGCGGTCGGGGAAGACGAGTGGGATGCGCATCAGGAGCCAGCCTCTCTTCTCCCTAGCGTAGACACTCGTTCTGATGGCCGAGTAATAATAGTGCATTGTATCGTTACGGGGCTCGACTGGAAGCGCAAGGCCGGGAGGGAGGGAAGAACTAAGGCTCAGCAGTTGCTTGGATAGCCTAAATGGGTCAATAAAGTATGGCGATAGAATCGCCCTGTTGGCCAAGTGCCAAGCTGCCATGAAGTGGCGGATTTCAACACGCGCATCCTGCACAGCAAGACTCATTGGCCTCAGTCATCGCTCCTGTAAGGGCGGAGTAAGTGATATTGGAGAGGCGCTTAATCGCCTCCTCCTGCCTGCTTATTGACCTTATTGTTATGTTAAGCAAGGAGGCATGTTCGCCCTGAATAGTTGTAAGCGCAGCTGTCTGATTAGTCAGCTGCGCTGCTATGTTAATAAGGCGTTCGTCCTGGCCGGGCGAGCGCGTGAGACCAATAGCTGCCGCCGCCAAACCGATGCCAGCTATGATGCCTCCGATGCTACGCCGGAGGCGGGAAGAGAAGGTGGGTCAGTCCACCGAAAACGGACCCCCCTGAAAATCGTGAGGTCTCAGATTTCGATCAAACTCGGCAAATATGCTCGTACGGTGGTCTAAGGTCCCTGTGTACAGGCTTTTCGACCTCAGGCGCAGGGTTGCCTACTTTTCGGGGGCCAAAGTTTTCGCGCCAGTTTGCGTTCCACCCGTCGTATCTAATTACCGGTTTTTCCGAATTCCAATCTGTCAACGGTGTCTGGTGTAGTTTTTAGTGCTCTATCGAATGGGCGCGTCCATTTCCTAATAACAGTTCTCCCAATCACGAAAAAAACGATTTTTAGTCGAAAACTCGCGTTTTCGTCAAGTTCGACACATTTGATTTTTTTCGGAGTCGGTTCATTGGAAAGATCATACGATTTTCGTTAAAATGGCACAGGTGCGAAAGTGGGCCGGTGCCCAGGAGCGGCGCGACGGGGCCAAACGCAACGATTTGTCGCCGCCGCCGCACGCTCGAACTGGGCGCGCTGCCGCCAGCAGCCGCCAGCCTCGCCCGGCCGTGCCCGGCACGGCACGGCTACGACGCGTTGCATTTTGTCCCATCACGCCACTCCTGGGCGCCGGCCCACTTTCGCACTTGTGCCATCTTCACGAAAATCGCATGATCTTTCCAATGAACCGACTCCAAAGAAAATCGAATGTGTCGAACTCGACGAAAACGCGAGTTTTCGACTAAAAATCGATTTTTTCGTGATTGGGAGAACTGTTATTAGGAAATGGACGCGCCCATTCGATAGAGCACTAAAAACTACACCAGACACCGTTGACAGAGTGGAATTCGGAAAAACCGGTAATTAGATACGACGGGTGGAACGCAAACTTGCGCGAAAACTTTGGCCCCCGAAAAGTAGGCAACGCTGCGCCTGAGGTCGAAGAGCCTGTACACAGGGACCTTAGACCACCGTACGAGCATATTTGCCGAGTTTCATCGAAATCTGAGACCTCACGATTTTCAGGGGGGTCCGTTTTCGGTGGACTGACCCAAGTGCAGTGAGCCCGCAAGGCCGGGGCTGTCTAGTGGGGGCTCCGCGGTAACTTCATATTCCCCGGGCGGCGCCTTTGTACTAAGTGTGATGTTGGCTTCTGATCGCGCGCCTACGGTGGTGTGGCTCGTTAGCCACGCGTGGTACTCCTCGGGGGGGGGGCTAGGTCGGACTGGTCCTTGTCCTTATGGACGGTGGACTCGCTATGGGGTTCGGGTCCTCGGTGAAGCGGGATGGACTCCTGAGCTCCCCTCGGAGCGGCGGGGGCAGTACATGGGTCGCTATTACACATGCACCGGGAGAGAGAGGTTCCTACCATTGTCTCTATCTCCGAAGAAGCACGCATCGGTGAGCTCGCTACCGCAGCTCCAACTGGGTGAGGTGGTGGGCAACTGCCCGCTCTGCCTACCTCACAGGGGCGAGTGGCTGCTTCGGGCTTCGACTTCCCCTCTTCGGCCTCCGCCCCGTCGGGCGGATCCGGCTGTTCCTTCGACAGAAGGACAGTCCTGGGCCCTTTACTGGGCCATACGGGCGCTGCTACTTCCCAATCTGACGTCCCCAGGCGGCACAGAGCGCGGCCGCCCTTCATCGCCAGTAATGGCGCTGTGAAGAGACGGCCCACGTGCAGGCGCCTGCGTGCCACGTCTATGACACACTTATGCGCGTCCAGAAACGGCAAGCCTAGGATGGCATCGGCAGGGAAGGCAAACGCGCTGCTCGTAACGTAGAACAGCTGCTCCTCACATTTGGTCCCTTTGCAAATGCGGAGACAAGCCGTGCCCACGATGGGCAGCGGCGTGCCCTCCAAACTGACGATGTTTCTTACCTCCGCTGGCGCGTAGTTGTCAAGTCTTGTCTGCCTAATCAGGCAGACCTCCGCTTCGCTGTCAACCAATAACATCATTGGCTGACCTTCGACCAGCAAGCGAACCAAATTACTGCTTGCTAACCCCGGGGTACCGTCGGGTCTTCCATCTAACGCCTCCACCGACGCGACGGTGTCGCCTGTGGGGCCCTGAAGTTTCCCCTCGTAGGGGAACGTGCCGGGGTGTCATCCCGACGGCCGCGATAGGGCGAGCGCGCATTGCGCTGCTGTGGACGCGTTCGGCACTGAGATGCCCAGTGACCTTGGCGTCCGCAGCTGTGGCACGCGTCGTTGGACCGGTCGCGGCGGGGGGAGCGGGCAGGGGAAGTGTTACTGGCGCGGTAACGGCGGTGAGGCGCGGGCCGGTAGCGTTGGCCTCGACCGCGGGAGGGGCCGGGGCGGGGCGCGGCGGGGCTTTCTCCCACCACGGCTAGGCTACGCACTTCGTTCGTAAGTGCGTCGAGTTCCTGAGCTCTCGCAAATTCTATCGCGTCTGAAATCTTTGCCGGTTTCTGGATTATTACATACTTCCTGTAGCGCGGATCCAGTCCATTTAGGAACTGGTTCAAAACCATCTCCTAGAAAATGGCCCTTCGCGCCCGTTTCTCCGCGTCCGAGTCCGGTACACCGCGCGCCTCGTTCCAACGCGTGCCCAGCCTTTGGAGGCGTGCCGCAAAAGTCGCAACATCCTCGGAAGGTTTCTGGACAGCCGAGTGGAACTGGCGGGTTAAGGACTGAACGTTATCTGCGGGGGCGAAGCGCTCTTTGAGACGCTGCGCTAGATCGGAAAACGTTGCGAGCGCGCGAAGGTCTGGATCCGTCCTGAGGAACTCACGAGCCGCGCCTCTTAACTTGAGGCGAGCCAGGTGGCAAGTCTCTAGGTCCGAGAGGCTGGCCAGCTGAGCCGCGGCTCTTACCTCCGCGATAAAATCTTCTGCGGAGTAATCGGCCGCCTCGCCGGTGAACGGCTCGACCGTGCCGAGGATTGTGGCGGTAGTCGTTGCTTGCTCGTCGCGCAAAGCTGCCCAGATAAAGTCAAACCCCCCAACAGTGGGGATGCGCTTTCTCAATAGCTGCTGCGCTCTTATCAACGCAAGGCGCAGCCGGAAATGCTCGCTCTTTATTTCGGGCTTAAGTCGCCTTGCCGCGTCCGGCACGAAAACTATCGAGCACAAGTTATGAGCTTGGCCGCTGGGGAAAAATTTTGAGTTGTATTCTAAGGCTATATCTACTAGCTGGGGAATAAAGGTAGTTTGACGCCAATTGGTGTTTATATGGTCACGCTATCGGGAGTACAAAAAATCGAACTGCTCTTACAACACTTTGTACGAGCCTTGCGGGAAGATTCCGTCCTCCGGGATGTTTATTAGAAACCAACGCGGGTATTGCGTCCTCTCGTCGGCCGGGTGAGCCAGCAGGAACTGCACTAGCTCCGCTGCAGTTGCCATAGCGGCGCGTGCAGCAAGGTCAGTGGGCGGCCAGCCATGCCGCGCCCGTGACGTAAGCGCCGGACGGCGTGGCTTACACTAGACGGCGCGCAGACAGCGCGCCTCGTTGACTCACCGGTTGACGACCCGGGACGGGAATCTCCTCGGCTCAGGAGACTCGGCGTGATGGCGGCGGGAAAAAGACCAAGCGTTTGTTCTGATTCAAATCAGTCGAACTGACACCAGCAACAGCACAGGCAGCACAGAATGAATCGCACGGCCGTCCAAAGGCACTCCATTTTAGTGACGACCGCAGCGGCAGCTCGGGAGCGGGGCCTGCCCCGAGCGGAGGCGGTGCTGGTCGATGAGCGACCTTAACAGGGATAGCTCTTTTTCGATCCAGCTGACCTGCTGCGCACTACGCAGCTTGTCTTGTAAGTCAGGCTCGACCGCCACTCGGGCCTTGGCCAAAGCCAAGTCCGCCTCGAAGCTGGCTAGGAGCGCCCGGAGCTGCGCGCCTTCAGTGACGACCTGTGCTTTTGACGCCTGTAACACTGCGTGACGCACCGTCGGGTCAGTGCAGTCCCAATATTTGGGCTGGGCCCGAGAGCGGGGCGGGGCCGTCACTGTGGGTGCGTTTGCTGCTGTGCCATGATGGGCGCGGATGCGGGGGTTGGGGCGGGGGTGGGGGCGTGTTTGGCGCACAGTGCCAGGTATTCCGGACATTTGGCTTGTAAATGGGCTGGGCTTTGGCACTGCCGACAGCGGCGGTACGGCGCTTTTGTAACCGCAAACGCGAAGTTCGGGTATTCTCTGTAAACTGGCCCATCGCGCCAGTCCTCCTCGGATGGGCTGCGACATACGAGGCCCGTGCGCACTCATGTCCTGTGCGACCCACACACATACACTGGCCGGCGGCCCGGAGGCTCCGAATTACCGCTGCCACCAGTGTGATGGTGGGTGTGTGTCACTCAAGGCATGGGTATAAACACTGGCCGTCATGTCAGAGACACATATATATATTCTTATGACACAGGGCTACACTGTTACTCACAGAGGTTCATTATGACGTGGGGGGCGACGAGGTGCCTGGGACGGACAGTACAGCGACTCCTAGACTCCAGACGACTCTGCCACTCCTGGCCAGACCCGGGGCTTATATACCCGCTGCCCCTCCGCGCCGCTCCTTGCACACGCCTAGGAGAGGCGCGGAGTTGCAGCTGCACCTCCGGGTTGCTCAGGGCCGCCGCTGCAGTTAGTGCAACATTGTGTGAGCGGCGCTGGCAGGTGTGCGGGCCGAGGCCAAGCATGGTTTATATCGCGTTGAGCACCACACACGGAGAGGACAACCACTCTAAATTCGCGTTTATCTCTTTTCAGTACGATGTTAGCGTCTCGAACACATCACCATCGAATTTCTTTTGAAAAGACCTTTCAAACAAGCATAAGGTTGATCGGGTTCAGCACACTAGGAACGAATATAGAAAACGACGCATCTGAACCTAATCAACCTTATACTCGTTTGAAAGGTCTTTTCGATAGAAAGTCAATGGTAATGTTTTTAAGGTCAAACCCTCATTGCGAGAAGCGATTATCTTTTAACACAACTAAGTTAGGGCCCCTCACCAAAACTCGCATCCGGGGTTTTCGAGGGCGCTGAGTCCATTTCCGGTACTCGTTTGCCTCCTCAGGGTCATCCTGGGGACGTCGTCGGGGCCCTAGGGGGGTCGCCGACGACGCCCCTCACCAAAACTCGTGCTATGGTGTTTTCGAGGGTGCTGAGTCCATTCCTGGTACCCGCTTGCCCCTCCAGGGTCATCCTGGGGGCGTCGTCGGTGACCCCCCCAGGTCCCCGACGACGCCCCCAAGATGACCCTGGAGGTGCAAACGGACACCGGGGATGAATTCAGCACCCTCGAAAACCCACGAATGGGAGTTTTGGTGAGGGGCGTCGTCGTTGACCCCCCCAGGTCCCCGACGACGCCCCCAGGATTATCCTGGACGTGCAAACGGACACCGCACTGGTAAAACAAATGTTTAGTTCTATACACCACTTGATGCATAGCTCCTAATGTATAATACTTAAACACTATGTCATGCACAGTTTCAACTAAACATTAGTTGGTGTATAGTTCTTAAACATTTAGCAAGTGTATAGTTGACTAAACACTTGGGATGTCGTCGCATCCCTATTCTTTGACATGAAAAGCCTCGTCCAAATGCTTACTCTTAAACATCACGAAACGTTTAACATCTAAACATCTACGAAGTGCATAGTTGTTAAATATGTAGTGATGTATAGTTGACACTATACACCATTTGATGTATAGAAGTGGAACTTAAACACCATGATGTATAAAACTGAAACATTTGTTTTACCAGTGCGGGGATGAATTCAGCACCCTCTATAACCCACGAGTGCGAGTTTTGGTGAGGGGTGTCGTCGGCGACCCCCCTAGGTCCCCGACGACGCCCCCAGGATGACCTTGGAGGTGCAACTGGACACCGGAAATGGGTTCTCCATACCGGAAAACCCCCGAGTACGAATTTTTGACCCAATACGGGCACCACAGAATTATGTCCCAGTTTTTCCGATTTGGCCCCACTGTGCGTCGTGTCCTCCCCGTTACCCTTCTGGTCGGAAAGGTCCTCCCCGTGACCGCCCTGGGCGTCGTGTCCTCCCCGTTACCCTCCTGGTCGGGAAGGTCCTCCCCGTGACCGCCCCAAGCGTAGTGTCCTCCCCGTCACCCTCCTCGGAGCGGGGGTCCTCCCCGTGACCGTCCTGGGCGTAGTGTCCTCCCCGTCACCCTCCACGGAGCGGAGGTCCTCCCCGTGACCGCCCTGGGCGTAGTGTCCTCCCCGTTACCCTTCTCGGAGCGGAGGTCCTCCTCGTGACCGCCCTAAGCATCGTGTCCTCCCCGTTACCCAGCTAAGAGGGCATGTCCTCCCCGTGACCGCCCTGAACGTTTTATCCTCGCCACGACCCGCCTGGGTGCGGCGGTCATCCCCGTGACCCACAATCGCCGGTTGTCTTCACATGGCCGCTAGCCTCTCGTCAGGGCCTCCCCCTCTGACTCTGATCCGACGATTTTTCATCATTTTTTGTTTACATATAAGTATGAATAAACATGTTTAAACGTGTTTGCGCGGTTCAAACTGATTTGAATCTTGTAGTACATGGTCTGAAGACTTGTTTTTGACTAGAAGTGGTTTTTCAAATTCGCAGACAAGTTTTAAAACATGACTTATGTTTGCAAAACGGGAAAGTGCAAAAACCCAGGGACAGCCATTTAAATTGTCATAGCGTTACCAATATTCGAGACTTCGAGATGCGACCTGGCTTAAAAAGTTTCTTGATATGTTCTACAACCAATCTTTTACCCGTTTTCGACCGTTACGACCTTTTTTTCAAAATCCATGCACTTATCAATTCAAAACTGGAGCTAGGGACACACCAAAAACGCTGATTTTGGCCATTCTAGTCATCCCCGTGACCTCCCGGTGTCAGCATTTCCGAAAATAGGTAGCGTCCCTGGTTTGTCTCGATCGTTAGCATGGATTTTTACTCCGAATGGATTTTTCCTCCCTCGCATTCAAGAATAAAGTGCCAGGGACACAAATTTGACACAATTTTGAGAATGACCCATATGGACTCCTAGTGTTACCTGCAATACTATGAGCACATGTCCTCACCCGGGAAGTCGTCCTCCGCCATGAAATCCAATCGAAGATTTAAAAAAAAGAATCACAAAAATTCAGAAAAATTCAGAAAAATTCAGAAAAATTTCAGGAAAACTTAGAGCGAAAATTCATAAAAGTTCAACAAAAATTTAAAAGAATTCAGAACAATTTTGAGCCAAAATTTAAAAAAAAGTCAATAAAAATTCACATAAATAAGAAAAAAATCAAACAAATTCAAAAAAATTAAAAAAAAAGTTCACGACATTTGTTCACAAAAATTCAGAGTTGTTTCCCCCTTAGTACAGACTCGACGGTAGGTACTGACACCTACACTTTTAACTTCAGCGTCTGTGGTGAGTGAAAGCACGGCCTCCACCAAGATAGGGTGACCGTCGATGGAAACGCAACGACATGGGGCAAAATCAGGTGCCTGTGATTACTTGGTGGACGTCCTCGACCACGATAGAGTGACCGTTGAAGGAAACCGTCGCTACTCTGAACAAAGGTGCTAAGCCTCAAAATTTGACTTTTTGAGTTATTCATATCGGCGGATTCGTCGTGATGAGCTCTTTCGATCCACGCTACACTTATTTCGTTAACGTTGAAAAATATCCGTCAAATCAGACAAAAACCAAATGGGCTAAGCGACGCGAGAGCTGTTGCAGCTCGGACGAATGGAGGCAAGCGACACCGCTCGCGGCAGAAGGTGCTAAGCCATCGAAGAGCCGTGACAGAAGGGGACAACTGATCGCTCGCGCTCCTACAGAAGGGGCTTAGTGGCTTCGGGGCGAGCCGAGCGCGCGCGCTCAGTGCTCGGCCGTCTCCGACGAAAGGAGCCAAGAGCCAATAGCACCAATAGAGCGACTCCAGGTCTCTCCGCGCTCCGCGACGAATAGGCACAGTTTGCCCAACCGCGCATGTGTTTTCTCTAAATTTGAGTCATATTACATATTTACAATTAGGGTGTAAATTGGTAAGTTTTAATATCTAGTCATAATCGTCAATGCTCCGGACTTAAAACGACATTTTTAGCAGTGTTGTAAACAAGGTTCGTTTTCGCTTTCGTTTTGGCAGTTTATCAGCACTGCAGCAGCCTTTTGTCAAATAAACAATAAACAGCCAACAGCCGACAAGCCATCGAGAACGAAAGGTAAATATATTTTAAATTTGATAATGGTTAAAGAATTGCCATCGATATAGGGTATTCTTAGGCGTCGCTTCGGTCTTACCTCCACTAGTTTCTTGTTACTCGTTGTTGTGATTGTTTTCTTTTCGGCTGGGTTTGAAATGCAGTGGTCTGTTTCGTAAATTCATATCACACTGGTTGTCATAAACATTCCATGATTGTTTTACTTTCGTGAAAATGAGCCCTGGTTATAACGACGACAATTATTGCTTTGTGGATATTGTTGATTTTAGCTCTGTACCATAACCTTTGCAAATCTGTTTTTGACTAGTTACTTACATTTCTGTTTATTTATTTTTCCCCCAGGTTTCACCATGACATCACCATCCACAAGAAGCCAAAGGCTTGTGCTTATGGCAATTGAAAATTTGGACGTCAACCAGAAAGGTCAGTGCACTAAGAAACTCTTGATTTTGTTTAACTGATATTTAAGAGGAATACTGTCAATTTTGTATGTGTTCTTAATTACAATTATCACATCCTTAAGTGTTTTACTGGTTTCAGGGGAAAATGTTTCGCCCAAGGCACTTCCTAGAGAGGCAGTTCCTCCTAGAAAGGAAGTTTCTCCCAGACGAAAGGCTAGGCGTAAACTTTTACTCCAACCATCTGAAATTCCACTATCAGATGTAATGCCTCCCTGAGTACTTATTTTCCCCTAATTATTAGTGACTGGTAAAAATTGCTGACATTCAAACTTTGTTTGCAGATTGAAAATACCTTGGGACTCAATAATTGGGACAATAACTACATGAACCAGCTGATTGAAGAAAGTAGTGGTGTGTTTTTTATGATTTTTGATATTTGGGTTGTATTACTTTTATTGAGGTGTATGTGTAGACTTATTTACCTCACAACTTTCATTTTCTCTCACCTCCAGAACGGATGTGCAACAGTTCATTTCCAAGCATGCAGCAAGGGATTGATGGAGTTGAATATTTGGAAAATGGTGAGTCATTACAAAGTAGTGTACTAGCCCAACTTCAAACTGTAGTGCAACGCTTTGAATTGTATTCTTCTCCACTATATTTCAATCCTCTTTTGCAGTTGACTTAATGCTGGAGCAACAGCAACCATCCGCTGTGCTAGCCAGCTGCACAAAAACACCATTAAAGAGCGGTAACAGACTATATATCATTTCCCCTCCCAAATTGTATAGAGTTAAATTGAATATTTTAAAACTTAAATTTCCTTTTTTGTTTGCAGACCACGAGACTACTTTTGCATTGCTCACTCCCGTGTCACCTGCTGATCATGCACACAGCAGTGAACAACTTGATGAAACCTTTCAGCTTGGGCCACCGTACATGGAAACTGATCATTCAGCAGGTATGTGATTCCTTATGGCAATAAACTAACCTAATTTCTCACCTGCTCCCATATAGATTTAAAAGAAAATAGTTTTCACAGTTAGGGTTCCCGATTTGTTTCCAGAGCATGAGACTTCTTTCACATTCGTCACCCCCGTGTCACAAACTGATCATGCCCACAGCAGTGGACAATTTGATGGTAATAACAATTTTGGCCTTGGATCTGCATGCTTCCAAACTGATCTTTCAAAAGGTGTGTAATTTTTTTTTTGGTAAAAATTTTTCTTACCTGCTTTTATATAGATTTACAAAGAATATTCCAACTGTAAAATTCCCTATTTTTCCCAGATTGTGAGACTTCTTCCTTATATTTAACTCCAGGATCTTTTACTGGTAATGTTGCCAACAGTGAAGCGTTAAGTGATCACACCAACTCCGACCACCTCCCATTAAAAGACACAGGTGAGTATAATTGTATAATTGGTTGATATCAACTAGCAGCTTAACATTTTTAAACTCATTTAAAAGTGCATTTTAGCATGATGAAACAGAAAATAAAATTAACATAATAGTAAAAAATCTGGATTTACAAGTAAAGAATTAAAATGTACTTGTTTCTATGTGTGTGAATGCTTAAGTGTGCCTCCCTGCCTGGCACTACATGAGTATTGTTCGTATGCCTCAAGATTTGTAAAATTATTTTTTAAATCAAGCTTATAACATTCTTAAAGTGTTAGAACTCATTGAGAACTTAACCTGAGGCTGGGGCTATGAAAATATTGCATATTTAAGATATGTTGTTTACCGCAATCAAATCTGTGGCCTTCCTTTCATATTTTCTAGCGTGCATAACATGGCATAAATTATTAGCACAATGTCTTATGATTTCTGATTTGTTTACCAGAGCACGAGACTTCTTTCACATCTGTCACCCCCACATCACATATTGACCATGCCCACACTAGTGGACAATTTAAAGATGGGAACAATTTTGACCTCGGATCTGCATGCTTTCAGACTGATCTTTCAAAAGGTATGTAATTTCTTACAGTAAAAATATTTGTTTTCCTGCTTCCATATAGATTTACAAAGAATATTTTAACAATTAAGTTCCCTATTTTTTCCAGATTGTGAGACTTCTTCCTTATATTTAACTCCAGGATCTTTTACTGATAATTTTGCCAGCAGTGAAGCGTTAAGTAATCACAACTCTGACCATCTCCCATTAAACGACACAGGTGTGTATAATTAGTGGATATCAGCTTAACATTTCTAAACTCATTTACCAGGGCATTTTAGCATGATGAAACAGAAAATAAAATCAACATTATAGTAAAAAAATCTGGAATCAAGAAAAGATTAAAAATGTACTGTACTTGTTTCTATATGTGTGAATGCTTAAGTGTACCTCCCTGCCTGGCACTACATGAGTATTGTTCTTATGCCTCAGGATTTGTTAGATTATTTTTTAAATCAAGCTTATAACATTCTTTATGTGTTAGAACTCATTGAGAACTTAATCCGAGGCTGGGGCTGTGAAAATATTGCATTTTTAAGATATGTTGTTTACCGCAATCAAATCTGTGGTCTTCCTTTCATATTTTGTAGCATGCAATTCATGGGCATCAATTAGAAGCACAATTTTCTATGATTTATTTCAAAGGGTATATTACCAGGAAGAAACAGAAAATAAAATTATCATTTTAGTAAAAAATCTGGATTTACAAGAAAAGATTAAAAATGTACTTGTATCTATGCTAAAGTGTACCTCCCTGCCTCTCACTACATGAGTATTGTTCTTATGCATCAAGATTTGTAAAATTATTTTTTAAATCAAGCTTATAACATACTTAGAGTATTAGAACTCATTGAGAACTGGGTACAGGGATGGGGGCTCAAAATAATAGTTCATGGATATCAAATTACTAAAATCAGAAATTTACTTCTCTTTAGTATGAAATCATTAATTTGAGGGAAATGGGAATGCCAGGATACTTAAATCTAATTTTGTAACATCTTTGCTTCCAGTCCTCGTGCAGTCCTCTTCACCTGATGATTCGCCAACAGAATCCCATCAATCCTGCAATCCAGTGGTCCACATGCAGACCAGTTCAAATAATGGTAACACACATATGCCTTACCAGGGCGGGCCTACATCTTTTGAAACTCATCATTCTTATGCTACTTCTACCACAGGTGTGTAAATTATTCCGGATTATTGAAGCATTTGTGTACACATAGTGTAAAACAATGCCCTTAATGTACTTTTCTTTTTTTTATTTATGTGCTTCTTGATTTAGCAATTTAGTTTCAAAGTGTATGGTGCCTCTACTTTTTTATTTGTTTAATTCTGTGGGAGGAGGATATTTCAACTATCTCCAACATAAATTTTAAACAGTGAGAAAATTTCTCTAATGTCATTTCTTTTTTTCAGATCCATGTGAAGGGGCTGCTGGAAATGAAGATGAGGTTGAGGATAGTGAAATAGATGGGCTGCTTGTATTTGGCCCAAAGCCAAAACCCAAAACTAAGCAAGAGTTAAAATCAGAGAACAAACAAAGAAGAAACCTCGGAGAAGAATATACTAATTATAAGGGAGACACAGTGCCAAAGAAAAAGCCCAAGATCGTAGAATGCAAATGTCAATTTCCATCATGTCGTACTTTGACGGCAGAAGAAAGTGCAGTGATACATGAAACATACTGGAAACTTGGAAGTTTCACAAGACAGAGAGACTTCATAAATAGATGTATGAAATCTGTTCCTATTAAGAGACGTTCTACTGGTGCTGTAAGAGCTCGAGGAAATTCCTATGAATATTCTGTCAGAGTTCCCAGAGGAGATCAAGAGACAGACATCCGAGTCTGTAGAGCTAAACTCCTCGGTGTGTTAGATATTGGAAAGAAAACACTAGTTTGTACAAAAAAAAATGAGACCAATGGGTTTTCAAGAAATGATCAAAGAGGGAAGCATGTCCCTAAACACAAATTAAGTGATGATCACCATACTGCAATAGTGAAACACATTGCATCATTTCCTAAAGTGGAAAGTCACTATTGCAGGCAATCTTCTTCATTCGAATATTTGGACCAGAAACTTAGTATAAAATTAATGCATAAACTGTACAAGCTTGGGACTGACAAAAAATTGCATGTTAGCTATGAAACTTATAGAAGAGTTTTCAAAAAGGAATTTCATCTGTCTTTTCACAAACCGAAAAAAGATCAATGCAGCACATGTGCTGTATTCAAAAATCTGAATCAAGAACAGAAGTCTTTAAGGAGAGACGAGTATGAACGTCACTTAAGAAATAAGGAACTTGCCCAAAAAGAGAAAAGTGCTCATAAAGAGGAATCTTTAAAAGATGATTCTTTCAAGACATTTACCTTTGACTTGCAATCTGTTCTCTATACACCCTGCTCTGAGGTTTCTTCATTTTATTACACCAGGAAACTCAACTGTTTTAATTTCACAATCTATGATCAGTCAACAAGAGATGGAGTGTGCTATTTCTGGAATGAAACTGAAGGGAAGAGGGGCACCCAGGAAATTGGCACAGCCTTGTGGACCCACCTTCTCAGCTTACCTGCTAATATCAAGAAAGTCTCGTTCTTTTCGGATTGCTGTGGTGGCCAAAACAGGAATCGTTTCATTGCAGCTCTCTTACTTCACGCTGTAAGGGTGTTGCAATTCGATCAAATCGATCACTGCTTCCTGGAGAGTGGGCATACCCATATGGAAGTCGACTCAATGCATTCTTGCATTGAGAATGCCAAAAAGGGAAGAGAAGTGTACGCCCCTGCGGATTGGATACCCATATTCAGATCGGCCCGTGGTTTCAGCAAAATAAAATCTTCTACCCCTCTCACAGTGAAGCCATACATAGTACGGGAGCTGACTCATGACAAAATTCTTGATATTAAAGACCTGAAAGCCAACATTATTATGTCACCTCTTGATAAAAATACTGAGGGACAGCCTGTTAACTGGATGTTTATTAAACAGCTGAGGTACAAAAAAGAAAATCCTGAATCTATCTTCTACAAGACTAATTATGAAGATGAGCAGTTTTTGGAGATGGCTGCACCGCACAAGAGGCCCACCTCAAGTCAAAAGAAGAGGGGCAGACCTTCAAAAAAAAACAGCTCTGTTTCCCCAGCATACAGTACAACTACTTATGAGTATGAGTTCTTGCATCCTTACCAGGGGCGGCTGGAAGTCCCAAGTAAAAAGAAGGAGGATCTACTCAAGTTGTGTAAAAATTACCTTATTCCAGAAGAATTTCACCAGTTTTATGAAAGTCTTCCTGTTTCGCTTCCTTCCCAACGTGATGAACCTAAAGAAAGATTGCCTGAGCCTGATATCAGAGAAGAGGACGAAGATGGTCCAGCTGTAGTTCCTGCTGAATCGGATTCAGATTCTGAGGATACTGAAGCTTAGCATGTGATGTGTTAATTGTGATGTACTTCTATATATTCTATTTAGTTTCATTATGAAGTGTTGAACAAGAGTAATTTTTTATTAGCTTTAAGAAACATTTTACAAAGATTGTTTACTTGGAACTTTAATTTTTTATTCACAAGAGTTTTGTTGATATGTGTTAGGTCACCGAATGACATTTGTGGTTATTTAATGAAAATGTTATGCAATGAAATTTTTTAATTCTTAATTTATTTACAAAAATATATTTAGAAACATAAATAGATGTTACAAGGTGATAATAGTTATTAATCCAAGGTCAAACTCCAATAGCCTGTAATTTAGACAAAGACAAAACAGAAATTAAACATCTGTACTTTTTTAAAGATAATATCTAATTTCATGAAATTACTATGACTCACCCTTAGGGGATCTGGTCCTTGGGTATTTGCTCCTGTGTTTGGAGCATTTGTTGACTGCCTCCATATCTAGTCCCGCAGCAGAGTAGTACTGAAAGTAAAAATGTTGATTTGTGTTATATGCTGTGTTTAGTTTTTAAATGAAGAGTACTATGACTCTATCTTTTTAAAATAATAACCCTGTATTTGCCCTGTACTGCCCTTTCCAAAAATTTTTGCTTATATGCTTCAATAAACTTACCTCTTCACAATTTTCGCAAGCCCATCCTTGAAGGTTTTTCCTGGCTCTCCCTCGCACTGGACTGCCCTGGTGTGGATAACTGGGCACTGCTGGCTGGGGTATCCTGCAAAGGCGATGGTAGGATATCAAATTAAACCAAGAACTCTACTCAAAATAATGACTCTGATCCAAAATATTTTCCAGATTTACTATAAAAAGGGGAGATGAAGATTTTTAAAAAAAAGGCCTTCATGTAGTTGTTGTTTTTGTATTTTTAATTTTTTTTTAAATTTATTGTTGTTGCCAAAACTCATGCAATTGCACTGACATTTAGATGTGCATTTTCCCCTGCCAAATAACTTCAGAAACTGACATAAGGCTTTAATATCAAGTTGGCAAAGCTCAGTACCACCCTGGCACGGATGTAGTATGAGAAACTGGACCACAAGCTTTGTGACTCAATATTAAAAATAACCTAAGTGCGTGGAGTATCTCCATCGCGACATAGGTGAGCAGCGCTCACACAGCAGGAGCGTTTGATTTACTAATAATGCAGCTGTGTCAAACGATTATTTGAACTTAGTTGAAACTTTAGTGACTGGTGGCACTAAAAAGACTACCACACCATGCATGCCATGCAAATACTGCAACATTTCACTAACGGGTGAGTTCAGCATATTATTAACCTGACATCATTCTTATCTGCTCTGCTCCCCTCTGTAACAAGAACCAGGAGAGGAGACTTGCCTTGAAAATTTTCCTGTTCACGTTAAGAAGTATTTCTTGTATTTCAATAATAATAACCATACGGAGGTTAAACAGAAAGAGGGGGTATGTGCTTTAAATATTAGTGGAATGAAATACTTTTATGACCAGCATAGTTTAAAGTATTTAATTTAAAAATTACTAATTACTATCCGTCTTTTCTAACAACTCAAGTGAACAAAGAAGTATGTACTGAAAAATTTACTAGAATGGTGGTCTCATCATAAGTTCACGACGGATCCACAATTTTAAATATAGAAAATCAGTGAGCGTTATGGCTTATTATGACAATTCACATTTTCATTGCTACCATTCAATTACACCAAGATAAGAATATGCATAAAAACTAGAGCATAGTACCTGTCATAGCTACTGCTGAGGAGTTTCTGTTCTCTCAGTTCTTGCTTCGAGCTCGTGAATTTTGGGAGAAACAGAGCGGGGTGAGGTGGATCTTCACTGAAAGAGAGAGACAACATGGGTTAGAAACGGGATTGGTTAGATTTCAGAACTGTATAGATTTGTTTATCTCTCACAACCGTTGCAATAACAAAAAAAAAAAAAAAAAAGAAACAATAATCTCATGTTAATGAATGGCAACTCTGTACTTACACTTCCTTCACGCCAAACTCCGGCCCGTCCATGAAGAGCGTTGAGTCACCAAACTTAAGACCGTGTTCTTCTTCCCACTGTAGAAGATCACCTGCTAAAAACCAAGTGGAGTCTTCGGACGCACTTGTGCCACTGTCACTACTAATTTTGGACGATTTCGAGCCCATTTTATTCAAGAAGATTCCACGAATTTGCGGTAATGTACGGGCGCAACCCTATGGTGAGAAAGCTGCAGCGAGCACTAACGCGGCTTAGCCCCTTCCGTCGGGGGTGCGTGGACACTTGGCACCTTTTGTTGGGAAAGCGCGGTGAGCGCTGACGCGGCTTAGCTCTTTCCGTCGAGGGAGCGCCGACACTTAGCACCTTTCCTTGGTGCAGCCCTTACGCGGCTTAGCCCCTTCCATCGCGGGAGCGCCGGAGCTTAGTACCTTTCGTCCGAGGGTCCTTCCCTCCGCCGCGCGTGAACCCAACTGACATTCCCTGGTAGAAGGAGGCAAGTGGGTACACGCAGTTGGTTTTCTTAGCCCCACGGCTGTAGTTTTGACAGTTTTAGGATTTCGTTTACACGGTTGTAAAGAGGACAAAATTTCGAGTGCAATGAAAAAAAAAACATTTTGGTACTCCACTTTCTGATTTTTAAGTGACTGACAGACTTTAATTTGTGAATAACTCGGAACTGAGCTCCGCGCACTTGGCCTCTTTGGTCAGAGTAGCGACGAAACGCAACGACATGGGTGCATGTAATCACTCCGACGACCGTAAAGATAGGAGGTGCATTTATGTCACCCTGCAACTCTGGCGCCTAGTACCATAAGTTGGCTTAGAAGATGTTTTTCTTGATTTAAAAAGCTTATCTAAAGCAAATCGCTCTACTAATGCAACGTCAAAGTCGAATATTCCATGTGAGGAGAATTAAAATTTATGTAAGGTAGGTAACATACATGTTTGTGTGTTCTGTAAGCGGTATCTACTGTCTCGTATTGTAGGCTAACAGTAAGTACAATTTTTTGGTTTTTGTTTTGAGCTTTTAAGTCATGTTTTTACTACGGAGCCGTTGGTAAAACTGTCGTAGAGATACGTTGGGGTTTCCCGCCTATTTTTAACGGTCTTTTACTTGCCTCGCGTCTTTGGCCTGAAAGTGAGTAAGAGCGATGTACAATCAAATTTGTAGGTTAAATATTAGTACGCAGCAAAGCGGTGATCTGCGATTTATTCGAATCGCGAATCTACAGCTTTTCCCGCCCCCTTCACAACGTTTAATTCTCATTTGAATTGCTGCGCCAGTATTAGTTGCTGTAAGTCAAATGCATTTATTGAGGAGCCGTTGGTAAAACTGTCGTAGAGATACGTTAGGGTTTCCCTCCTGTTTTAAAGGTTATTGCTTGCCTCGCATCTTAGGCCTGAAAGTGAGTTCAAATTTTGAATAATCTAATTTGTAAGTTAAATAAGAGTAAGGAGCTAAGCGCTGATCTGCGAAGTGTTCGAATCGAGAATTTACAGCTTTTCCCTTCCTCTTCAAAACGATTATTTCTCATTTGAATTGCTGCGCTAGTATTAGTTGCTGTAACACTATCGAAGTCAAATGTTTTAATGAGGAGCCGTTGGTAAAACTGTCGTAGAGATAGGTTAGGGTTTCCCGCCTTTTTCAACGGTTTTTGCTTGCCTCGCATCTAAGACCTGAAAGTGAGTACAAATTTTGAATAATCTAATTTGTAAGTGAAATATGAGTAAGCAGCTAAGCGGTGATCTGCGAAGTGTTCGAATCGAGAATTTACAGCTTTTCCCACCCCCTTTATAACGGTTATTTCTAATTTGAATTGCTGCGCTAGTATTAGTTGCTGTCACACTATTAAAGTCAAATGTTTTTATTGAGGAGCCGTTGGTAAAACTGTCGTAGAGATAGGTTAGAGTTTCCCGCCTTTTTCAACGGATTTTGCTTGCCTCGCATGTGGGCCTGAATGTGAGTAAAAGTTCCATTATTTCAAAATTTGGAGCAGCTACGCGATGTGTGTAATATTATGTACGTTTTGATTCAAAATGTTTTCGCGTCGTTTTTGTTTATTATATTTTTTGTACCAGTAGAAGTTGTACTGCATATTGTTTTTTATGCTTAAACTACAAAGCAGTTAGGCTCTCCTGTTATTTTCAACACAAACTCGCGGTTTTTGTTGGTCCCGTTCGGTAGTTTATTCAATCGAAGCAAAAGTGATCGAACTGCGTTTAAAGTAATAACGGATTGGAGTGTCGTTATGTTTCGTGTAAAAAAAATTTCGCGCTCTTTTTAACGGTTTTACAACTTTATTTTCCAACTAGTTCTGACTAAAATTTGTTTAATATCCTAGTGCGCGTGAATATTTTGCTGATTCTTTGCATTTATATGTTAGTTGCACCTTTTCAGTTAGTGGAAGAGTGGAAATTCATAATGGAATTTCATAAGAAGGAATTATATGCAGTAATTAAAAATGTTCCTCAATCTCAGAAAAGGTATGTTCTGTACAAACACATTTTAGGTAAGATATTTGTCAGTAAGACCAGAGTGTAAATATATGATACGGCTTGATGTTTTATTTTATCTGTACTAAGATATATCCTAAAACATTACGTTGCGAAGTAATTTGCACTCAATGCCTCCACAGATACTTTAAAAATTGATTCGAGACCATTAAGAGAAGATTTAGAGAGCGAGTTCCGGCAAACCTTAGCTAATTTTCTTTCAATTGTCACTAAGAAAATCAATGAGTTTAATCGTCACGAGGATAGGTTTCTCGCATGCCCGTGGGCACAACAACCTTTGAAACTACCAACTGCACTGTTTCAAGGTAGTATTTTTTCTTAATGAGATTTAACTACGATGTTGTTTCCTGTATAATATAATAACAGAACCTAATATTATTGTAGACAAGGAAAATTTAAAAGCAAGTAAAAATGTAGGAGGTCGACCTCGAAATGAAAATTTTGATACTCTTAAACCATGTACTAAAAGAAGGCGAGTAAAGGATGTTACAAATAATTACACGGCTAGTGAGCTCGGCTCCGCTTGCCAAATAACCTTAAGGAAACAGGGAAATCAGCTGGCTGCAGAAGTAGTTCACCAAGCAAGCACATCAAGTACTACGTTTATTGGGGCAAAATGCGAGTGTGTGTTACCAACCAAACTATCAGAGGACAAGGCAGTGGCTTTAATTAAATCATGCCATCTGACTAAGGAAAATTATTTGCACTTAAGAAAGATACTCACTGATCACAATGTGGATGTACTTCCCAGTTACCATAGTGTTCTAAACGGCAAGAAAAAGTGTTATCCACCTAGTGAGGAAGTGCAAGTTACGCACTCAGAGGCAGCTGTCTCGGTTCAGGTCAACTTTTTGGCTTTTAGAATTATATTTAGCAAAAGAACTGACTAAGATTTAAGAAAACGTTTCTATGTTTCTTTCTTCATGACTCCGTAGGGACTATTTGATCTAGCAGCTAGGCGCCATATAGAAGCACACAGGGAAGTCTTTGAGAGAAATCCAACCATTTCCAGCCTGAACATGGTCTGGAAGTGGGGTTTCGATGGTTCTACAGCACACGCAGACAGAAAGCAACAAAGTGAGGAGCCCATTCAGGAAAGCAGTATTGTACTAACTGCAGCTGTGCCATTGCAAGTTGTTTCGACAGCAGAGGATGGTAAGTGCCCATGTTATCTTGCAATTCTGCAAAATTGCAGTATCACAGGTTTATTATGTAAATTATCATCATCGTCACCTTATTGACAATTTTCACGTTTCAAACAGGATCAAATAAAAAACTTTGGCAAAATGCAAGGCCCAGTTCAACACGCTTGTGCCGGCCTATACAGATTTTGAACGAGAAAGAAACAAAGTCATTCGTTCTGGAACACACTGCTTCCCTTAAAAATACAATGAAATCATTGCGGCCATGCACAGTAGAGGTATCAAATTCGCAAACAGTGACAGTGCTTCATAAGTAAGTCCAGCTACATGAAAAGATTTGAAAAATTACCGTAACATTATTAATGTTAAAGCTCGTGCTAATATTTCTCTAGGCCATTCCTATCAATGATTGATGGGAAAGTTAAAGCCACTGTGTGTAATACATCTGCCCAAACCTGCGTTGTTTGTAAAGCTGTTCCGAGTGAAATGAACAAAATAGAAATATTAATCAAGAAGAGTGAAACAGTGAAACCTGCTTCAATGGAAGAAGGCATATCTATTTTACACGGATAACTACGGTTTCTGGAATTATGTTTGAACGTTGCTGAACGGCTCGGACTCACTGTTGCCTATCGGCAATACACACCAGCCGAAAAGGCAAACATTGCTGAACGTAAAACTCTAATTAGAGACACTTTACGAAAAGAAATGGGATTGTTAGTAAATAAGCCGAAAAGTTTTGGAAGTAGTGGCAGTACTAATGATGGCAACACAGCAAGGCGATTTTTTCAAGATCCAAGCAAAACTGCAGCCATCACAGGTTTGAGTTTTTGATTGCCCTTTGCATTTTATGTTTCATAATAGATATTCTAACATAATCTAACATTTTTCCAGGGCTGGATGCCGACTTTCTAGAAAGAGTTAGAAATATCATGATCGTCTTATCTTGTGGATACGCAATTAATGTATCAGAATTTAAAGCCTATGCTCATCAGACTGCCTATGATTATGCAAGACTGTATCCGTGGTACTACATGAGTAGCAGTGTCAATAACATACTCATCCATGGTGCTGATCACATTACAACAGCTGGAATACCCATCGGTCTCTTCTCAGAGGAGGCTTTGGAATCAAGGCACAAGGATTTGCGCTACTATCGAAGACACCACGTTAGGCTGTCTGACAGGTTAGCAAAGTTACTACTGAAATATTCACTCTTATCTGAATAGAGTTTACATTTGTTTCAATTTTACTGTAGGGCCAAGGAAAAAACTGACCTGCTTCATGCTCTTCTCATATCCTCTGATCCTGTCATTAACCAGTATAAGAATATACCCAAAAGAAGACACCTCACTCTTCCAACAGCCGTCATTCAAATGCTCGCAGAGTCCCGTGGTAGTGAGGCGTTGATTGATATTTTTGAAGATGACGAAGCTGACGAGTTCGATGAGTTCTGGTAATTAAGTGTTATATTAGTCCATGAGAGTTGTACACCACATAGTAGTGTAAACTTCACTTTACGTATGACGCTACGTAGATATTTAAGATTACAAAAAAATATTGTAATGTTTCAATACTCTTGTTCAAATAGTCATTGAATCGTCTAGTCACATAGTAAACTAGTCATCAAAAACATGACATAAATATAAATGAATTGTAGACTACGAAACATGTTTTCACAATTATGGTAATTTGTTAACAATATGTTAAAATATATTCAATGTCTTAAACCAGACGTGGAGGAATTTTCTTCAACAAACTAATCCATGTTCTCACCATTCGAATACGAACACAAAAAAAAATCCCTGTGTCGGTAGAAATTTGAGTAGTCGCCTGGGCTTTCGGTATGGTCGTCAGGACCCAAAGTCGGAGTTAGCAGTGTAGGCGTCAGTAGCAGCCGTCGAGTCCGTACATCAAGTTTGGTTCCAATGGAACTCCTGGAAAGGCCCCATATCGTTGCATTTCCTTCGACGGCAACCCTATCTTGGCGGAGGACGTCCCTTCACTCACCGCAGGCGCTGGAGTTAAAAGTGTAGGTGTCAGTACCTCACGTCGAGTCTGTACCAAGGGGAAACAACTCTGTATTTGTTTAATTTTTGTAAGTTTTTATTGAATTGTTTTGAAGTTTTGCCCGAAATTTTTGTGAATTTCAACTGATTATTTTTAACTTTTGCTCGAATTTAAAAAAAATTCAATTTTTTCTGATTTTTTTTTTAATTTTTTGCGATTTTTCTTTCTGAATTTTTCTGAATTTTTCCAAATTTCATTGAATTTTTTTTTAGATTTTTGCTCGCAATTTTCCTGAAATTTTAGTATTTTTTCTGAATTTTTGCGATTTTTTATATTATTTTTGTCGATGTTTTTAAATTTTTTTCTGAATTTTTCCGGATTTTGGTTGAATTTTTTGTCGATGTTTGCTCGTAATTTTCCTAAATTTAAATGATTTGTTAATGTTTTTTTTTTATTTTGATCGAAATTTTCCTGAAATTTTTATATTTTTTTCTGAATTTTTCCGATTTTTTTTAATGAGGCCTAAATCTTCACCAAACCCTTATTTTAGTTCTATTAGTTGAGCTGGATCACGTTTGCGCAAGTTTGCGCAAAATTTTATCGTTGGGTTGGATAAAGGGCACTATTAGGTAGCTCAGGAACCCGGTCCCCCCATGCAATCGCGTGCAATGCGTTTTAAAAGTCACGAAAACTGCTCTTTATAGTGTTTTTTTCAAATTCCTTAATATGAAATGGCCTTTGCCAGGGCATTGATGTCAACTCATTCAATGGTTATTTTTTTTCTTGTAACTGACCCCGTAGGCAACTCGAAACCAGCACGGGACCGCTCTACATTTCAAACGGACTATATAGAAGACGTCACAAAGAAACCCTGGCATTTGCCCCCAAAACCGCAAAGATAAGCAAAGTTCTCTCTTTAAGTGCCTGTGGCGGGAAAACCCATCGACATATTCAAAAACCGTTCTAGGGCTAAGTACTTTGGACATATTGGAGCAAATCTAGGCGGTTGGGACCTCTGTACGCCAATGTTGATTTTTCGAGGTTTTGCGCGTCAAAATGCTCTCCGGCCCACTGTGCACTGTCCAGCGCCATTAATAAAAGCTCGCCGCCCACTGTCAAGCGGACGACGCTTTGTAATACAAAGCATTTCGCAAATGCTTCGCAAGCTGCGAAGCAAATGCTTCGCAAGCTACAAAGCAAAAGCTTCGCAATACAAACAAACTGCTTTGTATTACGAAGCAGCCAAATCCTTCGCAATTGAGAAGCATTTTGATTGTAATTGCAAAGCATTGCTTTGTAAGGTTTTAACAGTGCGGTTGCTGAACCTGTTGGCATTATAGCACAGGATTGTCCGGCGGGCCAGGCGCCCTTGAGGGCCTTTGCGCCTGTCCGTGTTCGCGGCGCCCTTCCCTAGACACAAGGGACACCGCCAGCATGGCCCGTGTGAGTCTGAAACGCGCGCTGTCGTCAACTACTCGTACTTTTATCGTCGCTGAAAAATGACTGCGCGCAGAGCAGCAAAAGAGGATGCATCGACCGAATTCAGGCGAGAGAAAGACGACTGAACGACGATTCAGACCGTCTTTCTGCCGTCTGAGATCGCTCGTTTTGTCGACTGGTCGTCGTCTATCCGTCGTCTCGGATTTGCCAGAATCCGAGACGACCCCAACACCGCACAGAGACCACAGGAAGACGAGGAAAGAGCGCCGAGGGAGGGGAGGGCGGAGCCACCATGTCGTCTCTTTCTCGTCCGACGCTGGTCTTTCCAGAACGACCGGGCAGCGACGAGATCGAGAGCGCGGAGCACGTCGCTCGCGCAATGATCGCGGATGAATGGACCGTCTCCCGCTGCTCGTCCCGTCGTCTCTCCGCAAAGACGATGGCGAGCTCGTGCCTGATCATTGCTCGACAAGCGCCGCGGTCGCTATTTCGTCTTTCAGGGAAGACGAGCAGCTGAGGAGGGAAGGACCGCATTGCGTGGCCGCGGGCGGGGCGGCGCGGCGCCCTCGCGGTACGGGTACAAATTTACTGTTACTTTATGCGCATGCGCGAGCGACCGGAGGGACCACACAAAGCAAAAGACAGTAGTACTCTAACTCATATTTATTTAAGATATCAGATATGAATTCAACATTATTTACAGAATAATTGAAACACACACCCAAAAGGTGAGAGACTGGCACCAGTTCTACATCTTGACTTGGTACACAGTACATAATATGAGGTACATGGCCAGAATCATTAAATGGTACAACATCAACCTTTTTGACAAGTGCAAACATTTTAGGTACATCTTGATGAGTAACTCGTACAAATGTTAAAATCTCTCCAAAATTGCTAGAAACTAATCCATATTTAACATGTGATGAAACGCGAGAACTTCTGGTGTAAGACTTGGCTACAAACAAATGCTTACAATGATACAGGCGATGAAACGTTACAAAGAGCGGAAGAGAATCGTACATATTAGACAGCAGTTCTTTCAGAAAGTCTGGATAGGATATAGCATCATTATATTTTCCAACACTGAATGTGCCGGGATGGAGGCATTCATTAATGGATTGCCTTTTCCATTTGTGGAGAAGTTTTTCACAGAAGCTTTTGGCACAACCATTACTTAGAGCGTTAATCAACACAGGTAGTCTTTGGGCCATTGTTAAGTTACGAGCCACTTGCATGCAGGCATGATTTGTTCCATGTACCATATTCGCCAATCGACCATTTAAATCTTCAAAAAGGAAGCAGCTAAATGCCCACAAAGGACCGAAGCGACGCACACATTCGGGTAAATGCCGTAGCAAATGAACATTAAAAGTCATGTTCCTAACACCATACAGCTTTTCAAATTCCTCACAAAACTGTTGCAATAGGCCGTCTGCTTTCAAAATGTCAATTTCGCTGACACTGGACCCATTTAACAAAGAAATGGCATCTACAAGTAATACATAATGGTGAAAATAGACATCTTTCATAAGTCCATTTAAGGCTGGTAGAGAAAAATATAACAAAAAATTCCTATATAGGGAAGCTTTCCAATATACTAGCTTGTCTTCACCAAGAGGCAACCTTTGGACAAAATCTGGTACAGAAAGAGAATACAATCTTTCATTAACTTGGTCAATTAAGAGAGACATAGAATAATCTTTACCATGATTACAACTATTAAACCAAAGGTTTAGTAGAGATTTCATAACACCTAAAAAAATGCAGTGCATACCGTCCACCGCACTTGAACTTAAAATTGAAAACATACATATAAATGACAAGAGAGAAGGCCCCTTTACACCTTCAACACTTTGTTTTACTGCAACAGCATCCACAATTTGGCGTTTGTATACCTCATCAGTTCTTTCTAGTAAAACACTTTCATTTGGAAAAACCATGACATCACCCGTGCGCTTTGATCTTTCCCCAACAATCAAGCAAAATGGACAAGAACTATAACCCATGTGACCATTCATATTTAAAAAAGCAGCCCTTGCAGGTGAGTCACATGTCCCACACAACACATACACACGAACTGTAAAATTACCACCAGCATCATTCTCCACTGACACACCAGTTTTCATTATTTTCATTTCGTCAATAATTGGACGGAGAAAAATATTTGGATGAGGATGGTCTTTACTTCCCCATATTCCAGCAAGTAACATGTTTTCAGTTTTGTACCTTTCAGATGGTGGCAGCTCATTTATTACAAAATAAAAAGGCCAAATGTCAAAATTACTTGATTCATACAATGAGACACCATCAGCATTCCAAGTGACTCACAGTTTAAAAAATTGGTAATTTTACTAGAGAGTTCCTGTAATGTTGTACAGACGTGTTGTGGTAAAATTACAGACAGTGGTAAAATTTCAACACTAAGTCTGTAAAATTACAAGTTCGGTAGTTTTACAGAAAAGTACTGGTAAAGTTTACAGAAAACTGTAATTTTCGCTATTAAGAGTGGTAATTTTACCGAAAGCGGCAAAATTACAACATCTTTCCCGGACTAATACAGATGACATGGAAAATTACCATAGTATTGCGAATTTCACAACCAGTTATTCCCTGTAAAAATCACTCAATTCTTCTGTAAAACGGAAAGCATGATTTTTTCGGCAATTTATCATTTTTGTAGATCCAATAATGTTGGCATTTTTAAAGCTATTCCTAGTTTTACAGTTTACTGTATCTTGTACCCCAAAGGTTTGATCACTACGTAAGTGTTAGAGGTGTGCTCTGGGGGCGAAGAATCGGTTCGTGTTCATGTCATAGCGAAGCGGGATCAACCGCTAGTAACTGGGATAGGCAAGGCCGCGTCTAGAGCGGTGGCGTGCTGGCTTTATGCAACATTTCAACAAAAAAACTTGGAACGATTTACAACACAATAAATGCAACATTACCGCCTGTAATAACCAAAATTTATAAAACACATCAATAAAAATATAATTAAAGTTATGTTACACGGTAAATATTGTCATATTGAAGGGCTTATAGCTGTTGGATTTAGATGGACAGTTGGCATTAGTGATACCCAAAATTCGTCTGCTTCCCCGCGACTGCCGTGTTTGAAGTGACTTTATCCACTTGTATTTAATGTATATTCTGCGCTGTTAGTAAGATATGTAAGTATGTAAAATAATGTAGGTCAAAAAGTTGGTTTCAGTCACTAGTAATAGCATGTAATTACCCTCTTCATACCACTTTTTCATGAACATTTGTATCTTTCTCAAAACAGTTGATCAAGCTGTCAAGTATACAAGTATAAAATGGTAAGGAATTGATTGCCCTGTTAACTAATGTTACAGCAGCAACAATAATCAATACAAGTATACAAGTATAAAATGGTAAGGAATTGATTGCCCTGTTAACTAATGTTACAGCAGCAACAATAATCAATATAAAAATGTGGAGTATAATCTGTGCTTTTATTTTACAGACGGGCCATGGGAATAAAAAAAGAGCTAAACGGTATAAACGCCTGACTTGTGTCTCAGTGAACTGCAAAAAAAAAAGCGAAGCTTGTGGGGTTGTGTTCTGTAGGTTCCCCAAGGACCTTGTCAGGTAGGTCTCATCAAATATTAAATTTTTTATTGCACATCAAAACATTGTTTATTGGAAAACAGTCTTTGAAATAGTTGATTTTTGTGTCATACTTAATCATGGGTGTCACTTTATCTTTTGCATGGCAAGAAGGTGGAAAATATTGGTGTGCCTTGTTTTACTACATTTCATGATATGAGTTAACAGAAGTTTACAGAAGTACTGGGCCATCCTAAATGCCTTCATTTTTTGCATGAAATAACGCAGTCTCAGGAGCAGGTCTGTGTCAGTATAAATTAATCCAGTCACAAATGTAACAGGAGAAAGTAGTATGTTTTGCATGAGTCATTTAAAATTAATGTATTTGTGTCTTATGATAAATTTTCCAGTTTCAAAATATTTGAAGTTTTTAACTGATTACTTTCAGCTTCACAACCAGAACACATTCCACTACCAATTTATATTCATATTGTAGGTTCAGACGGATTGGTTCATCAATCAATATTGACAATCTGGTGGTTGGCACAATACAAATTTACTGTAAGAATCTAATATTTGTTATATTGTACTTAGAGGTGAAATTGTATTGTAGCAGTATGTTAGGTATGTGTATGTGTAGGTGTACTAACTACAGTACTTGGATGTTTTTTCATCTCCATTATTTTCTATTTTCCTAGAGTGAGTGCAGAATGTCTGTTCAACCTTTGTGTGTATGGGATATATCAGGTGCTCTTTTTCATTTGAACCTCCACATCTGGACTGCTCTATGTACTAACCATAATCGCCATCAGCCTCAAATCAGATAAGAAATTACTTTACTGGCCTTTTTTTACTGGCTTATACTTTTTAATAATAGGAATTATTCTTTTGTAAACTTTACATTTCCTATGTTTTTAGACAACGTGCATGGCTCAAAAGGTCTGGCAACAGGGACTTGCTGAAAATCTCCCCAGAAAAAATAACCAACGAATATTTGTGTGGTGAGCATTTTGATGCTTTCACCAATAAATACAAGCGGCGGTTACAGTCCCATGCTCTACCTAAAGAAGATGTACCACAGTTAGAGGATGAGGAACTAGACATATTCTACGCAGGTTTGTTTTTACTTCTTACATGCACTGCCAACTGCCAGCCTGATGTTCCACAGACTAAAAATGAATCAAATGAGATATCTAGTTGGCTCAGATTTTCCCTTTTGTTAAATAGCCTATAGACTTCCTTTAAACCCGTTTGTTATTTTTGAAGCCTCACAAATGACTAAGAGAAAGCTCCTACAGTTATCAAAGTTTCTATAATATATAATTTACATACAACAATCTGTAGTGTTTTAAGTCTTTTAATATGGGGGGCCTGTAACTTTGAACATGGCATGCAGAGAATATTTTGGGCATTGTCTTCAAAAGTTCAAAATGGACACACCCCAACTTTTCACTTTCCTACTTGCATTCAGTCTGTGTAATTTATATGTTTTGTACTTTTTGGTGCCTATTTCTTCTCTCTTTTTAAAAATAATTTTCCCTTGTGGTGTGCTTTGCAGGGAGAGGTCAGGTTCAGACCAACCAGGAACCAACTGAAAATGTTGATGAACCTGAACAACCTACAGTGGACCCTGTACCTCCAAGGCAGAGCCGTAAGTGTTTTCTTTCTTATTTCCAAATGTTTCAAGATAGAAAGTGAAGGCTGATCAAAAAACTATAATTATTCAAGACCTTTCATGTCATTATTTTACCCCATCATAGAACTGTGTAGCAATACACCAGTTTTTGCACTTCCCTTTAGTTCACTTCAACTTCACCTCTCATGATTACCAATTTTAATCTGCTGGAATTTTCCATGACCTTGCAGGCAATTCTGTGCAAGGAGCTGGGTCGAAGAAGAGGCCAAAGACCCCAAAAAGGGTTTCTAAAAAAATGCTGGCAGCATCTGCTGGTGTGAATGGCCCCCTTAGTCCAGAGTCAAAGAAGCTTCTGAAATCTGCTCAGCAATACCGCCAGCAAGCAATTAAAATAAAGGCTAAGCTGGAAGAGGCCACTTTGAAGAACAGCCACTTAAAAAAAATTAGAAAGGGTAAATTTATGGACGAGATTGAACAAATGTTGATATCCCCTGCTGCCAAACTCATTTTAGAAGGAGAAATGGCAAATTTCCGGAAGAAATCAAATGGTAGAAAATGGACCCTCAAACAGAAGCTCTTCTACTTGTCCATGCTGAAAAGAAATCGTTCAGTTTACCTCTGGTACTCCCAATACTTAACTGTCCCTTGCCCCAAAACTTTGTTGGCTTTGTTGGATAGAATTCCATTAGAACCAGGAATTTGTGAACCAGTTTTGAAGCACTTGGAATCCCAAGTACAGCAAAAGCTGAAGGGCAAGGGAAAATATTGTACTCTGAGTTTTGATGAGATGAGTACTCAGAGTGGGCTCTACTACAACTCCAAAACCAAACAGATTGAAGGGTTTGAGAACCTAGGTCGCAGAGGGAAGACCACCAGTGTCAGCAATTCTGCTCTTGTTTTCATGCTGCGAGGGATTTCAGGGAAGTGGAAAATGCCAATTGCATATTATCTTGTGAAAGATACCATTCGCTCTGAAATTCTTGCTAGGCTCATTCCTGATATAATTTTAGCTGTGAAAAAAATTGGACTTACTGTTCTTTGCACCGTGAGTGACCAAGGCTCAACAAACCGTCGTGCTATTAACATCTTGCGCTCACAGTGTGAAGAGGGAGAGTATGAACCTCTTTATTATGTTGAGGATATGAAAATTGTTCATATTTTTGATATCCCTCATATTCTGAAGAATATCAGAAATAATCTTCTCACCAGTGATCTACAAGTTAGCCCCGGTGTTGTAGCAAAATGGGAGCATCTGGAAGAGTTTCATGTATATGACCAGCTGCAGCTAGGTGGAAAAAGTGGACTGAGATTAGAACATGTGTATCCTAGTAGAGGAGCGAAAATGCGTGTCACGTTTGCAGCTCAGGCAATGAGTGAGTCAGTCTGCAACAGAATGAAGTCTATAAGTGTTTCGAGCGAGGGAAGAAAATTGTCTACATGTGTACTAGCAGTTCTGACATTTGCTATGATTGATTTATTTTTTGATCTGACCAATGGGCATGGTTCACTTGACAGGAAGAAACCGGTGCGTTGCCGTGTGACTTCCTCATCACCGCACCATGACATGTGGAGGATAATGTTAACAAAATTAAAATCATGGAAATATGTGTACAAGAGTGGTTGCCATAAAGGGCGGTCCCATCGTCCAGTCTGCCTCTTGGGATGGATGGATAATGTGAGAGGTTTCCAACGTCTCTGGAGGAAATGTTCTGATTTGGGTTTTAAATCTCTTGATTTGCGCCGGTTCAATCAAGACCATGTTGAGAATTTATTTGCTTCTATACGCGCCGCGAATGGCTCAAATCGAAGACCCACATGTACACAGTTTACAAGCGCTCTGAAATCTGTTATCATTCAAAATTTATCAAAGTCAACATCTAAAAACAAGAATTGTCTCGATGATGATGATGAATTTCTCTCAGATCTACAATATCTTTTCAATAATCTTGATGATACTGGTGACACAACTGATAGGAATAATAATATAGAACCACCTGATTTGACAAGAGGCAAGGACATTGTGTACCAGGACATTGAAGACAACCTGAGCCAGGGTCAATTCAGCAAATTTTGTAGGCAGCACCCTACTTTAGTGTGTTCTTATATTTTAAGCAAACTTTTGAAACTTTCCCCTATTGACCAGTGTTCTACATGCAAGTCAGCCCTCATCAATCCGAATGCCAGCAGTGATCATGTCCTCAGCTTGTCAACGGAAGTGTCTTTTGTGGTCAGGCACAGTGAAATTTTAAAACCTGGTGATATTCTAATTCCTGAAAAATTTTCCTACCCACATGTTCCACATAATGAAGATGACACTCTTGTATCTCCTCATGTCATTCAAATGTTTCTATATTTTCGGTCTGCTTTGCTGAGAAATAGTCTAAATTTATTGAACAAGAACAAAATTATCGAAGAAATTTGCAAATTGTGTGACAATTTTGACTTTAACTGGTTATGTCCCAATCATCAGGAAGAAGTGAAGTCCATTCTCACTGAAACAATGGCAAAAGTTTTAATTGTTTTAGTATGTCAAAATTTTACCAAAGCTCTTCGAGATAGAGAAAGACAACTCAAGTTACAAAAAATGAAAAAAGGACTGAGTCACAAGGGTAATGGATGGACTAAGAAAAATGCTAATTGTGACATGGAAATTGTTGACAACTGGGATGATTTTGAAAATGATGAGGAATGGCTCGACTGTGATAAAGATGAAGGTGAAGAAATTGATGAGAAACCTGAGGTTAATTTGAGTACTATTACTGCCACACAATCACTCTCTAACAGTTCAGCCCGCCTTACTTCTAACGCAACTGTCCTAAACTATTTCAACATGTCAGGTTAGTATGTTAGACATCATTTCTCTCTCAACTTGTAACTTTTATTCTCGCTCTTTCAAAATTAGTTATTGGTGTGGATGGTGCAAATCACATGTACATCGTTCCTGAATAATTTGGGACACATTTGAAATTCTATAACTTTAACTTTTATCTGAACATCTGTTTTGTTACGTTAGGTAACTAACATTCGTTCGTGTTTTGATAAGTTACGGAGCCCTGCTCTCAGGGATACTAACATTATTACTTCATGGTAATTTTTCTGTTTCTGATCATGCTCATGATCCTATAGTTTCATACCACACCACATATAATAGTGGGTATTACAAATTTATTCACTAATAAGAAGCTATTTTTTTGAACAGAAATAGCATTTTATTCCTAATAAATTTGTGAAACACAAAGAATCTCCATTTCCTCACAATTTGTAATCTTCTCGGTCCATCCATACCCTTTCTCACTCATTCCTTTCCCTAGGCTTTGTAACTTTTTGGGTCTATATTTCATTATGATGGTTGGTGTGATCATGATTTGCTAGCAAAGATTATGTCAAAGTCACATTGTCACACAGTCTGCAAACCCCTTATAAAAAAATCATATTTAATAGGTAAAATTAGACTATATATGTGAAACACCATGTTTTAGAGGTACTTCAGCAGAAAAGTCTTATTGTTATAACTGTATTTGTATTTTGTTCTTTTACCCTAAAGGACCTGCACCCAAAGATTGTGAATTTCCACACGCACAGGGAATTCCCTTAAGCCTGTCTCTCTCACAAGCTAGAGCCTCGGTGAGTATTCACTTTTTACTACTATTCACCACTTATGGTACCAATGGAAGCCTAATCCTTTTTATACTTTTAACAGACTGCAACGCCTCGGCCGCATCGGGTTCAGCCACCACCAGTACCACCAGTGGGAGCAGGGGTGCCGCGAGGTCCAGCTCCAGCACCCTCCGTCCTCAGACCTGCGGCCCCCCAGCCTGTCCGGCCTGGGGTGCCCGTGCCAGGAGGTCCTGCAGCGACCGTCACCGCGCCTAGGGCTGCCCGGCCTGGAGGACTTGTGCGTGCACCCTCCGTCCTCAGACCTGCGGCCCCCCAGCCTGTCCGGCCTGGGGTGCCCGTGCCAGGAGGTCCTGCACCGTCTGTCCCTAGACCTGGGGCGCCTCATCCTACTTCTCCGGTGGTGAGTTTTGTCCTTGGCGTTCTTCTTCACAAATACCTTTAGGTTTGTCATGGCATTTAACCATCAAAGTTACTGGATCTTCAATATTTTTTTCTCTGTCTTAGGAGCTTTATCCCAAAAGGCTGGTGGAGGTTGGTTGGCAGAGACCGTTTGGGAGCGGTAGCGGCTTGCAAAATATGCATAATACCTGCTTCATCAATGCCACAGTACAGGTTTGATATCTTTTTTATTTGAGGGTGGTACATGTGCCCCTAAATATGAATCCTCATCACAAAAGATATAAGATTTAATGCAAATTGTTAATTTTTTTATACTGTGAAATTTTTACTGTTTACCTACATATTTTTCATGTGTTGAAAATTTTGAAAGTTGTAGTTTTGGGTGCCATTAATAAATGTATAGAATCTAATAATATGCATCTTCCTCTCTCTCTTTCTAGGCTCTGTTTCACATACCCTGTTTTGTGGAGTGGATCCTGAGATGAGGCCCACAGGAAGGAGAGTCATCTTCAGGACACATGTGTGACCTGCAGTGTTGGTCTGACTTTTCTTGAAACCCACTCTGCTACAATAGTTGAACCTCGACGGATTGTAGATAAACTGAACAGTGAGTATTTATGTTACCCACCTTTCTTTGGCTATTGTAAATTTAATTTAGTAGTCCCATTTTACAAATTTCAAATATTAATATTTTGAATGGGTTACTGTAATTATAATTTATTCATACCTACCGCCCCTGAGTCAGGTGAATTTACAGAAAGTTTTTATAAAAACAAACATCTCTTTTTTAGTCAGGGATGTCCCAGAGACCATTCAATACTTTTGAGTGATTTATGAACTAAAATCTTATTTAGCTCTAATATAATCTAGTTTTCAGGTTGAGTTGTAATCTGCTGTCCAGTATTGGAGATGGAATTTTCACTGCACCTTTGCCTTAAGTTGTTCTGTATTGCAAAATTATTTTTTGCACTTTTGTTCTAGTTATTGGAAATCACTTCGTAATGGGAGATCAGGAGGACGCCCATGACTTCCTCAGGTCTCTCCTTACCCATCTTGATGAGGAATTTTTGCTTCGGCCAGGTTTGCCCAAGTAGGTCTTCAACAGGACACCCTGTGTAAATGTAGTTAACCCTTCAATTCATTGCAGACCTTTTCACCACTGTTTATAATGAATTCCATGCCCAAACAGTTTGGATTTTATAGTTGTTTTGTGAAACAAATCCACAGTTAAAGAACAGTTTGTAACTGTCAATTTTAAACCAGTAAGGCAAATGTAATTAAATTCTTATTTCTTCCGTTACCAACAGACTTGACACCACGCTACCATCATCCACGCCTGTTCATCAGATTTTTGGAGGCTTGATGGGGCAACAACACGGTAAAAAAAATTGGAGTGAATTTTACCAACCCGGCGTGGCAACGCAGCAGAACACGCAGTGGGCCGTAAAGTCACAAGCCCACGTGGTCTGTAAATTTCCGGCCCAAGCCCTTGTAAAGTTACCAGCCCAGTGGGCAGGGAAAGGTGTCACTACAAGCCCACACGGTAAATTCACTACGTGGGCTGGAAAGGAGCCTTTGCTGGCCATCGACCTGGCAATTCGCAGGTCCCGAGTGTGAGGAACACCTTCCCTGCCCACCGACTGCGATTTCCCAGCCCACAGACTGGGTTCCTGCGTTGCCATACCAATCGCAGGGAAATATTTGATTTGCTCCATCAAAATTGATAGCATCATTGGCGATTTCACGTCACCCGTGTCTGTTCAGTTGGATTCAGTCCGTGCGTTACCGACCCATTACCGGGGCCGAATTCTCAGACCGACTCAACACATCAAAAATAAAAAGTGTGCTGACCGAGCAGTGCACAAGCGCCGCCTGGTCACACGTATATCCCCACTTCGGAGTCCGCCATCGCACACACACGAGGTGTTACTCGCCCTGAACAGACCGTTTGGCGGTTGCAAAGACGTAGCGCGCGCTAAGGTTTCCACGTGGCACCATCTGTCGTTCGTGGTCGACATCACGTTACTCATGTGTGTAGTGATTCGGTCCGAGCTTCTCCTACGGCCGTGAAGGTCCCCACCAACCCCCTAACCGTGCCGGTTCCTCGGGAACACTCCGAAGATCAAAAACTGATGCAGTCCGAGCAGAGACCAAGCTCCCCCTGACCATGTGCATACTGCACACTGCAGAGTCACGAGCGGGAACCCGCAACAGGCAAATGGAGTACATTTGGCTCCGGGACCTTCAATGCGCTAAGATTCAAAACTGTCTACGCGTTGTCTACCTGTCAGGCACCGCGTACCTCGGAGTGTGGATATTTACAGTCGGTGGGCTGTGTGAGATGCCTTTGCCCACCCACCGCGGGAAAACCCCCCCTACGCAGCGGGGAAATTTGCAGCCGGTGGGCTGCGGAAGTTCGCTCTCCAGCCCACCACTTGTGAACTTACCTCTCAGGTGGGCAGGTAATGCAGACCTTCCCAGCCCACACGGTAAATTTACTACCAGGGCTTGAAATTTCCCGGCCACTGTTGACAGTAATTTCACAGGAGTGGGCATGTAATTGGGTCTTTCCCAGCCCAATGGGCTTGTAAAGGCTACTTTCCAGCCTAATCAGTAATTTTCCAAGCTGTGTGTTGCAAATTCCTGGCCCACTGGGAAGTAAAATCACTAATATTTTTTACAGTGAAGGTAGGGAGGGAATTAATTTTTTTAGGCTCCCATTAGGGTTTTATTTTTCTCATCTACACAATGCAAATAGAAATATAGCTCTAAAAAGTTTCTGCTAAAATGTGATAATGTCCATATATTTAGTATTACTTCCAGTTAGCTCCACTTCTCTAATACCACTTTTTTTTTTAAATTTACAATATTTAGTGACTTGCTCAGTGTGCCATGTCACCTCAGATATCACAGAGCCGTTCCTAGACCTCAGTGTCGCTGTGGAGAGGTGTAATTATGTGGAACAGGCAATCAAGAACCATCTATCTTGTCAGCTTCTGGAGGACGGTAAGAGTGTTTACCCATGCTCAAACTGTAAAACGTCTACTCCTGCCTCTCAGAAGCTGAGTATACTTACTGCTCCCAGCATACTGTGCCTGCATCTCAAAAGGTATAATGAAATAATATAATAAATCAACCATCAACAACACTAAAACCACAGTATGTTACTGACAATTTTCAGCTTGTAGGGAACTGTAAAATTCTTGTTGTATATTGTAGTGCCTAAGTATTTTTCAACTGTAGTTACTATTACTCCTTCTGAAATTTACTATGAAGATTGTATAGTCTGAAATTGGTTTTGAATTGACATGTAATTTTGTCACTGTAAACTCTGTGCAAATTTTAAAATCAGTGTCACTGTAACTGCAGTTTACATTTACATTGAAAAGAAGAGTATTCATTTTTACAATAATCATTATAGGATTTTGTTGGCAATAGTTGAAGTACCAATAATCCAATAATGTCTATCTCTTCACTCCAAATTTATCTCTTAATTAATTCATGTTCCTTACCTTTTACAAAAAATAGATTTAATGCAGATGGAACAAAGCTTTGCCATCAGGTGATGGCAGGGCCAATTCTCTCGCTGGCAGATAAACAGTACAGGCTAATTGCCATAATTGCACACTTAGGTACAACAATCAATAATGGGCACTACACTGCTGCTGCCAAATGTGCTGACAACAGTTTTTATATTTTTGATGATAGTACGGTTGGTAATCAATCCAAGAGATGAACGAGAAAAAGTTACCAGTACGCAGAACGTTTTATTTAATTTATACCTATTTCTCTCAGGTGCGCAAGACAACTTGGGCGGCAGTTGCCAAGTTACCCCACTACGTCATTTTTTATGAGTTGATGAAGGGGACGAAGAGGGAGGCTTCCTCTAGTACCCCCATTAAAAAACTAAAATAATTTCTACCCTGTTTTTTTTTTTTACTCGTTCTTTACACAGTATTTCTTAGCAGCTACTGTGTTCAGAACGAGTTTTGTGTCTCAATTTTAATATCAAACGTGTTTGATATTAGTCGAGGCTTCTACTTTTAATTGACATCTTTGCTTCTTGTTTCCCCTCCTCTCAATTTATGTCATATACCTGGAATAGGTGAGTCTCAAGTCCATTATCAGAAAATTGTTGGCTCTGTTTTAATACCTTTTTGTGTTTATTTCTCAGGTCGGACATCCTTTTTTCAAGACATTTTATTGATTTGTGCAACATCATCCAGCAATCAACAGAAAATAAAGAGAAGACTTTGAACTCAGATCCACTGTGTATCATTCTACCTAACCTGATCATTAGTCATAATTTTAAGGCCTTAGGTTTATACTTTGGAGTATTTTTTACTTTAAGAAAGTAAAGGGGACAAGCGGCTGGGGAATACCAAGAAATATTTTCGAACGGACCGCCCTCGAACTGGTAACTGATTGGCTGTTCGTAGCCAGTGCACACAAAAAGTGTTAAAAGCCGAACGCAAAGTTAATAATTCGGAGCGGTGACAGAAGAAAATTTACGGTCTATATGCCACTGAATACACATTCTTGTTGTTATTCTGTTAATTTCATCTCCTGTCAAAGGGTTTTTATGTTCGGAAAGCTCACTACATTCTTGCTATTTCACGTTGTCACGTTAGCGTACGCCAGCACCCACCACGATAGCGGTGCTGCTCTCTACACGGGAGTTACTAGCGGTTGAGCGGGATGAGTCCTGTCCGGGCGGGGTATTTCCCTTCCCGGAATTGCATAGGCCGGCGCGCTGGGCGCCGGGCGGAAGGAGGGAGCGAAGGGGAGCGTGGGGGTATCCCGGGTGTCCGCTCGCCCCGGGGCCAGGAGCTACCTGGCCCCACACTTGGGTTCGCCTGGTCGCACTCCCTCGCCCTCGCCTCGCTCAGTCTGCTGGTCACAGCCGTGTTGGGCGGACGTACATGTGCACAGCAGGAGGCCACAGGACCACGCTTACTTTTTGAGTTACTGCGGACAAGACTTGTGATCTTGTGCAGGTCGAGTTAGCGCAGTGCAGGTGGCAGCAGGTCAGGGCGCCGCGACGGACTGCCGCAGTTTGCTGCCGAGAAGGCGGTGCGGTGCCCCGCCCGCGCCCAGCCCCGCCCTGACCAGTGTACCCCACGTGCTCGCTCGCTGCTGAATCCTGATCTCTTACCAGGAGAGAAAGGAACAAACTGTTCATGTGGCCTTCGATTAATAAATATACATATTAATATTAATAAAGAACTTGCGCGGTATATAATACACCAACTTCTGTACATTTGAAAGATGGAACATGTAATTTTACCATACTTTGCATGGGTATTACAACAAAGTACATGCACTATGGTTTTACTTCCCACAATCTTGTGAAAGTACAAGATCCTACCGGGTAGATATTTTCCTGACGTCTGTACTTCTGCAAGATGCAACACGCAATTTTACCATACTTTGCATAGTAAAATTTTACAGAAAAAGCCTGTAAAAACTTTACAGAAAATATACCGGAAAGCATAATTCCACATATATTCTGGATTTCTTTTTACTAGAGTTCTGTAATTTTACAGACTATGGTAATTTTACAAGAAAATGTCTTGGCACTAACTATTCCAAGACTTTTTCTGTAAAATCTCTCCATTTTTTTTTAACTGTGTGTCAAATCAAACTCTTGTAAAATCTTTTCAGCTTCCTTATATAAATCACCATCTACAATATCCTCATAATTATTCTCATTTAATTTTTGTCTCTGTTTTTTATAATCAAGAAGTTTTACAAATCCCTCTTTTTTAAAGAGATTTTGTATCTGACTAACCAATGAAAATGTGATGAAATATTCTACCTTCTTATTCGTAACATCACATTCTGTACAGATATCATTGGCAGATGACCTCCTTCCCCAACATTTGTTGCAATAGTAGTGCAAAGTGTACGGTACATCACTTTCAGGAAAAATATCAAACAGCGTATCAGTTGTATCAGGAAGATCATTGTTTTCAGGTAGGTGCAAATTAATCAAATTTAGTAGCCGGCGCAGTCCAACACTACTGCAGTGTTCTGTCTGGCTGTACGTTAAAATAGAGCAGATGCTTTCCTTCACAGATATCTTGGCACCTTCGTAGAGAGGTTTATCCAAGCCGGATGTGGCATTATCTGTCACTATCATTCTAGGTTCCAAGCTTACCGGCTCCGGAACGGTGATCGATGGTGTTTCAGAACTATTTTCGATGTCCATGTCTGAAAAGATAAAAAATAAACTAAGTTAAAGTTTCGTGTGCATTAGGGAGCCCCGGGTAGGCCTGTGCGATGAATAAAATTCATCGCAATCGGTCGATGATTTAAATCATCGAAATTGCATTCGATTCGATTGCCGGGCATCGAAAATCGGTTTGGCATTCGATTAACCGATTACAATCGATGAATCAATTAATCGATTACAGTCGATTAACAGGTCACTGTCGATTAATCGATTCATCGAATCATCGATTCATCGAATCATCGATTCATCGATTCATCGAATCATCGATTCATCGAATCATCGATTCATCGAATCATCGATTCATCGAATCATCGATTCATCGAATCATCGATTCATCGAATCATCGATGACTTATTTACCAATTGATTGTGCTTATCAATTAATTGAAAATCGGATTGATAAAAATTGTAGAGATTCAGTTTTGAAAATTTTGAAAATTTGGATTTAAAACTATAATTATGGGAAAAAAGGTACCTTTTATTGCTAAAAATAAGACACAAAATTTAAATGCTTAATTGACTTTTATTGAAAAGAAAAAATGCCTCTAGTCACTAAAAACAAAGCGGAAATTCTCTATGGACGTTTTAGGAAAGTTTTGTTTGAAGAGAGGAAAATGAGATTTCCTGCATTTACATCAGACAAACAGCACCTACTGTCTGTAACAATATTTCCACCATTGCTGAAGAGTCTCTCTGATGATGTGCTGGTAGCACATATGCATAAATACTTCCTGGCAAGGCCTTGCAGGAAGGGATACGCATCGGTGCGCTCTTTCCACCACATGCGCACGTCCAACTCCATGCTCACATTTGGGACATTGTCGTATCTTGCCAGTTCCTCTTTGAATTTCGCCTCTGGAGTCAACAGCAGGGCGGCGGACGTCCCATTTCCAGGACCCTCCGGGGCTCTTTTCTTTTTCGCGAAGAGGGACTGTAGAGCCGACCTCTTGCGTGCGGGGGCACTACTGGCACTGGTGCTGGGTGCATCCGCTTGCTCCTGCTCACCTCGGAGTGCCTCGTCTGCACAGAAATCAAAGGCGGGGGATTTAGTTTAAAAAGTCTAAAATGTAAAAAATATCCTGAACACTTAACATGCCACTACCTTACCTTTTTCGACTGTGGCAAGAAACTCCTCTGTTAAGAGTTTCTTAGCTTTCTCTCTCTCTTCAGGAGAGATTTCCCCTTTGTAGCGAGGATCAAGAAAGCTGCATTTAACTAGTAGATTATGGCACTGCAGTGCAGATTCATAATCAATCCTTGCTTGTGCTTGCATTTGAGGGCTGAGCCTAGCTAATTCAGTTTCATCCAGGGGATCAGGGCAGTACCGCTTTTTCATTTTATCGATGACATATGCCCGTAGAGCAGCTGGTCGAAAAGCTTCCGGATCGAAGTCCTGCATAGTATGATTAAAATTTATTTTAAAAAACATGAAAAAAAAGCTATTTATATGTTTGATGCGTTTGCCGTTTGCCTACCCAGTCATCAACGTCCAGAGAGTCGTCCTCCACTAGCTCCTCGCCGCCCTCGCCCCCGTCTTGGTCATCTCCTTCAAAACCCGCCTCTAACAGATGAAGCACTGGGAGCACAGCACTTGCTGTGACATAGTTGTCTCCCGATAAATCATTCACTATGTCCTCTAGTGGACGGAGTGCTCTCACTAGAGCGCGAATAATGAAGATGCTTTTCTGTCCTAAAATAAGAAAAAAAATTAAAATTAAAATTGTATTGAAAACGGGGCACTACTAGTTAATAACAGCGATACGACCAGATCCGCGTGATTTCTGACCTGGAATGATGTTCAGTTGCTTTCCCCTCTGATAAGAAGCTGCGAATTCTCGCAGAAAATCGTAGCTTTCCACGATTTGTTTGAGGAGGGTCAGCTCTGACCACCACCGGGTGGGAGAAACTGATGGCAGAACTTTTGGCACTGACTGGTGAACCTTCTGCGCCCAAGCCACGTATGCAGTGCGCACCTTAGGCGTATTGCTCCAGGTGAGCAGGGCTTTTGCCTCCTTAATGACAGGCTTGATTGCTTCTGTGCCTAGAAGGTCCTCCACACCATTTTGTATGGTATGCCCAATGCAGCGCATATGTGGAACTAGCAGTAATTCTGCTGCTACACGCATCTCTGAAGCATTGTCCGTTGTTATGGCAGCGCACTGTTCAGGCTTAAGGTCCCAGGAGTTCAGCTCATCCACAAAAAAGTCCTTTAGGTTGACTCCAGTGTGCCGCAGGTGGGTGGCCCGGCACGCAAGGGTGACAGCATATAAGTTCTCCCATGACTTATCAAAGAAGTGAGCAGTCAATGATGTAAATGGAACATCTGCATCGGACGTCCAATTGTCTGATGTGAGGGAATAGACTTCAGCGTCTTTCAGTAGCCCTTTTATGTGAGAGCGGACCTGGAAAAAAAATTAAATCAATAACATTTCGTAATAATTTTTTTTTATTTAAAGAAAAGGAAAATATGTAAAAAAAAAAAAATTAAAAAAATACGTACTTGCTCAACAGCCTTTGGAACGTACGTCTCCGTGAGAGTACGACGAGAAAGGACCTTGTAGGTGGGTTTGAAAGCATGAAGCATCGCTTTAAAACCGTCCTTTTCAACAGTATTCAGTGGCCGGTTATTTGTGACAATATAATAAGTCACAGCGAAGTGCAGTCTCTCAGTGGTTTTAGAATCACAGCGGTACGCGTCTAAGCTTGGTTGGTGGCTGGATTTAGAAGGAGTGCAGGAGGCAGCACGTACTCGACTGAAACAGAAAAACCGTACAAGATTATACAAAACTAAAACCAATAATGGGGAAAATAGCAGGGAGCATGAGCGTGGTCAGGAGAGGCAGCCGGCAGCCTGGCCTGGAGCGGCGAGGGGCGCGGGGAAAGGGGACGAGTGGGAAGCGACTCACTCATAAGCGATTGCAATAGGATCACGCTCACGCTAATCCAGCACGAGGTTGCCGAGCATGAGCAGGAGCAGGGACGACAGCAAGGGTGCGTCGTGGGGCGGACGCGGAGCGCCGGCGCGGCGCCGGCGGCACGCCAGCGCGGGGCGGGAGGGGGCGACGCGGAGTTGAGGCCAAGCATGAGTACAAACAGGAGGAAGACGGCGCGGTGGCGAAGTGTCTGAGCACGACAAGGACGAGGTGCTCTCCCGCTCTCCCCTCTGGTCCTGGTCCGGGCCCGGGGTGAAAGGGGAGGAGTGAGGGGGCTAGTCTAGGACCGGACCGACGCGAGGCTGAGCATGAGCACGGACAGCGACGCGACAAGACAACGGGTAGGGGCCGGGGCCGGGCCGGGGTCGGGCCGGGGCCGGGGCCGGGCCGGGGTCGGCGGGCCGGGGTCGGGCCGGGGCCGGGGCCGGGCCGGGGCCGGGCCGGGGTCGGGCCGGGGTCGGGCCGGGGTCGGGCCGGGCCGGGGCGCGGGCCTGGGGCGCGGGGCCGGGGCGGGGCCGTACTCTACAACTTTTCGTTTCTTACCTTGCCGGTGGAGCGGGAGACACAGGCGGCGAAAACTCAGAAGTGGAAGGCGTCGGTGAAGGTGAAGGGGACGGCGTCGCAGCAGCGGACGAGGAGGCTGTCACCGTTGGTAGAGGGTTTCCTTCTACACGTTGCACTTCTAGGTCGTCGTCCTCGTCATTCTCATCGGCGCCGGCGCCGTCCTGCCGTGCGCGTTCTCCAGTAATCAGCAAGTACTTGCTGATATGTTTTGCACGCAGGTGTTGAATCATGTTGGTTGTGCATCCCTGTTGTGCCGATACGGTTGTGGGACAGTAATTACACTTCACACGATTATCCGCCCCCTTCTCCCCGAAGTGGTCCCAGACGGGAGCTTTCTTTCGGCCCCGTCTCATGGCTCAACAAGACCGCACCGCACAAGGAAACTACACAATAAACAAAACAAAAAAAATCACAAGTTCACTCACGACTGTCGAACAGATACGATAGACAAAGCCGGAAGCAGAGTACAAGGGCTATGCAACAATACTCACCAGAGAAAGCGACGAGCGACGTACTACGTAGAGTAGAATTGCCTTGCCAGTCGCACGACACTGCACACTGCACCTCTCTACCGACTGATAGCTTGCCCTGCCCTGCCGTGCCGTGCCGTGCCGAGTCAGGTCAGGTCCGTCCGAGCGGCGGCGGCCCGGGCCGGGCCAGGCGAGCAGGCGGGCGACGGGGGAACGGGAACGGGCGGCGGGCGGGGTGAGGGGAGAGGAGGGTGGTTCGAAGACAGAGGCTGAGGAGGTGAGGGTGAGGGTGAGGCTTGAAGGGCTGGGGCCGCGGGCGGGCAGGCGACGCGACTGGACACTCACTATGGACGATGGGAAGGAGGGAGAAATGAGAATGGCGTGATTCTGTGTGATAGCTGTGTGCTGTGATATAAACAGATGTCAATCATAATCGGTGTAAAGTTTTCGGTGTTCTATCATCTAAACAGTGGTTGGCTGTTGGCTACGAATGATGTTCCTTAATGCTCTCGAAACTTCTTTGTAGGCTGCGAAAGAGACTATTCTTTGGCTGGCAAGGGCAAGACGAACTAGGCATTGGATCATCTAATCATTAATCGATAATCGGTAATCGAATAATCGAATTTTTGTGGGTAATCGATCATTGAAAAAAATTAAAACGATGACCGATGACTAAATCGATGGTCGATTACGATAATCGAAATATTAAATCGATGACCGATGAATAATTCGATGATCGATTACGCCCATCGAAATCAAACCTTTCAAATTAATCGTCGATGAAAAAAATTTTCGATGACGATTTCGATTAATCGAATAATCGCACAGGCCTAGCCCCGGGACCTTGCCCGTCGACGGCAGTACACGGGCACGTCGCGTCCCGGCCCGGCCCACCCTTCCCCCAAAGCTTGTCCTCACGCCCCTAGCAAAGGTGGCAACGCCCGGCCCCGAGACCTTCCCGTCGACGGCGGTGCTGACGGGCACGTCGCGGCCTGGCCAGCCCTCCCCCCAAAGCTTGTCCTCAAGCCCCCCCTACCCCCAAAGCTTGTCCTCACGCCCCTAGCAAAGGTGGCAACGCCCGGCCCCGAGACCTTCCCGTCGACGGCGGTGCTGACGGGCACGTCGCGGCCTGGCCCTCACTCTCACGCCCGGCCCCGGGACCTTCCCGTCGACGGCGCTGCTCTGACGGGCATGGCGTCGCACCTTGCCTGATGGAGCTCCCTGAGACTGTCCGTAAACCGAACGACAACTTCCCCTCGAATTAAAAGCCGTGACTGGCACGGGGAAAACTTACCACATGAATGAAGAGTGGAGTCCGGAGTGGTAATCTGTTGCTGGAGGTGGAGCCCATCTGCGTGTAGTGTAGCATCTTAACAGATTAAAAAAATAAGGAGATATAATCAATTTAGCACCAAAATTGAAATGTTGATTCGCGGAGCGAGTTCGGGAGCGGCAGCGAGCGGACTCAGCGGAGCGCCACTCACCCCCTGTGACATGCTCCTGTCCGTTTGAAGCCTCGCGCCCTGCTGTCCTGACCCGCTGTCCTGACCCAATGTCTTAGCCCCCTATACCACGCAAAAGCTCCTGTCCGTTTGAAGCCTCGCGCCCTGCTGTCCTGACCCCCCCCCCCTTCTGTCCTGACCCGCTGTCCTGACCCCCCTTCTGTCCTGACCCGTTGTTCTAACCCGCTGTCCTAACCCGCTGTCCTAACCCGCTGTCCTGACCCCCTGCGACGCCGGTCACAAGCGCAACAGATCGCAACCGCAACGGGTCGCAACCGCAACGGGTCACAAGCGCAACGGGTCGCAAGCGCAACGGCTCGCAAGCGCAACGGGTCACAAGCGCAACGGCTCGTAAGCGCAACGGCTCGCAAGCGCAACGGCTCGCAAGCGCAACGGTTCGTAAGCGCAACGGGTCGCAGCCGCAACGGCTCGCAAGCGCAACGGCTCGCAAACGCAACGGGTCACAAGCGCAACTGCGGAAATCCGACTGATAGGTGGCACCGACTATAGACGAGACCGCGCGCGAGAGCGAGCTATCGATCTCACTGTGTATGAGAAATTGACTGTTCCTTACTTCTCATACACTCTCTGGAATTCGTGTCCGATTCCTTTTCGTCAGCGTTTGTGTGGTTTAGTGTATACTCGCGCACTCGTTCGCCAGCCGTGAATGAATAATTTGTATCAATGCGTCCCCTTTCGACACAAATCGTGTCGCTGTTGGTTGCGTTTCTCTAGAGGTGAGAAGACATTCATAACCTATTTGCGATGTTGTGCTTTGGCGTGATGCGTGCACTTAAACAACAGCTGGCCTTGGTTTGCGAACGCCTCTTTCTTGACACTGTCTCTTGCTTATTTTCGTTTCCCGGATTGCGACTTTTTGCAACTCTGCACGACTAGATGTACAAATGTTGCTGTTATCGTTGATTGCACCAACCCTTCCACAAGCTATGTGTTTCCATAGCACTTGCTTGCTTTGCACTGTCTTTAGGAATCGTGTGACATTAAACGAATGCTGTGTTCATATATTCATGCATTATATTAATCATGTTGCAGGTGTGATTACTACTAATGAACAGCATTGTCCAGTGCCCATTCCTAGCTGCTTTGTGAAAACTGGAAGAGGAGTGTTTTGTGTGTCCAATGCAAGTAACTTCCTGGAAAGAAAGCCTTGTCAGCATGGTTAGTAGAGAATTTCAATTTTTTATCCTTTTATTTTGTGACTCAGTTAAAACCAAAGTTTTAAGTGAGACATGCCCAACATGTCTCGAGCAGCTGTGATTGCTGTCCTTTTACTTGTGTCTGCAGGACCATTTAGATTTGTGCTTTTGTTTTCCATTTCCTACTTATTCTTTAGGCATTAATTTCCAAAAGTAATGTGATAAGATTATTCACTATTTGTACATATTTGTCAAAGACATGCTGTACTTACTGATTTGTAGTTAAAATCCTTTATATTAGCAGCAGTTATAAATATTTAGACCTGTTATTCATGCTTATTTGTTGCAGATGGCAATGGTGCTCTGCTGGTTTGATGTCGGGTCTCCAACCGGCTTCATGAATTAGTGGAGTGCTGATGATATCACTTTCCCTTAAGGTTATGCCTTATAAAATAAAATTCTTGCTTTATCTATTATGAAGTGTGATTGTTACCCTTTTTATTTTCCAGGTACCCCAGCAATACATTGTTTACCCCGTCAGTCCTCTCTCCATGTTGAGAACCGTCCAGCTAATGAATGGGGAGACTGTATGGTGCAATGGTATGTTTCTTGTTCTATTTTTTACTTGTGAGCATAAAAGTTATTTTCATGTCTGACTTTGTGTGTCCTTATTCTTACAGTGAGCCTGTGGGAAGCTTGCGGGAAACCTGAAGAAGATGAAACGAACACTATGGATCTAATTTGAAGAGCTGAGTAGGTGCGAGGCAACATTGCAGATCTGAAATGAGAAAGGTAACATAAGTAATAGGTTAACTCTGAAATTATTCTCCAAACACCCTTATAATTTTGTTGTTTTCAAATCTTAAACAATCCGAGTGTGCTATACAGTCCTCCCTTAGGTTAGCGCTCTGAAGTATTTTCATTGATTAGTTTGGTCTTTGTGACAGATAAATCAGATTGCCACATATACATTGTGTTTTGAAGTGAAGCCTTCAGAGTCAAAATTTGTAATTGGAATTTAATTGGGTCCTATGGCTTTTGTGCAACTGTTGCCACCAGTTACTGGTTAGCATCTGTTGGTTATTTTCTGAACTTGAGTTGGTTATTGTATGAGACTGCTGCTGAAATTTTCCAATGATTTATTATGTTGGTGCATTACTGATGCATCTTTAAAAGGTGGTTTAATTTTTGGTAGCAGTTTCAAGGAAAGAGAAAATCAGTTTGTGTATCCTATCCTGGTTTAGCTGTGAGAGCTGGTGTATGCCTAAGTTGGGGCAAAAGCTGTGTTCATCAACCAAAATCATTTTTTGATGGCTAAAATCTTTGTCATTGCATGAGGAATAGAACCTTTCCCTAAATTTGTGAAATATTTTTGATAGTTCCAGAGGTTGCACGATGCTTTTGCTCTGAAGTGGTTTGGACCCAAAATGCTCTTATTGTTTCAGTGTCTTCCAAGCTGATCGAATTTTATCTGTAAATTTGTCAATGATAGACTGTGCTAGTTCTTTTTTATATACACATAAATGTCATTTTGTTATTTTCAAGCCAATTTTTGTAGGTTTAAAATTTTGTTTACTGTGTGATTTTTATAACTGAAAGTTCAGTAAGGGCTGTTTTGGCATGGAAAGATTGTGTTTTGTGGTAAAGATGAGAGTGCAGCCTATCTGTGTGTTGTGACCATTATTGAGTACAGTGGCTCATTAATCTTTTCCTCTCACAGGTTCTGGTACTTGATGTTGACTCCGTTTCAACTTTGCTTGGCTGCAAGTGCCTCCATTGGTGGGAAGGGCCAGTGATCTTGCATTTCTGTTCAAAGAAAAGGGAATGTTATGGATGCTGAGGTATGTAGTGCCCCATAAATGGTCAACCATTTGCGCCAAACACCAATTAAGGATAGCCTTAATAACGAACTTGTTTTGGTTCTTTTCTTTCCAAATTGTCATCTTTTGTGAAATGTAATTGTAACCATGTTTATTTTCCAGGTACCCTAGCAGTCCAAGTGACGTGGCCAGTGTTGGAGCAGAAGAAACTTGGTCCTATTATAAGAAGCAAGAACTGAAGTTAAGGAAGCAGCAAGACAGTTCACGCCCATTTTTAACAGTCATTAATGAACTCATCTTTTATCAAAATTCATGCTTTTGCATCTAAAGTTAAAATTATGTATTGCCATAGTTATTTCTTCTCTTGAAAGCAAGCTAATGTCAAGTAGCAACTAGTGGAGACCAATGTAGAATGTTGAGTGCTCAATATTATGTCATCTAGATGATTTCAGTTCGAAAGACGAATCAGGTGTAGGTTGTTATGGAGCGCCATTTGAGTTCTCCACATTTTGAGTGAATGTTGCCATGCTTCTTGTTATGAGAGGGTGATATAGCAAAGCAGCGCTGATAATTTAATTACCAAATATATTCATCTTGTGTGTATTATTAGTGTGTTTGTAGATTTTTTGGTGGTGTTATCAATATTCATGTTTTGTATGTGGAGGTGAGATTATCAATTGCCATTGTTAATTTTACTCTTAAAAGCAAGCTAATGCCAGTTAGAAAGTAATAGAGACTCAATTAGAATGTAAAATGGCCAAAATTTCTCCAGGCTGGAGATAGAAGTTGGGAATACGAATAATTTTCTGCTCTAAAGTGAACCCAAAATGTTCCGCCCTGACTGGGTGAATTATGTCAGGTGTGTTGCTGTCTGCCATCGTAATAGCAAATCAGACCTTGCATTAATGAATATTTTAATAGGAAAATTGTCTATCTTGGAGCAGTATTGTGCCAATCTTAGTGTATCTGAGACCATTTTTGATGTTTGCTGTACTTTGTAATTTCTCATCATCAGACCTTGTGTTACTTGGAATATGATCCAGCTTGTTAATTTTCTCAATGATGGACCCTCTGGCAGCTTTATTTAAGTGCTTTGAGCATGGCAAATAACTTTTTCTGTTAATTTGATGTAACTCAAATGTAGTGTAATTTCACAATTTGTGCCCATTTCCTGTTTTGACCACAGGAAATCTCTCAAGTGGTTTGCCACCATACATGTTTGTTTTCTAATGATCTTTTGAGTCCTCTTAATGTTTTAGAAAAAAGATATGTGACAGTGGTGTCAACCTTTGTGAAAATGCCTGTTTTTTTCCCTATGCCTGCACATCGGAAACTAGTGAGTTCCATGCGCTTATTTCCTGACCTTCTGTTGCACTTGATATGATCCAGCTTGTTAATTTTCTCAATGATGGACCCTCTGGCAGCTTTAATTAAGTGATTTGAGCATGGCAAATAACTTTTTCTGTTAATTTGATGTAACTCAAATGTAGTGTAATTTGACAAGTTGTGCCCATTTCCTGTTTTGACCACAGGAAATCTCTCAAGTGGTTTGCCACCATACATGTTTGTTTTCTAATGATCTTTTGAGTCCTCTTAATGTTTTAGAAAAAAGATATGTGACAGTGGTGTCAACCTTTGTGAAAATGCCTGTTTTTTTCCCTATGCCTGCACATCGGAAACTAGTGAGTTCCATGCGCTTATTTCCTGACCTTCTGTTGCACTTGATATGATCCAGCTTGTTAATTTTCTCAATGATGGACCCTCTGGCAGCTTTAATTAAGTGATTTGAGCATGGCAAATAACTTTTTCTGTTAATTTGATGTAACTCAAATGTAGTGTAATTTGACAAGTTGTGCCCATTTCCTGTTTTGACCACAGGAAATCTCTCAAGTGGTTTGCCACCATACATGTTTGTTTTCTAATGATCTTTTGAGTCCTCTTAACGTTTTAGAAAAAAGATATGTGACAGTGGTGTCAACCTTTGTGAAAATGCCTGTTTCTTCCCTATGCTTGCACATCGGAAACTAGTGAGTTCCATGCGCTTATTTCCTGACCTTCTGTTGCATTTGATATGATCCAGCTTGTTAATTTTCTCAAAGATGGACCCTCTGGCAGCTTTAATTAAGTGATTTGAGCATGGCAAATAACTTTTTCTGTTAATTTGATGTAACTCAAATGTAGTGTAATTTGACAAGTTGTGCCCATTTCCTGTTTTGACCACAGGAAATCTCTCAAGTGGTTTGCCACCATACATGTTTGTTTTCTAATGATCTTTTGAGTCCTCTTAACGTTTTAGAAAAAGATCTGTGACGGTGGTGTCAATCATTGTGAAAATGCCTGTTTCTTTCCTTTGCTTGCACATCGGAAACTAGTGAGTTCCATGCGCTTATTTCCTGACCTTCTGTTGCACTTGATATGATCCAGCTTGTTAATTTTCTCAATGATGGACCATCTGGGTGGTTTATTTAACTGAATTCAGCATGGCAAATAACTTTTTCTGTTAATTTGAGAAAAATGAAATGTAGTGTAATTTGACAAGTTGTGCCCATTTCCTGTTTTGACCACAGGAAATCTCTCAGACCTTCTGTTGCACTTGATATGATCCAGCTTGTTAATTTTCTCAATGATGGACCCTCTGGCAGCTTTAATTAAGTAATTTGAGCATGGCAAATAACTTTTTCTGTTAATTTGATGTAACTCAAATGTAGTGTAATTTGACAAGTTGTGCCCATTTCCTGTTTTGACCACAGGAAATCTCTCAAGTGGTTTGCCACCATACATGTTTGTTTTCTAATGATCTTTTGAGTCCTCTTAACGTTTTAGAAAAAAGATATGTGACAGTGGTGTCAACCTTTGTGAAAATGCCTGTTTCTTCCCTATGCTTGCACATCGGAAACTAGTGAGTTCCATGCGCTTATTTCCTGACCTTCTGTTGCACTTGATATGATCCAGCTTGTTAATTTTCTCAATGATGGACCATCTGGGTGGTTTATTTAACTGAATTCAGCATGGCAAATAACTTTTTCTGTTAATTTGAGAAAAATGAAATGTAGTGTAATTTGACAAGGTTTGCGCATTTCCTGTTTTCACCACAGGGAATCTCTTAAATGATTTGCTACCATACATGTTTGTATTCTAATGATCATTAGAGTCCTCTTAATGTTTTAGAAAAAGATCTGTGACGGTGGTGTCAATCATTGTGAAAATGCCTGTTTCTTCCCTATGCTTGCACATCGGAAACTAGTGAGTTCCATGCGCTTATTTCCTGACCTTCTGTTGCATTTGATATGATCCAGCTTGTTAATTTTCTCAAAGATGGACCCTCTGGCAGCTTTAATTAAGTGATTTGAGCATGGCAAATAACTTTTTCTTTTAATTTGAGGAAACTCAAATATGGTGCTTTTGCTCGGAAATGGTTTCTACTCAAAATGCTGCTATTGTTTTAGTGTCTGCCAAGCTGGTTGACTTTTATCTTTAAATTTGTCAATGTTAAACTGTGCTAGTTCTTGTGAATACACATTAACGTCATTTTGTAATTTTCCTGCAATTATATGGACTACTGATGCCTTTATGACATAATTTGTTCTGGCTTTGTTTCCATAATATGTTAATCTTGCCTTGTCCTACATGTATCTCCCCATTCTTTGCTGTTGTTTTGTTATAAAGATTGGATGAAGCCCAGGAATAGTTGTATCAGCATATTATAATGTAAAATTGAGATAAATGTTGAAGTATGAACTCTTATGACACTTTGTATAAATAAATAGCTTTTAACTTATTTTGTCCTATTTCATTCATGTAGTAGCTAGAATGGATACCATATACACAACTCAATCAAAGATCCCTAATGAATTTCTTAATAACAATAATTACAGGATATCATGGCACAAGAGCTCTGTATAATGAAAAGGACTAAATTACAATAAACTTGTTTTCAAAGCAAAACAAAGGGGTCACCAACAAGATAAAAGTTTGTTACACAAAAAATAACAAATGTGACGTAGGAAATGAAACTAAATAAAATCAAACATATACAAACTCAAATTTTTAAGTTAATTTATATGGTGTAATGGATACCATATACACAAATCAATCAAAGATCCCTAATGAATTTATTAATAACAATAATTAAAGGATATCATGGCACAAGAGCTCTGTATAATGAAAAGGACTAAATTACAATAAACTTGTTTTCAAAGCAAAACAAAGGGGTCACTAACAAGATAAAAGTTTGTTACACAAAAAATAACAAATGTGACGTAGGAAATGAAACTAAATAAAATCAAACATATACAAACTCAAATTTTTAAGTTAATTTATATGGTGTAATGGATACCATATACACAAATCAATCAAAGATCCCTAATGAATTTATTAATAACAATAATTAAAGGATATCATGGCACAAGAGCTCTGTATAATGAAAAGGACTAAATTACAATAAACTTGTTTTCAAAGCAAAACAAAGGGGTCACTAACAAGATAAAAGTTTGTTACACAAAAAATAACAAATGTGAGGTAGGAAATGAAACTAAATAAAATCAAACATATACAAACTCAAATTTTTAAGTTAATTTATATGGTATAATGGATACCATATACACAAATCAATCATAGATCCCTAATGAATTTATTAATAACAATAATTAAAAGATATCATGGCACAAGAGCTCTGTATAATGAAAAGGACTAAATTACAATAAACTTGTTTTCAAAGCAAAACAAAGGGGTCACTAACAAGATAAAAGTTTGTTACACAAAAAATAACAAATGTGACGTAGGAAATGAAACTAAATAAAATCAAACATATACAAACTCAAATTTTTAAGTTAATTTATATGGTATAATGGATACCATATACACAAATCAATCAAAGATCCCTAATGAATTTATTAATAACAATAATTAAAGGATATCATGGCACAAGAGCTCTGTATAATGAAAGGGACTAAATTACAATAAACTTGTTTTCAAAGCAAAACAAAGGGGTCAATAACAAGATAAAAGTTTGTTACACAAAAAATAACAAATGTGAGGTAGGAAATGAAACTAAATAAAATCAAACATATACAAACTCAAATTTTTAAGTCTAAACCTAACATTTTACAAAAAATGGTTAAAAACAAACACCTTACAGTTTAATAAAATAAAATTACTTATCTAAGGCCAGTACAGCCGTGTTGATGTCGTCGCTGGAGTGTTCGGGGAGAGCCAGCACAGCCCATCGACCGTTTTTTGTAGGAAACTTCACTGCAGTCCAATTTCCCGACTCCACAAACCTGCTCATCACAATGACCTCTTCCACCCCCAGCAAATGTGGGTAATTTGACAGAACTGCGTGCGACTTGTGGTCTAACACACATATTCCCTGGCCTGCAAATTGTAACATTTAATGATTTCCGCCTTACAGTTGGTAGAACGTTAAAATTATTGTGAAAGATTCACATCCTTACCTCCTTGCGCCCTGAACTCCCCCATGGCCTCCTCCAGGTCCTCCTGGTCTGCGGGATGCACACAGGTCTCATCCTCCCAGCCGACCTCTCCGCAGCTCATGGCCTCCTCGTCCAGGAAGGCCTGAAGATCACCCCTCGCCCACTGGTCCAAGTCTGTCAACATTGGCTCAGCCGCCAGTGCCGGCCCATCTGTGTCTTGAGGTTCTGCAAGGGAATGACCATATCATGTGTAAGCTCTCCTGCAGTGCAACCGTAGGCTTAATTAACGAGTTTCACTGATAAACGACGTCTCATCTGATTAGGGATGCCGATATCCATGTCTTTGAAATACATTTCACATTAAATTTTATAATTAGGAGACGTACCGATACGCTGCTGTGGCAGGTTCGAGGAGACAGGAGGGAGGTCTAGTGATTCCAAATCTCGCAAAGTGGCGGCTTCCTGCTCGACGTGCTCTTCAACACCGTCGCAGGCCTGGAGTTCCTGGTCCTGGTCATTTGAAGTGCCTGGAGGGCAAAGTCGTTGTATGTTAAATACAACATTCAGTGCGGGACGTTTTTATCTACCATGATTTCACACGAGTGCGTCACCACATAGTGGTGGTGGTCATGTCACACTCAATGTGTTAAGCTTATGGAGAACAAATTCACTTACACTTGGCTAAGAAACCGGACACAGCGTGAATGTGCTTACACAGACTGTGCGTGTCTGGGCATGTGCAGTGAAACATTCTCCCGCAGAGCCTATCACAGGACTTGCACACCAGCAAGCAGCAGCAGAAGGGTGCTCCCGTCCTGCGCACCGTATAGCTGACCGCTGGCTTCGTCTGGGACCGCACCTTCCACGCGTCGCCACCTACAGAGCGCACTGTCAGTTCCTTGGCATTGCGGTGCCTCTTGGGCACATCTGTAGGTTTTCCTGCAATAAATAAACATCATTAGCTCGTGAAGGGACTTAACTCGTCTATCGGGGCTGACATCTCAGCGCCGCGGGCTTGCCAATGCGGACTATCTGCGGGGCACATTGCCTGGCCGGACAGGGCTCCGTACCACCCGCTCCTCACGGCGTGCGTCCCACCGCGCGCCGCGCCGACATATGAGTCTCCGACCTGCGCCAATACCGCGTCAGGCAGTATGGTGCTTGGTCTAGCAAAGGCGGTACACGCAAAGATGCCGCGGTAGGGACTTTGCCCTTCGGCAAGTATCTTTGTCTTCAAATGAATTGCTCACTTACCTCTACTGGCTCTAGCCAACACTACTCTGGCGCTGCTGCTAGGGGGTGCCGCCCTGCTGGCACTGCTGCAGCTGCTGCTGGAGGGTGCCGCCCTGCTGGCACTGCTGCAGCTGCTGCTGGAGGGTGCCGCCCTGCTGGCACTGCTGCAGCTGCTGCTGGAGGGTGCCGCCCTGCTGGCACTGCTGCAGCTGCTGCTGGAGGGTGCCGCCCTGCTGGCACTGCTGCAGCTGCTGCTGGAGGGTGCCGCCCTGCTGGCACTGCTGCAGCTGCTGCTGGAGGGTGCCACCCCGCTGGCGATGCTGTTGACTTGGGAGCTCCGCTGAAAAAACTAATTTGACAGCTGTTACTTAAGTTTTCGCTTGAGCAGGAGAAATATTTTCGTCTAGGAATGCATCAACAAACATACTCTGAACAGCGTCTGCTGCTGCTCTGGCTGCCGGGTCGTGGCCGAGGTGGTAGTGGCAGTGCAGGGCTGCTGAGGTAGCTGAGGCTGCTCCAGCTGCTGTGCCTGCTCCAGGTGCTGAGGCTGCTCCAGCTGCTGTGCCTGCTCCAGGTGCTGAGGCTGCTCCAGGTGCTGTGCCTGCTCCAGGTGCTGAGGCTGCTCCAGCTGCTGGGGCTGCTCCTGCTCTTCCAGCTGCTCCTGCAGTGCCTGCTGCTCCGGCTGCTGCAGACCGGCGTCGTCCTCCAGCTCCGCCATCCTCTGCGCCCAGAGCACCTCGTCGTCGTCACGCTCGTCGGCTGGCCTCTCGTCCGGAGCGTGGTGGGCACCCTGGGCGATGAAAACCGACGCCGCCCGGTGCGCCATGGCTCGCAGGAACCGCCGCAAGTCTGCTGTTGTTTTGTCAGATTCCATGAGAACCTTCCAGGCGTTCTTGATGGCCTTCGCCGTCTCCCTGTTCTTCGGGTTAGGTGCTCGCCTTGGCTTTTTGAAGTGAAAGTAGGCACGCTCGAAGTCTGTGGAATCTCTGTGCTCTACTTTGGCAAGGACATCTGTGCAGAAGAAAAGTGGGTACTCTGTGTTAGTACGTGACAGATTATGACATACTACCCTATGACAGCTTCGTTTTCGAACAAGAGCTACTAGGTTTTACGGCTGAAAGCCGGAACAACTCGGTAATAGGGTATGCGCTTAGCAACTAACAGTCCAACTACTATGATAGGGGGCTTTAAACTTACCGACGAACTCCCAGCAGTTCAGATGCACACCTCCCGCCGCCCGTTTCAAATAACCATTCCATGATTCAGCATCGTTATTTGTCCGCCGCTCCAAACCGAACACTGAGAGAGCCCTTGTACCCACCTGTAAAAGAAAAAGTCATCTTTTTATTGCCACCGCCTCTCAGGGCGCAGCACAGCCTACATCTGCACTTAAGAACTAGAATCTTTTTCTTCAAATTCTTACCGTCCCCAGCCAGTAGTCTGCCACGTGCTGTAGCAGGTGGTTGACTGCAAATCTCTGAGGACGGGTGAGGTCCATCTCCTCCGCGAAGGGTCTCAGGACTTCTTCCAGTCCCCTGGCCATGAGGTCCTCGGGGAGAAGGGGCAGGGCGCCGACCATCCTGAAGAAAGTCATGCCGGGGCTTTCATCTCCCGCCCGCATGGTCCTCAGGGGGGCCGTGGAAGTCGTGCGCTCGATCCTCTGAAAAAAATAAAAATAAAGCGTAAACTTGTAAGTGGCAAGGAACAGTTTTCAGCCAAGAAACTGTTTAGTATTTTTCTTACTCTGGCGTAGTGAGACCAGCAGCCGTTAATTGGGGTCTGCGGCCAGGTATCTGCCAGGCCACCTCGAAGGGCTGTCTCAAAGTCCCCCATGAAGCGCTCCAGCCGGAGTCGCAGGTTCGGGTGCCTCTCGTCGATCTCTTTGAAGACAGCGCAGTAGTCCTGCTTGCGGCGCCTGGTCATGAGGATCATATACGCGCAGTACATCTAGAAAAGACGACAAAGGTGAGGTCATTTGTAGCACAATCACAGTAGGTGGACAACTCGGAGAATTTATGTCCATTTTGTGCTCCTCTTACGTGTTCCTCATGGCATGCACCGAACAGCAGAAGCTGGCAGAACATGGCAGGGTTCGACTTAAAAGAGCCATCGGCGTGGATCCTCACAGGTTCTGCGCCCGGCCTCGGCTCGTCGAACAAATTGTGGGTGACAGTCTCGCTCCTGAAAATTATGTGAACTTGTCCGTCGACCTGAACGGACGTGACGAAAAACTGCTGCCCATCAATGTTCAGCCGGTATCTGAGGACAAACAATTTCAAGGAACATGAAAACTTATTAATCAAGCACCGTTAACTCCTGGACGCTGACGCCCAGCCTTTAAAGGCTCATATGTAAAACGCTGAAATAGACCTCAAATTTATTTTGAAGCGGAACGCACCTGCACTGTTAAAAAAACACTTGTACAGAAACAGTTTTTACCTGCTAATTTTTTTTATGACAAAAGCTGTTTGCCTACAACTGTTTTTGGTCATTGCACAACGTTTTTGTCTCAAAACAACAAAAGTTGTAAGGACTCAAAAAAAGTTAAGTCGCTAAATCACAACAACCTTGTTGTTGGTGAACAACTAAGTTGTTGAAGTACAACACGCTTGTTTAAAAACAACACGTTTGTTCATAAACAAAATTTTTGTTGAAAAATGAAAAATAAAAGTGCAAATGTTGTGTACAAACAACCCAACCTTTTTTGTTTTTTAGCAAACGAGCTGTACATTAACAATCAAGTTGTTTCACAACAACAATGTTGTTGTGATGGTCTTTTTTATGAGATTCGTCTTACAACTTTCGCTGTTTTAGGGACAAAACGTTGTAAGTGGACAGTATATGTGATAAAAAAAAATTAGCAGGTACTTTCCTGTCTCCGTACAGCATCTTGTTACGGTGAGGTTCTAATTGAACACAACGCTTTTGTTTGAAAACAAAACCGTCGTTCGGTAGAATGTCGTCAGGAGCCAATTATTTTTAACAGTGTGTGAGAGCCGTCGCGCAGAAGAAGGGCAGCGAACTCCTCCGCACTATGAGGATTTTGCATTGGGCGCCCTCTCCCAACTGCCCTCTTCAGTGAACTTGTCATCTCCGCCAGTGTCGTCTCATTACGGCACTCTGCGAACCTGCAATAATAATAATAATAATAATAACGCGTTACGTGACTGCAGCAAGCAAAGGGCGGTCGCGGCGGCTTACACTTGCACCGCGGCAGCCGCGTAATCCTCGTATTCCCTCGCGGCTCGCGGCCCACGGCAGAGCGAGTCGCTCAGCGGCACCCTGACCCGCGCCCGTCCTGGCCCCCAGAAGCTGTGCCTCGTCCTCGTCCTCTACCTGAGCTGCGCCCCAGGAGGGTCGCTCAGCGGCTACCTGACCCGCGCCCGTCCTGGCCCCCAGAAGCTGTGCCTCGTCCTCGTCCTCTACCTGAGCTGCGCCCCAGGAGGGTCGCTCAGCGGCTACCTGACCCGCACCCGTCCTCGAAGGGTACTCGCATGTCCTCGCGGCGGGACGGGCGACGGGCGCGCGCCCCGGCGCCGGCCTGCCGACCTCGAAGGGTACTCGCATGTCCTCGCGGCGGGACGTGCGACGGGCGCGCGCCCCGGCGCCGGCCTGCCGACCTCGAAGGGTACTCGCATGTCCTCGCGGCGGGACGGGCGACGGGCGCGCGCCCCGGCGCCGGCCTGCCGACCTCGAAGAGTACTCGCATGTCCCTCGGCGGTGGACGGGCGACGGGCGCGCGCCCCGGCGCCGGCCTGCCGACCTCGAAGGGTACTCGCATGTCCTCGCGGCGGGACGGGCGACGGGCGCGCGCCCCGGCGCCGGCCTGCCGACCTCGAAGGGTACTCGCATGTCCTCGCGGCGGGACGGGCGCGGGCCCCCTCTAGCGCCACCAGGACGACCACGAGGAGAGGTACTTGCATGTCCTTAGCGGCTTTGTACCGCTGAGCGTAACGTGGCCTGCGCGTAGGTGAAACTCCGCGTATGTAAAACTGCGCGTAGGTGACACAGCGCGTATGTACAACTGAGCGTAGGTCCAACCGTGCGTACGTTGAACTGAGCGTATGTCAAACTGAGCGTGTGCTGAACTGAGCGTATGTCAAACCAAGCGTTCAGCCAACTGCGCGTTTATACAACTGCACGTTTGTAAAACTGATCGAAGGTCAGACTGCACGTATGTCGAACTGAACGTAGGTGAAACTGAGCGTACGTCGAACTGAATCTAGGTAAAACTGCGCGTCCTCGTCCTCTACCTGTGGTGAGCAACAGGAGGGTCGCTCAGCGGCTACCTGACCTGCGCCGGTCCTGGCCCCCAGACGCTGTGTCACGTCCTTGTCCACTACCTGCGCTGAGCGCCAGGAGGGTCGCTCAGCGGCTACCTGACCCGTGCCCATCCTTGCCTCCTAGAAGCCATGTCACGTCCTCGTCCTCTACCTGTGGTGAGCCCCAGGAGGGTCACTTAGCGAGCTGCCGGATTCACCTTCTGTTAGAGATGTGTCAAAACGGTTCCCTAATTTTGCGATAATTTCACGGATTCCTTGTCGAACTGTGATACACAAGACCTATGCCGATTTCATAGCTAATCGGTTGCTGATAATTTTCGCCAGTTCTCCGCACCCTACCCGCGTGAACTTTTTATCAAGACCCTCAGGGCGGGCCGACCGCTCCTCTGGGAGGCGCGGCGGGCTTGCCTAGCCTGCGGTTTGCAGGCGTCCTCAGAAGAGGTGCTAGCCTGGCCTAGAAACTCTTTTTACCAAACGGCTTATTCAAAAGATCGCTCTTGGTATTTGTGAGACATAAACACTTTGAGGAAGTACTTACTCCTGTTGCTGCTCCACTTCTCTAAACGAGCGCTCAACCTTCCCGGTCGCCGTCGCTTTCAGCTTCATCTCATTCTTCATGATTTCTGCTTTCACCGCAACGGGGTCGGGAATGCAGGTGTGCCTCTTGGTGAGCTCAAATACACCCAGCCTGTCCACCGCGTACGCACCGCACTCTGGCAACCGGCACTTCAAATATTTGGTGGCATTTTCTTGCTTCGTTGCATAAACACGATAAACGTAATAATCTTCATCCCTGAATAGCTTTCCCTTCCAGCGAAGACCGCTGTCGTGGGGCACGAGCGGCATGTTGTCACAATAACGGTTCGCGCGCGCGAACGCGGACACGACTTCGACGCGGACTTCGACTTGCGCGTGCAACCGATGGAAGAGGACTGAACTGATCTGTGCCTGGGGCCCAGAGGTTGCCTAGGGCGGGAGCGGCCGGCGGAGGGGAGCGAGGGAGAGGAGCGAGCGAGCGAGCGAGCGGAGCGTCGGGTCAACGCCCGATGCACCATGGCAACCCCCTACCTTACGCTTCGTTCCTGGCCGCCGCCGCTGGCCGCCGCCGCCGCCGCCAGGAACGAAGCGTAAGGTAGGGGGTTGCCATGGTGCATCGGGCGTTGACCCGACGCTCCGCTCGCTCGCTCGCTCGCTCGCTCCTCTCCCTCGCTCCCCTCCCCCGCTCCCCTCCCTCGCTCCCCTCCCTCCGCCGGCCGCTCCCGCCCTAGGCCAACCTCTGGGCATTGACCCAGGCACAGATCAGTTCCACACTTTACCAAAGCGAAGGGTAAAGTCACAGCGACGCCAAATCCTGTGTAAAGGACGCTGCTGCAAAGTGTCTAACGGCCGCTCGCTTCAGCTACTTAAGCACAGTTCAGTTCTGCCACCTGACGAAAATATACAAACGAAAGATTGGACATTGTTCCATCCGTCTGGTTTTTTATTATCGTAGTAGAAAATATGACTAGAAATGGTTCCAGGTGTTGTTTGTTATCTATCGTCTGCATGGCAGGTTTAGGAATTATAAAATTTTCCACAAAACTTTCGCATGATTTGGTGGTAGTGTGGCGAGGACGACATTCAATACCCTCCAGCACTGTTCTCTGCGCTGATTGGCTGACAGGACCACCCTCCAGGACCGACGCCCCCCACTCCTGCCTCTCTGACGTCGCGTCGGCGCGTCGGCGTTGTACACCAGTTGCTAGCTGCTTAAAAGCTCAGCTTAACATTCAAATTTGTGTTAACTGTTAATTGAGATGGACGCTCGTGCCGCAATGGCACTTGAAGTGTTTTCCCAACTCGGTGGAGGTTAGTGTGTGACGGTGCCCTTGCGGCAACTTAAGTTCGGGGTCTTATCATGAATCCCATACATGACTTCCCGGGCAAACGATAGTTGAGGTTTGTTGGGTGGTTGGGTCGGACTGGCAGGCAGGCAGGACAGACTCTCGGGCTCGTCTCCCTGCAACAGGGCCGGCCCTAGGCGAACGAGCGGCGATTTGATTGCCTAATTATGCTGCCCGCCAGCCGTTTCCATTGCAGGCAGGATTTCTCTCGTAAGGTTGGAAAAACCCATTGAAACTACCACTTTTGCGTGTATTAAATACTTCATCAAAATTCGTTGAAATGATAGAAGTTACTAAAGTGAGGGTTCCGGCTTTATTCAAATATAAATTGCCAGACAGAATTCTTAATGATGTTTAATTCAAACGATAAAAAAATACAACAAATGTAACAACAAAATGTGAAAGGGGCCTTGTGTCCTGTTTCCTATTGTTACTGTTTATTTATGAGCTCTCGCCCAGATCTTTTGTTCTGGAGAAAAGCTGAGCGCAAGATGTGAGCATGATGTAAGAAACCAGAAGACTTCAAACTCAAATTATTCTGCTTCTCTGGGTCTATCTGATGTTTTTCACACTATCAGAAGATTAAAAAGATAGAGGAACACCTGACCCGCACCTTTTTATATAATTTGAAGGGTTTAGGCAAAATTAGTCAAAATAGGCGAAAGTGGCAGTTTTCATTGGTACTTCCCACCTTTAGCAAAAGGGTATAAAGTTTTTGTTTGTTTTAAGTGAATTTCTAATGTATAAACCTTTCCGTTATATTTTAGCCCAAATTCTCATCTCAATAGTAATGGGATCTAATTCTACAAATTGCAGGTGGTGTTTGCATCGTTGACAGCTACACCGGCGACCTCTTAGAGGAATTTACTGACCTCCTGCCCGTAGAGTACATGGGTATTATCTCAAGGTTTACGGGAGCCCCGATGGTGTGCTGGAATCCCAACATGGACAATGGGCGGTGGGCAATCATAGCTCGGCACCACAATACAACAGAGGAAATAAATCTAGTAGTGGCTGAGGTCCAAAAGAGTCTTTCCCATTGATTATAATAATTGTTCTGTTCTCTTACCAAAGAACTTCCTTCATTGTTTTATATTTCACTAAATACATGTTGCCTAACATTTGCTCAGCAGTCATTATCAGTAATCTGTGTTGATGAACAAAGATAATATAGTGTTCTGTTTTCTGTATCTGTTTTTGAAAGTTTTTAAAGGTCATTAGGAATACTCATATCCTTAATTTAACAGCCTTCTTACTTAATTATCTGAGTATTTATTTTCAGTTTCATTGGCGAGAGCAATTGTCAGTTTACAGTACAGTACTACATAATTCCATATTGTCTGAAGATGTCTGTAAGAATCTGGGCATTTGGCATCTTTGATTGATTTGTTTCCCTGTTATCCATCCTATCTACTAAATAAAAAAGGACAAGATGAAATAAAATCTATTTACTCATACCCAAAATTATAAGAGTTCATACCTAAACAGGTTTCACAATTTTGTAACATTCCATTCCATATCTATAAATGAAGGCAACACACAAGCCCCCAGCTGTTCTTGACATATCATACAATTCAGTAGGAAATTGACATCGAAGCACGGATGGTTTTGCACCTCTCACACATGTTCTCAAGTTTTTAAGCCGAGAGAGAGAGTGAAAATCAGAATGAAGAGAGGAGATTTGCCCAAAATCGGAAAGATTATAAATCAGCTTGAACTTGCCATGATATCCTTTAATTATTGTTATTAATAAATACATTAGGCGTCTTTGATTGATTTGTGTATATGGTATCCATTCTAGCTACTACATGAATGAAATAGGACAAAATAAGTTAAAAGCTATTTATTTATACAAAGTGTCATAAGAGTTCATACTTCAACATTTATCTCAATTTTACATTATAATATGCTGATACAACTATTCCTGGGCTTCATCCAATCTTTATAACAAAACAACAGCAAAGAATGGGGAGATACATGTAGGACAAGGCAAGATTAACATATTATGGAAACAAAGCCAGAACAAATTATGTCATAAAGGCATCAGTAGTCCATATAATTGCAGGAAAATTACAAAATGACGTTAATGTGTATTCACAAGAACTAGCACAGTTTAACATTGACAAATTTAAAGATAAAAGTCAACCAGCTTGGCAGACACTAAAACAATAGCAGCATTTTGAGTAGAAACCATTTCCGAGCAAAAGCACCATATTTGAGTTTCCTCAAATTAAAAGAAAAAGTTATTTGCCATGCTCAAATCACTTAATTAAAGCTGCCAGAGGGTCCATCTTTGAGAAAATTAACAAGCTGGATCATATCAAATGCAACAGAAGGTCAGGAAATAAGCGCATGGAACTCACTAGTTTCCGATGTGCAAGCATAGGGAAGAAACAGGCATTTTCACAAAGGTTGACACAACTGTCACATATCTTTTTTCTAAAACGTTAAGAGAGTAGTATAGAGTACCCCTAGTAGCGGGCCGCCATCTTGAGTACCCCTAGTAGCGGGTGCCCCGAGTAGCGGGTGACCGCCCCTAGTAGCGGGCGGTCACCCCCAGTGTGGTCAGTACCTGAGTAGTGGTGACAGGTCAGACGTAACCCAACCTAAGGGCCTAAGTGACCGACGCCGCTGGCTGAGGGCCTAAGTCACCGTCGCCGCTGGCTAAGGGCGTAACCCACTCCTGACAATTGTTTTACAGCATTTCCATGCGCGCCCAGGAGGCATGCTGATACGCTCGTTAGAATTTTTAACGGAAAATCCTATCCCCCCTAATGGAGGCCTATACGAAACCGAAACTACGAATTACTGTTGGTGGAATGCGTACCACAACCCGACCCTCTTGGCGTTAAGCGCAGCGCAAGCATGCAGCGGGAATGTCGAGTGTTCCACACAGTGAGAACGGACGAACAAGTGTGGCAATTTTTCTAATTTAGGACAACCCATTTCACTGACGTCTACAACACAGGCGTCCGGGATCAGGTTAAGGATCAATTTTTTCTTCTGTTCGCCCTTCACACACAGGTACGCGCACTGCGAAAAATATTTCCGTACATGTACGATATTTTTTGTAATTTACCATTTACAAAATGAGTCGTACATATCCAACCTCCCACTCTTGATCTTCATTCGATTCCAAGTCGATACGCAGTGCTTGTACATTTACAATCTAGGATTGTCATTGTACGACATCTTCCATGGAAAATTTTCCCGTACCCTGTACGACATTTTCTGACAGTGCGTAGGGCGCTGTCAGTGAGCGCATCGTGTCGGCACACGCGCTGTACGGTACGTCACCCGTGTTCCATCGCAAGCCATGGATGTTGTTTGTGACGTAAGAGTTTTGCATCATGACATCTGCATTAAGCAAATGTTTAGGATAAGGCGGGGCAAAAATCACAGTGTGACTCACATCATAGTTTGCATCATACACACTAAACTCCTTCACAATGAAATCTCCGTCCGCTCCGTGAAGCATCTGAATGTCAACACTAGCGTAAGCCATGGCCGCGATCTGATGACGAGGGACAGCGGGTAGTTGCTTAAGTACGCAGAGGCGGCGCGACGGTGGCGCCGCCTATCGGCTGATGGCGGTACACGTTGCGCTCCGAGCCGCGCCGAGCCGCGCCGCGCTGGTCCTTCCTCCACCTCACCCCCTCCTCCACCCCTACTCCGCTCGAGCCGGCTCGAGCCGGCTCGCGGAGCGCGCGGGAGACGCAGCCCCTCCATCACGTCGTCTGCTCTACCTGCCTTTTCAGTCCGGATTACACTATGCCGACCTTTTCTCACGAAAAGGAACCGAGCGCAAGTCGACACGAAGTGTACTTGATTTTTCACCAACCACAAATCACAACATCGCCGCGATATTATCGCAAAATCGCCGGGAGTGTCAATAAGCATTTTCCCCGAAAATCCACCCGCCCCCTACCCCACCCCCTGCCGTCCGAGCGAGCAGGACCCACCGGTGCGCCGCTCCAGCTCATTCCTGTGTAGACCGTCGCCAACGCCGCTTCACTATGAGCCGCCAACTCGAGCAGGATCTGTTTTTATCATCGGAAGACTCCATGGAGCCTCTCGTTTTTGAGGACTCCAACTCAAGCTTTATGCTGGAGCTCCACCCCTCGGGGCTTCTCTACGATGAGGTAAGTGAATATAATTCATCGTCCTTGTTCGTGGGGGTTCGTCGCCATTACCGCGGGCTCACGCCGTGCCGCCCGCCGCCGCGGCGACCTGTTGCGTTCTTTTCTCGTAAAATCTTGCTCGTTCTTAAAGCCTACTGTCCAAAAATCGTGCGCGAGTGCAGGACATCTGAAAATTTCATTCATTGGGCGCCGGCGTCCTCAAAATGTACCGCAGAGGTTTTGGCGCGCATGGCGGCGCCATGTTGCGTCATCGTCATCTCATTGTGAACTCTTAAACCTTTAATTTCATTCAACAATCCGTGAATGTCGCGAGTGTGATTAAGCACCGTGAGCTCACGCCGCGCCAGCCAATCGCGAGTTGAGGTTAAGTCACGCCCCGCGGCAAGTACGCCGCGGTGGTGAGGCCGCGGTAGTGTGGCCATGGTGCCTGTAAAGTGTTCAGTCCCTTTAAAAAAGTGTTTGGCTTGTCCGGGCAGGGGCCCAGCAAAGGCCTCAGCCCTGCCCGACCCGGCCCATGGCGGCCCCGCCCTGCACGGGCCCCGGCCCGGGCCGTCCTTACACGCTTGCTCACTCGTTTCAACGACGCCACCGCGGCCGTGACGACGGCTTCCTCGAGGGGAATACCCTTGCACAAAGTAACGATTCATTTTCTTTCAGCTCTCTCAAGACCCGACCGCGACCCCACCGCCCGCGCCCGCCGAGGAGGCCGAGGAGGCCCCGGCCCACCCCCTCTCCCTCCCCCTCCTCCTCGAGGAGGAGGCACTCGACGAGGTAAGCATCACATCGACGACGCTGTGATATCGATGTTTATCCATAAAACTTACTTAACTTTTTTTTCAGTTCCCCGTGCCCCCGCCCCCACCGCCCACGCCCGAGCCTGCCCCGGCAGCTGGGGAGGCCGCGGAGGACGCCCCCGAGATCCCGGCCCCCGCTCAGCCAGAAGCTGTGAGTATTTTGCACCACTTCAAGTCGGCTGTCATTTCTGACAAAGCATTTGATTGATTGAAATTGTTTCAGCGGCTGACCCATGGAAGCGCCGCCCCACCGCCCGCGCCTGTGGCTGACGAATCAGTAAAACCTGCTCGTCTTGTAAGTAGAACTCAATCTGTTCTGTCTTTTTTTGTGACCATCGCCTGTTATTCATTGTTTGTGTTTTTGTTGCAGTCTGTCTTCCAGCGCCTGGGGCCGGTCGCCCCACCCCCACCCGCACAAGTAAGTAAACTTTGTGTCGCTCAGATAATTGATATGTAACATGCATCGTAACATATCTTGTGTGTTGTTACAGCCTGCCTATGATCCGCGGGCTGCTGCCGCCGCACCTCGCCCGCCCCGCCCCGTGCTGTATGCTCCGCCCAAGCTCGTAAGTACTCTCCACCTTTCAGAGCGCTTTTCTTTTCTTATCGTGTGATATCTGTCTAACGTTAATGTTTCCTCCAGACAGCCAAGCAGATTGCGGAGGCCTTGCGGCGACGGCACAAATGAATTTTTTTATTTTTTTTAAATTATTTAAATCATGTTTAATATTTTTTTAATTTTTAAATCATGTTTAATATTTTTTTAATTTTTTTAAAATCATGTCGAATGTTTTTTTAATATTTTTTTCATTATAAAAAAAATAAAAAATCATGAGTCCAGGATTTTCTGTCGTTATCCTTTCAACAATCCTTCCACGCGCAACTTTGATGGGGGAAAATGAGGAGAGTATCGTACGATTCATTTTGTTTATTGAGAACACATGGCACCAACATACAAGCAGAAGTGAAACACACTACAAACACTTTACATTTGTAAAACTATTTTTTTCTTGATGTGGTTCAAATTAAGTTGTGATTCTACAAGTGTTTGAAATATTCACACACATCTCAGACCATAAAACTCAACTTTTTTCACTAAAATTAAATTTTTTTGTTGGAATAGCTTCACTTTAATAAGGTCTTTGATTTGCAAAAGGATTTGCGAATGGGAAATCAACAGAACTGTTGGCTGTTCTCTAACACCATGCTCAACCGTTTCCCGTGAAGCCAGTTGCGACAAACTTTGTTTTTCAATAAAATGACAAGTCAAAGACTAAAAAATTTTTGTTCTCCATCCTTAAAACTCACCTCTCCCTCATGATATTAAAGCATTTGTTGATCAGAATTCACATTTCATGAGACTTTTTACCTCAGTTCACATTGACATTTTTCCAACACATATTTGACCCTAAAACCCAACTTTTTTGACCAAAATTAAATTTTTTTGTTGGAATAGCTTCACTTTAATAAGGTCTTTGATTTGCAAAAGGATTTACAAGTGGGATTTCAACAGAACTGTTTGCTGTCTTAAATGTGCATCAACAGTTAACATACAACATTTTCCGTCGGAGTCAGAATGTTAAAGTCAGTTTTTGAATAAATATAAATACTTCCACTCAACCTTTTTACCTCTAAATCATTCAGACACACTTCTCCCTTGTAATAATAAAGCATTTGATGATCAGAAATAACATTTACTTTGAAATTTATGCTATGTTTACTTTAAGAAAATTCAAAGGTATCTGGCTCAACAATCCCAGCCAGAAATGAAGTGTCGGAAAGATGTCGATTTGACATCGACACCGTCGTGAATCCGGTGATGTCGATTCCAGGCTCGATTTTTTACGATTTTCGATACAGCATACATACCTTTTTCTAAGCTGCATTTTCTCACCCAAAAATAATTTTAACTGCGTAGTGACCAATTTCGAGTTCAAAACCTTTATTTTTGTTCTATTTCGCACACATCTGTCGTTTTGATGTCGAATCTACAGCTAGATCATCATGACGCCACCAACGCTACTACTGTTCCCGTTCAGAGTTCTGTAGTGTCTGGTAGTGTCTTTGTGTACATGAGAGATGTGTATATACGAAATCTTACATCATATCCGATATGTTGGCATTGTATTCTTCTAGTAAAACTCAATTGGGTGTGTAGCCGTTTTGAATTTCGCGCGATCTGTGGAGGGATACATAAAGGATACATATTATATATATAATCACTTCGGTTTTAGAAAACATCTCCCGAATTTTTCCGTTATTTTCTGTTTTTATTTTTTATTTTTAATAAGTATTTCAACGTTTCTTTGTTCCACCGTGTTCTATTACCCTAACTCAAAAGAAGTCGTTCATTTATCGTTACGTTGGCTAATGTGAAGATCCCGCGCCTGCGGCAGTTAATCCAGTGTTTGGTCGGCAACCAACGGTTACGGATCGGTCGGAAGATTCTGGAGGAAATTGGAAAGGAGGTGAGTTTCAATCTGCTGTAACCGAAAAGTCTTTCCCAGATGAAATAATGCTTGTTTGTGTTCTTGTCTATCGTCTCGAATAATTTTATGTTCGTATTATACTTTTGAGTTCAGTGATGTGCCAAAATTTGCGGGATAATGTTTCGAGGACAAGTTTCCATGCTCGATCTCATGCTTGTGGGAAGGCATAACCGTCTCTTCTAGAGTATTCATAAATGAATGTCACGGTTAATGTGTTACTTAAATCCCGGTTTTGTCTCTTTGGACATTTTTCGTGCAATAGTTTGAGTCGCGTCGTGTGTGGTTCGTCTTCGTGCAAACATAACCTATCTCGTGTTTCTGTCCAAGTTTAAAATTGCTAATCAATGACCAATCATGAGTTAGAATCAACTGCCGGAGCACGGAGCACGAAGCTGTTTCTATGTGCTTTCAACTCAAAATATTTATTATTCTGTTTTCTTGCTTGCAGGTGACGAACTACATCAATCCTTCTGACCCAAGTTGCCGCTGGCTGAGCTGGACAAACCAGTAAGTTTTCATTAATTAATTGTCATGGACCGTGTTTCAAAGCGATTTCTCAATCAGAGCTTTAAAAAAGCTGCCAAGTTATGTCAGCTTGATGTCTTGAGTAGTCCGAATAGATCATGAGCCAAGCATCAGTGTTTCATCCGTTTCAAATATTGAGAGTGATAGTGAGATTCTGGTCAACAAACCCCCTAGTCCTGTCAGTTATTGTGATTCCAATGTGGTAACTGAAGATTGTTCCTATAACTACGACAGTGTATCAGGAGGATGTCATTGACGAGACTAGTACAATTCTTGTTCATTCTGATAAGGACTCTGATCGTGGTGAGGAAAGCGAAGAAGATGATATTAATTTTGATAGTGATGATGGAGCCACTTGCATAAAAAATGAGCTGGAGAAGGAGCAATATTGTATTGATTTGAGTGCGTGAGTGGGCCCAAGAGCCAGGGGTTTTGTCCATGTCGAAACTTGACCAGCTTCTTAAACGATTGAGTAGGGTATTTCCGCGCATGCCCCCAAACTTACACAACTCTCTTTGCTTCTCCTTATGATTTTGACATCATTGAATTTGAACAAGGTGGACAATTTTGGTACAAAGGCATTAAAGTCAATCTTGATAAGCTTTCTCTCAAGGAGTATTTGTCAAAATTTCAAAAGATATATTTGGATATTGGCATTGATGGGCTGCCACTTGTGAAAAATCCTCCATTGAAGCTGTGGCCCATTTTAGGATATTTAGTGGGCACTGATAACAGTCCTTTCATAATTGCTGTTTTCAAGCATTCTCATGATCCTAGAGATGTAGCTGAGTTTCTGAAGAAATATGTTGCGGAGTTGGGTCATCTTCTTCGTCATGGATATGAATTTGAGACTCGTGTGTTTCCAGTTGTTATCAGAAACTATGTCCTGGATGCTTGCCATAGCCCGTCAGTTCATTAAGTGCATTACCACTCAAACTGGTTATTTTGGATGTGAAAAGTGTGAGGTGGTAGGGGAGCACAGTGATAATCGTCTCACCTTCCTTGAATTAGATGCCCCCTTGAGAACCGATCAATCTTTCAAAGACCGTAACTGACCTGAGCACCACAAAGGTGTATCACCCCTTGAAGAAGTCAATACTCCTATGGTGTCTCTTTTCCGACTTGATCCAATGCACCTTGTGTCTGGCGGGAACCTTCAAGAGGCTACTGGAGTTCTGGACCTTAGTGATAGGCCCTGGAAACTTCGTAGAGACGTGACTGAATTAATTTCATCTGTCTTAAAATTTTTGCGGCCATACTGTCCTGTAGACTTCAACAGAAAAACCAAGGTCTCTCCATTACTTGAAAGGATTCAAGTGTGCTGAGTACCGTCGAATAGTATTGTATGCGATGGCATTCTAGCCTTTAAAGATCTAGTTGATGACAACATTTATAGACACTTTCTCCTATTGCATTCCAGTGTAATTTATGTCATGTGCAGTAAGGCACTTGTTTGCTAACTTAAAGATACTGTTGAAGATTCACTACGAACATTTATCACTCACTCTGCTGTTATTTATGGACAGAAGTTTGTAGTGTATAATGTTCATTCACTGATCCACTTGGTTAAAAGAATGTGCTGATACAGGCTTATCTTTGGATGAATTTAGCGCATTCAAATTTGAAAATCGCTTAACGAAGTCCATCGAGGAGAGTATCAGGTCAGGTCTGAAAACCACTGCAAACTTAATTAACACGCAGAGATGAGAAAAAGCATTCTAGTGTTGGGTGACTCTTACCTCTGATAAACTCCTCTCATGTCACTCCTTGTCCTTGAAACACCACATTTTAAATGAGGTTGTTACTGGACAACAGTATAGGAAAGTCAAGGCAGGAAAACCTAATTTTGACACAAGAAGATTCAGGTCCTATGATAGCTGTTTTGCAACATTTAATGGTGACATAGTTGTCTTCCAGAAGGCATTGTCCGCCGGAAGCATTCAGTTTACCTCATTGGTCGAAAGTTTCCAGCACTCTAGAATGACTACTATGACTATCCTGTTGCATCATCGCGAGCGAAAAAAATTTTACAGAGTCTCTCAACTCATGAAACAGAAAGTTATTTTTCGCCTCCGTGATATCAAGTCTAAATGCTATCTCATGCCTGATGGCAACCATTTTTTATGTGTGCCCATCCTACATATCTCAGTAACATATTATTGATGGGGCTTCTTTCGTCACTCTTATTCATGTATCTTACTATTTCTCAAATTTTTCAGTTTGTGGTGAGTGAAGTTTCTTCCCACGGAGAGTGATATTGGCGATCTACTTGGAAGTGAGCCTTGCACCTCATGGATAACATCTGAGCTGGATGACGACATGAAGGGGAAGATGAAATAGCCCTCAGAGTCAAAACCGGTTTCCAATATAGTGAACAAAACTAACAATCATACCAACCAGAGTGGAAGGTAACGTGATCCAGGTCATGAGATACTTTGGTGAGTATGACTCTCTCTTGAATTGGCTCTTTTTTTCTGTAATTATACTTGTAATTTTAATAGTAAATATCAGCACTTTCAAAGTTGCGCTGTTGTACTTTTTTATCAAACATTCAGTTCTTTTAAAAAAATTGTTTGTTTAGTAAAATTTAGTCCTAATAGTTTCCTGTTTGCTCATTGAATAACAAAATTAAAACAAATAACTGAAAGTTCAGTTATAGTGAGATAACCACAATCAGTCATTGTAATTTTTTCTCTTTTTTTCTTCTTGTTATTTCTTTATTTTTCAATTTCAGAGACCTACATGAGAGCAAAGAGAGGCAGTCCCAAAGTTTCTGGAAGATTCGGACATATGAGTATAGAGGCAGAGAATACAGGACTAAGGAAGAGGAGGCGTAGGAAACCTGCTGCGTTGCTGCTGAGTTCTGATAGTGAGAGAAGAGCCTATACTTCGGAAGAGGGTGAAAACCTCTATCCCTCCACTCCACCACCCATTGGTAAGAAGAAAGAAGTCACAAGGAAGACCAAGGACAGACCAGGGAAGGAACCAAAAGAAAAAAGGAGAGGCAAGAAGTTATGAACTGCGCTCAAAGCTGCTAGGGCTGTGTAGTTGCTGCAAGGGACTAACCAACAGTCCCCTTTCACAGCCAGTAAAACCAACTTCCTCCAAATATCATAAAACCATCTTCACCAAAAATCAGTAAAGCATCACCTATGAAATCTTTTCAAATCTAAGCCTTCACAGCAGAGAGGGTTTCGGCCCTGGGCAACACATCTAAGGTACTTGCAGGTGATACTATTTACATGTATGCTTGCATAGGAAATATGTTTCTGAAACTCATATTTAGTTTGAGCAGTGACTCCCCTTAAAATTACCACTACTTGATGATTCTTTTCTAAAGTATTGGAAAAATGAAAATGAGATGGAAGAATATTTATGATGATAATGACATTTTTATTCTCAGTATTATTCCCATGCTTTGTGAATTTTTGCGGGCTCTGACAATATCTCATTTACTGTCCTTGAAAGTACAGTTGATATATTGTGTGGTGTAACCCTACTGTACTCAGCTGCTCTATTTCTACTCCACAAGTTTTATTTACAAATGTACTCTTCTTTATTTTAAACATAGTTGTCTAACTCTGAGTTTTAATGAATTTAGCCATTTAAGACTTATTTTTACTGCACTGTTTTGTTTAGGAAACTCCAATCAAGCTTGCCCACTCAATCGTCTTGTAGAGAGAAAAATAATCATTTTAGGACAAGTTTAGTAAGCGACAGAATGCCTTCCTACATCAGTCCTCATAGTGGGAAGTCAATGTCCCCTTCAGAATTGAGATATTTAACATTGGGTTCATCCAAAGATAAAGAGTAAAGCGATTAATGGTTTACGAGGGAATACTTGAAACGATTTTTGACCTATCACATTTATAAAAGTTTATTCTTCTTCTTCTTTTAGATACTCAATCTGTGCCAATATCACTAAAATTATCTTGATTCAATCTCCGGTAGACAAAAGTAGCTGTGGTTTCAGTATTGGTATAGAAATCTCACTATCGGTAAGTTGAATTTCAATCAAAATATTGTAATTTATTTTTATTGCCTTTTGTGTTCATAGGTGGTTGCCATATGGCTTTGGCAGAAGCAAATTCATCAAAATGACAATAAAACTAGTGCTTCATCTAACTCCTGTCAGTCAAAGCAAAGCCGGACTCAAGTTGATGCAAAAAGCATTGTTGAGTTACACACCTCACAATTAGACAAATCTTGACTCTTCTTAGTTTTTAATTTTTTTTTTTTTCTTTTGTTGTAGAGGGAAAGGTTGCATGCTCTTGAATTAGCTGTTGGCCGGGTTGTTGTCCTGCTTAATGAGGTATCCAGTAGCTGGACATCTCTGTATAATGAACGTGGCAAGAGTTCAAAGAGCTGTTTTAATGCCCAATGAACGACGTGCTTGCTGATTTCCTCCAAATAAATATGCCTCCCCTACCCTCTCAAATGCCGAAGCAGCTTGAACAAAAAAAAAAATACAGAAACCTTTTAGGAGAGACTGACAGTTAACTTATCTGCTGTTGTAAGTTAATTACTTCTTTACCTGCTTTATTTTGTGGGTTAATGTATATACTTAAGGCAAGTTATGCATCTCTTGTAGTGCGATTACTTGACCAGCTAAGCATAAGAACTTTGTTCCGGATCCTGAAAGGAAGAAATTACACAAAATATTTTAAGTAAACTACCCAATAACAATCTAGCAAAAGAAATGAACCTGGATGGGTAAACAACAAAATAGCGTTCAGGTCATTGAATTTGCTACAGGCTTTCCAAGGTAATTTGGCAACAGTTCTCATACACAATTTTCTCTTAATGATTTCCTTACCTTCAGTCTTCATTAGCCCTTGTTCTCTTCTTCTATTTTAGGAACACTTCAATCTGCATTTCCAGATGGCAAGGACCTGTCAGTAGCAGAGGATACCCTCCAAAAGTGGTTAAAGGATGCGAAATGGAGGAAGCGACAGTCAGTCATGGTAAACAGGAGCCTAAACATGATTCTTCTATGCTAGTCTATGTATCTGCATTGTATACATATTATATATATATATATATATTTGCAGTATAATTTTTTATTTTTGTTATGCAAGTACACTTAAAAATTTGCAATTTAATTTTTTTGTTTTTGTTTTAGACTCTAAAATTAGGGAAAGTTATGTCAGAGTATACTTGCAAATTTAAAAGTTTCACCTGTTATTCCTTTAACTTAAGTTTTATTTTATTCCTTTTCTATATCTTAAGTATTAAGTCACAACTTGAGTATCGAAGAATATTTACCATCACAACATATATTTTAATCTTGGTTTCTGTGGATGTCAAAAGCAATGATAGTCTCATTCTTGGTTTGGTGCTTTGCAAGTGCCTTATGCCTACTTAGTTTGTTAGCACAGGCTGTTTCGCTCTTGATATGTTACACCTTGAAAAGAAAGGACAATATATCTATCTTCTAACTAGAGTTGGCAGCTTGTTATCATCTACATTTTTTATGTTGTGTTGTCACATATATTTGCTTTAAGTGCGTGAGGGTTTTCTGTCACTGGCCATGTTGTACAAGTTATTGAGTTATGTTACTTTCTATATCTTTTTAAAAAAATCACGTACATCTTATTTTGTTGAACCTGTGCATTTCATTAAAACATTAAAACATATTATTCATTGTCTTGTATTTATCTTTGTCGGGTATGATACCGGGTGTTTCTTTGAATGTGTAAGTGTAGCGGGTTTGCCTACCTAATTCGCCCGTAAGGCGTATTGGCTCCCTGAAGCTCCTGGCGAGTATGCAAACCTGCAACACTTACAATCACAGAAAGCCTGAAGTACAGTTCAAGACTACGCTTCTTAAGCCATTGTCTGGGTGAACTCTCGATTTCGTGTCCTGGGTATGCGTCGAATCGATTTCTGAAATCGATGTATGATCGACGTCGATTTGGGGAGTCATATATCCCTCGATACGACATAAAATTTCGACGAAGATATCGCCGTCATATTAGACATCAATCTCATTATCTTTTGACACTTCATTTCTGGCTAGGAATTCCCTAAGATTTTTGATTAAAATTAAATTTTTGTTTTAGAATAACTTCACTTTAATATAGTCTTGGATATGCAAAAGGATTTGCAAGTGGGATTTCAACAGAACTGTTTGCTGTCTTAAATGTACATCAACACTTAACATACAACATTTTCCGTCGGAGTCAGAATGTTAAAGTCAATTTTTGAAGAAAAATACTTACTTCCACTCAACCTTTTTACCTCTAAATCATTCAGACACACTTCTCCTTTGTGATAATAAAGCATTTGATGATCAGAAATAACATTTACTTTGAAATTTATGCTATGTTTACTTTAAGAAAATTCAAAGGTATCTGGCTTAACAATTCCTAAGATTTTTGACCAAAATTAAATTTTTTTGTTGGAATAGCTTCACTTTAATATAGTCTTGGATATGCAAAAGGATTTGCAATTGGGATTCCATCAGAACTGTTTGCTGTCAGACACACCAATGCTCAAAAACAGTGAGTCGTTTCCCATGGACTGAGTTGCGACAAACTTTGTTTTGAAGAAAATGACAATTCCCAGACTAAAAATTCTTGCTTGGAATCATAAAGACACATTTATTCTTTGTAAATTTAATGGAAATATCAGTGAGAAATCATTTTCCATACTAAACAAGAAAAAAAAACTTGTGTCCACTATCCTAACCTACTCAGGAGAAATACACATCACAAGATAACATTAATTTTGAACACTGAATGTATAAAAAAACTTTTTTAAGAGAAACATTAACATGACGATTGAAAAAAATATGAATTCATCACACAAGTCTTGCAGTTGTCTTCCGTGTTGACATTTCACAGCTGACGATTCAAGCAGAACACTGCACTGCAGTACTGCTGCGCTCTGCTGAACTAAGATGGTAACAGGAACACGATTCGAGTCGAGCAGCCGGAGCATGCGGAGAGCCGAGCGCGCCGTGCGCTGCTGCTCTCTCGCGGCGAGTTGTGGAACTAGCGTAGTAACAGGCAGCTTCGTGACGAGCCGAGCAGACCGCGCCCAGCCGGGCCAGGCGAAGAGCCGAGCACACTGTGCGCTGCTTGCAGCCCGCCGCGCAGGTTCAAACGTGTAACACGTGACGAGTCGAGCACAGTGGGGCCGAGCCGCCGCGCTGGACCGTACCGATATGACAAATGTCATAGCCAATCAGAGAGCAGCTTATTTTGACCAATCAGAGCGTAGCTTAATTTACCCAATCCCCGTGCCGGGTGAGCAAGTCGCGACACGCACAGCGCGCGCCAGCTGCGCACTCCCATAAGCGCAATGCTTAACTATAGTTACGCCGCGCACTGTAGGTGGCATTGCTGTCGCTAACCGCGCCGTATAAATCGAGCCCCGCGCTCCACCGCAGTATCAGTCAAGTCACTCGATTCGTTCCGTGCACTTCGCTACTACTATGTCGTCGCCAGTTGGAGAGATTTTGGATGAGTGGGAGGGAGGGTGTTTTTACACCGATGAGTTGCTGTCCGAGGCGTACTCGGCAGTGCTTCTTGCTCTGCTGGACGCATGTTCTGCAGACAGGGCCGATCCAAGGATCGTCCCCTTCTTGCTTGTAGGTCATCTCGCCTACACGAGAGAACAAAACGGGTCTGACCCGCACGCCGTGCGAACTTATCGCATGGCTCTTGCTATGTGTGGCACCGGCTCTAGCGCCCCAGCCAGGCCCACTACGCCCCCGCCAACCCCGCTACTCCGCCCGCAGGCCCCTCGCGCTCTCCGGCCAAGCGCCCCCGGGAGGAGGAGGAGGAGGAGGAGGAGGTGGTGGTCAGTCCTACCCTCGAAGTTCTTCAGTCTCGAGAGCGGGAACTTAAACGTTTCAAAACTAAGTTTCGGGAGGAGACCATGCAAATCAGTGGTCTCGGTGACACTTTGCCTTCCGAGGAGGTTATGGAGGGTCTTTTTGACACGGTGCTGCAGAGACAGCGAGAGGCTGTCAACGCCAAGGACGATGACCGTGTCATCGTCGAAATTGAGAACGCCGAGAATGTTGACAACCCTCTGTGGTTTAGTATGCGGCGCGCCGATCAGATCAACGGTCGTGTTGTGCTAGACAAACTGGCGCGAGTTTTAAACTCGAACCAAACGTTCATGGCTCAGGGGCAGCTCAAAGTGAGCTACATTCACATTCCTACACCCGAGGCGGGCGGGCGCCGAGTCAACCGGGTGGCCAATGAGACCATGGAGCAATGGATTGAGCGCAAATCAGGTCCCAGGGGTTCTATTTACTCTCCCGAAAACACAGACAATATGTGTTTGACGCGGTGTGTCGCTGTACTCATGGCTCACGGCGGTATGTCAAAGTTCGCCTTCATGAGGCTCAAAAAGCCTGACTCTGTCATTCAGAGGGACAATGCCAAAAAATTGTGTGAAAATGCACGCATTGACCCCACTCAGCCCTGCGGCCTTGATGAAGTCCGTCAGCTACAGGACTCGCTCCCAGATTACCGCATCTGTGTATTCACAGATAAAGAGGGGAAGGAGTGTGTGTTTAAAGGCCCTTATGGGGCAGGGCGCAAAAACTTGTGTCTCCTGCTACACAATCACCATTTCTCCGCCATTCTGTATCCCGGTGCCGCCTTTGACTTTCATTTTGAATGCTCAAAGTGCGTGGTGTTCTACATGAATAAAGGTGAACACAGATGTGAGGGCACTTGCTGGCGGTGTCTCGCTCAAGGTCATCATGATGGCCCCCTGAAGCGCTGTGGCGACTGTGGCCACCAGTTTGCGGGCGATGAGTGCTTCGACACTCATAAAACTGTCAAAATTCCCCACACAGATCGCACAAAGTGCCAAACTTTCAAATTTTGCCAGGGGTGTGAAAAGAGTTACTCTCTCATGCGTGGGGAACGACACGTGTGCGGCTTTGTGTACTGCACTTACTGTAAGAATAACGTTGCAGAAAATCATCTCTGCTACATGCAGGCATGGAGCGAAAAGAAAAAGAAGGACAAATGGAAGTACATCACCGTGTACTATGACATTGAAACCACACAGCACACCCTGTAGAGGGAAACCCAGACACGTACGAGCACATCCCCAACTTGCTCGTGTGTCAAGCCGTCTTTCTGCGACGAATGCGCACACATCCCACAGAACGACTATTTCTGTACAGTCTGTCAAACAAGACAGCACATTTTTCATAGTCTGGACGACCCTAACCTCAATGTTATGGGGCAGTTTTTCGACTATCTCCAATCATTTAAGGGCAAAACAAAAATATTGTTGGTAGCACACAACGCCCGCTCTTTTGATGGTGTTTTTGTGACTCAAGAGGTTGTCAAACGTAAGCTCAAATGTGAGATTACACTTCAGGGTGCCAAAATCCTCTGTATGGAGATTGGTAACTGGAAGTTTATTGACAGTCTTATGTTCTTGCCTATGCCCCTCTCCGCCATGCCAAAGTCCTTCGGCCTCACAGAGCTCAAAAAGGGCTACTGGCCTTTTATGGCCAACAAGCCAGAGTATTATGGTTATGAGGGCCCCCTCCTGGACAAACACTTTTACTGTGTCTCCACCATGAAGCAAAAAGCAGCGGCTGACTTTAATGTTTGGCATGATGAACAGACAGCTAGTGGCTTCGTGTTCAATTTCAGGCGCGAGCTGATAGATTACTGCATCTCAGATGTCACTATTTTGAGACAGGCTTGCCACGCGTTTCGCTCACTCTTCGAGCAAACGGCCGGGTTTGATCCTATGTTTAACTGCATGACGCTCAGTAGCGCTTGCATGGCGGCCTTTCGCCGTAATTTTCTTAAACCTAACACCATTGGTATTGTACCCCCAGGGGGATACCACGGCAGGGGGAAACAGAGCCACATCGCTCTCAAGTGGCTGGACTACGAGTCCCACAAACTCGGCAGGGTCATCAGCACTATTTATACAGACAGGGAGATCTCTGTCTTGGGTCGTCGTGTCGACGGCTATGTGGAAATCCCCAAGGACGATGGGACGGTAGAGAAAATCATCTACCAGTTTCACGGGTGTTATTGGCACCACTGTCCTACACACTTCCCTGCCAATGAGGATTCAGGGGAAAACCGCTATGAAAAAACCCAGCAACTCACCTCGCTCTTCCGAAGGTCGGGCTACACAGTGGTGGAGAAATGGGAGTGCGAGTTCGAGTCAGATCTTGCCTCAGACCCTGACACAAAAGCCTACTTTCAGGCGCACCCTACCACACGCACAACTCCCCTTGGGCTCCGTGACGCTCTGGCAGGCGGGCGCACGAGTGCCTTAAAATGGTACTACAAGGCCGATTTGGCCAAGGGAGAGAAAATAAAGATGGTGGATGTGGTATCAGAGTACCCTAACGCCAATCTCCGGGGCGAGTACCCCTATGGCCACCCCACTATCTATCTGGAGGGAGATCCCGACATGCCACCCCCTGACTTCTGGAACGGGGTAGTCAAGTGCACGGTCTTGCCTCCACGGGACCTCTACCTCCCCGTCCTTCCCTACAAAGCCAAGGGCAAACTCATGTTCCCCCTCTGCAGGACTTGTGTGGAGGAGGAGAACACTGAGCTGTGTCACCATAACGACCCCCAACAACGGCAACTCACCGACTGTTGGTGTGCCCCAGAGCTTCTGCTCGCCCTACGGGAAAAGGGGTACAGACTGGTCACCGTTCATGAGGTGTACCAGTACCCCCAAACCTCTAAGTACAACCCAGACACACAGGAGGATGGCCTTCTCTCCGCGTATGTCCGCCGGTTCATGGCGCTAAAAATACAAGCCAGCGGCTGGCCTGCCGACTGTGACACGGTAGAAAAACAGACACAATTTGTGGAGGATACCCTCAAGCACGACGGGGTGGTCTTGGACACTAACAAAATGGAGAAAAATCCCGCTCTCCGAGCCCTGAGCAAACTTATGCTCAATTCTTTCTGGGGCAAATTCGGCGAAAAAACGCTCCGTACCAAAACAGAGCTAATCTATGATTACGGCAAACTTATCACACTTGTCACGGACCCCGCCAAAGAGGTCACGGGGCTCTTGCCCCTGGGAGACGACTGCCTTCAAGTGTCTTGGAAGCCCGTCGAGGACTCCGAGGTGAGTCTCCCCACCTCATCACTGCTCCACGCCGCATACACCACATGCCACGGGCGCATGCAACTTTACAAGTACCTTGACGTGGTCAAGGAGAGGGCACTCTACCACGATACTGACAGCGTGGCCTACATCAGCCGCCCTGAAGAGCCAGAGCTCCCCCTAGGCACTCACTTGGGAGATTTGACTGATCAAATAGAGGAAGACTACGGCCCGGGCTCCTTCATAACTGAGTTTGTGGCGGGAGGCCCTAAAAACTACGCCTACAAGGTGGCGGTCGGAGGTGACCTTGCACACATCAAAGTGTGCATCAAAGTGCGAGGCATTAGTATAAACACCTCATGTGACCAATTGGTCACTTTTGAGAACCTCAAAGTGATGGTGATGGGAAGCCGTGATAAAATCACGGTACCCATCCCTCACCAAATCGCCCGTCTTCCTGGGTGGAAAATTGTGACTCGCCCCACCACCAAAGCATGGCAGGCGCTGAACACCAAGCGCCGTAGGGTGGACGTAGCCAACACGGTCCCCCACGGCTTTAACGGGTGGACCATGGCTGACGAGGAAGATCAGGACCTCCTCGAGGCCATGGATCTACTGGCGGACGCCTAGGAGGTAGGCAATGCGCAGGGGAGACGCAGGCTGGCCCCACCGGCGCAGGGGAGATGCTGGTTAGGCCCCATTGCTGGTCCTATATAAAGGACAGACACTTGTGGTTCGTCCACAGTCAATTAAATGGATCTTAGGTTCCAACATCCATGCACTGCCCTTGTGGTAGGTGGCACAGGCAGTGGAAAAACTTACTTCACGAAACGTCTGATTGAACATAGAGATGAGATGTTCAACACCTCATTCGATCATATTATTTTCTATTATTCAGAGTGGCAGCCTCTTTACGATACTCTGAAAGCTAATCATGGGGTTGACTTTAGGCAGGAACTCCCTCTGCTGGAAGATCACCCAGCTGGGCAGGGTGCTACACTGGAAATCCAAGTGTACGAATGTCGCTCACTTGTAGGTGAGCAAATGACTATTCGCTCACTTGTAGGTGAGCAAAAGACTATTCGCTCACTTGTAGGTGAGCAAATGACTATTCGCTCACTTGTAGGTGAGCAAATGACTATTCGCTCACTTATAGGTGAGCTAATGACTATTCGCTCACTTCTTGGTGAGCAAATGACTATTCGCTCACTTCACTGTTAAAGATTCCGTAGCATATTACGGAAGAAACTACGGAATGCACTGTAATTTTTTTTTACGGAGCCGTCCGTACCTCTAAAATACGGGATAAACCGTAGTCGTAAATTACGGGCGTTTTCGTACCTACTCAGATAGAAAGTGTCCGAGGACCATTTTTCATCAGAAGTTCTCAATGAGTCATAAAACACAAAATACATGATTTTGGTGTACGGGACGGTCCGTAATTTGAATGTACGGGCAGGTCCGTATTTTTCTGGTACGGTCGTTCCGTAATTTAAAAAAACATGCAGACTGGCTAAAACATTACCGGGCCATCCCGTCAAAATTCCCATCGTAATTTTTGACAGTGTTGTAGGTGAGCAAATGACTATTCACCAAATGGTCATTCGCTCACCTGCAAGTGAGCGAATAGTCATTTGCTCACCTCCAAGTGAGCGAATGGTCATTTGCTCACCTACAAGTGAGCGAATGGTCATTTGCTCACCTACAAGTGAGCGAATAGTCATTTGCTCACCTACATGTGAGTGAATTTATTCGCTCATCTACAAGTGAGCGACATTCGTACACTTGGATTTCCAGTGTAAACTCATTGTCATTGATGACATGATGCATGAGATTAAGTCTCATCACAAAGAAATCCTTAAGTTCTTCATTAAGGGTTCACATCACAGAAACCTCAGTATATTTTTCCTAAGTCAGTGTTTGTTCCCGGATGGCCTACGACAAATAAGTCTGAACACACATTACATTGTGCTCTTTAAAACAAGTAGGGACTTGGCACAGATACGTACATTTTGTATGCAAGTTGATCCCCAGCATTTTCGTGCACTTTTGGAGGCCTATGAGGACGCCACGCGGGCAGGGTACACGTACATCTTGTTTGACTTCAAGCCCAATCAGACGGATCACATGCGCATGCGCACGCTCATTTTTCCGGGTGAGTCCACGGTCGTCTACATTCCTCGCGCAAAGTATAAAAGGGAGATGATAACAGAACTCTGAATCATTCTTGGACAATGGCTCCTGCCGTAAACACGCACAAAGCTGTGCTGCAGGTTCTACAGTCAGCCAAGCCGAAACTTCGTAAAGCTATTCTCGAGAATTCGGATAGAGCCCTTGTGTTCGCTATCTGTGAGATTTGTGACAATCTACTTCGTGGTAATATTCCAATCAGCGAAAGTCATAAAGCTAAACTTAAACGTCACCGTCATAAAATCAGAGAACTCACACAGAGAGGCGAAGGGTGGCAAGTTAAGAAAAAATCACTCGAGCAGACAGGAGGCTCGTTTCTTCCACTTCTGATTAGCGCTGTTGCCTCTGCACTTCCTTCCCTACTGCAATGAATCACGTTAAAAAAATGATTCTTGTGCCGCACGAAAGTGTGGCCAGGCTAAATGATCCGACACCGTCCACGACAGAGACACAGCTCAGTGCCCTAGACAATGAGATGGACCTCATCATGCGTAAAAAATACGCAGATGATTCTCTCAAATGGAAATTGTATAACGAGGCTCTGCAGCGTTACCTGCACTTTAACAATGAGCGGAAAAAGCCCGTGCGTATTTCTGTGGAGGATTTTTCTCTCGATGATACGGGGGAGACTGCTCTAATTCGTCAGCAGCTCGCTGCTGCCATGCCCAAGACATATAAAGCAGCTGCACTGAGAATTTACGATTATTTGAGCACGACTGGCTCACGAGTGACGTGGGACTCATCAGGTCTCGTATCTCTTGACGGTACACCCGTGACAAATTCGAATATCATTGATTTAATTTCGGATCTCACACGATCACGCAGAAGTTTTGATCCTGTAGGTGTGTCAAACTTCATCAAAACTCTATCGACACTCAACATTCCGTTGGAACTCATTCCTAACGAGAAACGTAGAGTCGCCATTATTCAGGCGCGTAACCAGGACGGCGGAGGCGCTGTAGTTCCGATTCCCGTGACTAAACGCGTAACTAAACCCACACGATTAAATCGCGTCAGTAAAAGTCGTGTCACTAAAAAACGCGTGACTAAACATGCCTGGCAATCTTGGGGAAGTGTATCACGAGCCCGCTGACCCTGCGTCTTACGGCTCTGCTTGGAAACTCTGGGACGCTACTGGAGAAAAGAAAGAAAAAATAACTCAGTATCTAGAGGGTGAGGACGCGTACACACTACACAAACCGGCTAGGCGTCGATTTCCTCGTAATGTGACGTATGCGGATAACATTGACGAGAGCTGGCAGACGGATTTAAGCGATTTCCAATCTCTTAAAAAAGATAATGCTGGTTATAGCTATATTTTGTGTGTGATCGATGTTTTTTCAAAATACGGTTGGGCTGTGGCTATAAAAGATAAATCTGCTCCCTCCATCATTAAGGGGTTTCAAACTATTTTTAAAAGTACTGATCGCCGACCCAGTCGCCTATTTTCTGACAAGGGGAAAGAATTTATCAACAAAACATTTCAGAAATTTCTTAAAGATAATCACATTACCTATATTCACACACACAATCCTGACATCAAATGTTCTATAGTAGAGAGATGGCAGCGTACCATCAAGTCAAAATTGTTTAAAAGATTCACTTACACTGAAACATACCGATATGTGGATGGACTGCTGGACGATATTGTGGATGCATACAACCACACCTATCACCGCTCTATTAAAATGCGTCCTGTAGATGTCACACCCGACAGAGTCCTGGAGGTATATAATAACCTGTACCACGGTATGAACAACACTAGAAAAAAGCCAAAGTTTAAAGTGGGTGATTATGTCAGAATCAGTAGAGAAAAACAGGTCTTCGAGAAAGGCTACACGTGGAACTGGAGCGAGGAGATATTTAAAATTGTTCAGGTCATTCCTCATGCGGTGCCGGTGTACCGGCTGGAGGATCTCGATAAGGACCCAATTGAGGGCACGTTTTATGAAATGGAGCTTCAGAAGGTCACCAAGCCCGAGGCCTTCAAAATAGCATATATAGTGCGGTCTAAAGGAACTAAAGGCAAACGACAACATCTCGTCCACTGGAGAGGTTATCCCGAAAAGAGTCGCTCTTGGATCTTCGATAAAGATCTTGTCTAGCATGGATTTTTACGCGTTTCTCCCAAGTAACGCCAGTCCGGAGGTTTATCCGGACAACACCACATGTCACTTTAAGACGGAATTGGCTCGGCGCATGGAACTCCATGGCCACTGGCAAGCCGCACTCGTGGAGCTGCACTACCCTAACACAATAGCACACATAGTTCAGGGGGAAAATGAAATCACACTCGTATCAGAGACTTTTGTTGATACTGTATCCGCACGCCCTGGCTCATTTAGTTCAACAAACGACTTTCTCATAGGCATAGGAGATGCTCTGAAAGGCTTCGGAAATAATAATAATGTGGAGGAGACACAACATTTCAAACTTCTCCCCGATCAGCGCATTCAGTTCATGCCATTGGACATAGATGACAAAACCAAAGTCCATTTTTCTCCCCGCCTCGCCCTCCAGCTAGGACTAGCCCATGCTGGACCATACCCTGCCCATGAGGAAATTTTGGGCGTAAAACCTGTGGATATCAGTCTGGGAGTTCCCTCTCAAATGTTTATTTACATGGATGTACTGGAGGAACAGATTATCGGGCACACGCGCGCCCCTCTGCTCCGCACGGTCCCCGTCGACACGAAGGCGCAGTACGGCACCATGTCGGTGGTTCACTTTGATCACCCCATTTACTTCGATCTTCGGACGAAATCGTTTGACACCCTGGAGATCTATATAAAGGACCATGCTGGGCGTAATGTACCATTCGACTTTGGAACGTCAACCTTGTTGGTTCATTTCAAACAACTATCATGACGCGTCAAGATCATATTACGGAGTATTACCTGCGCCAGGCCGGTGGCGGGCAGTATTATGCGGGCTCCTCATTTCAAAAAGGACACGGTATTGGCTCATGGCTCGGCGGATTATTTCGCACGGTCCTTCCCCTTCTCAAGAGCGGCGCGACCGCTGTGGGGAGGGAGGCAGCCCGGGCCGGGGCGCACGTCCTAGCCGATGTAGCCAGCGGCGACCCTATAGCAGACAGTGCTAGGCGACACGCGGGGGAAGCAGTTCAGAATCTCAAACGAAGGGCGGCATCCGCCATGAATGGGTCTGGCAGAGGTATAAAAAGACCGAAGCTCGCGCCGGAAAATCATTCCGTAGCTAAAGCTCGAACGAGAAGGAGCTCTTCTCCCGACTTTTTTACAAATGGCCTTCATGCATAGTGCCTCCGTCGAGGCTCTCCCGACAGAGCTAAGTCTCTGGCTCTCCAATGCTACACAAATGGCGGAGGAGAGATCTCAATGGATCATGGTCAGTCCTTTGGCTAATTTTGATTCAGCGACCACGATAGAACTAGATGTAGCTGGAGTGGGTTACGCTTATGCGGACCCCGCACACATGCTGCTCTACACGAAAGAAAAAATTGTGAATGCCGATGGTTCAGACATCACTGAGGCTGACAACAGTGACGCCACACTTGTAAATTACGGCATGCATGCCCAATGGTCTCAGGTAGACGCTAGTATAAACGGGACCGTCATTTCTCAGTCAAGTATGACTTACCCATGGCGAGCTTACATTGAGTCGTTTCTTAATTACGACAAAGCGGCTAAAACTACACATCTCCAGCAGCGCATGTGGCATGAGGACACGCCCGGGCACCACGACTCTCTAGATAGTAATCAAAACATTGGACTCGCGTGGCGTCGTTCACGCACCAAGCTGAGTCGCGAGTTTGAGATGATGGGCCCACTACACCTCGATATCTGCAATACGGATCGGCTCCTGCTCAATAATTGTACTCTACGTATAAAACTGACTCGGTCTCGAGATGCATTTGCTCTCATGAGTTCTAAGGGCACAGAAAAAATTAAACTGTTGGACGTCAAACTTTTCATTCGGAGAGTTACGATTTCTCCGTCCGTCCTACTGGCGCACACACAGGCTCTCGAGAAGGCTTCAGCCAAGTATCCTGTCAACAGAGTGGATATTAAAACGGTCACGATAGCACAGGGGATGCACTCTAAAACCATTGACAACCTGTTTTTGAATCAACTACCTCAAAGAGTTATTATTGGGTTTGTCGACAATCGCGCTTTCAATGGGGATTACGCCCGTAACCCCTACAATTTCCAACACTTTAATCTGAGCTATCTTCAAATGCACGTGGATGGACAGCCTGTCCCCTCCCAGCCCCTCACCCCGGACTTCTCAAAGGATCTGTACATGGAGTGTTACAACACTCTGTTTACAGGCACGGGTATACACTGGAAGGACGAGGGAAACGGCATTAGCTGGAGTGATTACGCCAAGGGTAACACCCTGTTTGTTTTCGACCTCTCTCCTGACATGTCGGCCAGTGAACCTCACTGGAACCTCCAGAAGCAAGGGGCACTGCGTCTCGAACTTCGATTTGCTGAACCTCTCCCCCAGCCTATAAATTGCGTCGTGTACGCCGAGTTTCAGAATCTTATTGAAATCGATAAGGATAGGAACGTCATCGTTGACTACAGTGTGTAATGGATGGCCTTACGCTTGATACACTCATGCGGCGCGACAGACACGTTGCCCCACTATTCGAGGGCGTGTTTGCCGCGGACACCCTCCCCCGCAGGCTTCACAAATGTCCCGCTCTGCTCATTTGCAATACAGACCCTATATCAAAGCCCGGTTCGCATTGGGTAGCTTTCTTCATTGATAAGCACGGCGTGGGTGAATACTGGGACTCTTACGGGATGCCACCGATTGTCTCTCACCATAAAAATTTTCTTAAGAGACTCTGTAAAAAATGGACTTATAATCATACAAGTCTACAAGCTATTGACTCTCAGGTGTGTGGTGAATACTGTCTGCTCTATTTGATTCACAGAGCTCACGGTTACACACTCCACTCGTTTGTACATAAACTCTTCACTTCGAGTCCAATAAAAAATGATGAGATAGTGCGCACACTTTTCAAACGCATGTTTGGAAAAAAACGCACGTGTGTCATTACGACAGGCGTGCAAACATGTTGCGAACGCCGGAGATAAATTTCCCTTTAAAAAATTTACGTGGCCAAAAAAATGTAACGTTTACAAAAAAAGTTTACCAAAAAAAAGTTTTACGTTTACAAAAAAAAATTACGTTAACAAAAAAAGTTTTACGTTTGCAAAAAAGTTTTTACGTTTGCAAAAAAAAGTTTTACGTTTGCAAAAAAGTTTTTACGTTTGCAAAAAAAAATTAACGTTGACAAAAAATTTAAAACTTATACAAAAGTTCACAAAAAAAATTCAAAAGTTTTAAAAAGTTTACAAAAAAATTTTAAAAGTTTAAAAAAGTTTACAAAAAAATTTTAAAAGTTTTAAAAAATTACAAAAAAGTTTTTATGACTGAGCGTCAGCTTGTCGGTTTCGTATAGGCCTCCATTAGGGGGGATAGGATTTTCCGTTAAAAATTCTAACGAGCGTATCAGCATGCCTCCTGGGCGCGCATGGAAATGCTGTAAAACAATTGTCAGGAGTGGGTTACGCCCTTAGCCAGCGGCGACGGTGACTTAGGCCCTCAGCCAGCGGCGTCGGTCACTTAGGCCCTTAGGTTGGGTTACACGTCCTGACCTGTCACCCGCTACTCGGGGTACTGCCCGCCACTGGGGGTGACCGCCCGCTACTAGGGGCGGTCACCCGCTACTCGGGGCACCCGCTACTAGGGGTACTCAAGATGGCGGCCCGCTACTAGGGGTACTCTATACTACTCACGGGAAACCTCGCCAGGCCCGGACACTGGAAGGATTGAGAGCTCTTTCTTGATTCAGTGGGTGGTGGTGCATGGCCGTTCTTAGTTGGTGGAGCGATTTGTCTGCTTAATTGCGATAACGAACGGGTTGGTGCACGGGGAGTGGAGCATGCAGAAAGTAGAGCTGCCATCGACCTTGTGTGGAGAAAACATCGTCAGTTTATTAACGACGATCGATGGACTGCAAGGCAGGACCCGCTTCTCATCACAGCCAGTAAAGTGAAGATCTCTGATCTTGGGCTAATCCTCAGCTTTTTCATCGCTAAAATGCCATGGCTGTTTAACGTAGCTTTTAACAACAATGACGCCTCTGTTGCACTTCGAGTTCTCACCCCGAGAGCTGAACTCAATTCTGTAAGTCAGCAACATGAAGGCAGAATTACTTATTTTTTTAGTATTTTCGACACTTTTTTGTAACTTATGTTATTCACATATCTACACTCAATTTCTGTAAAATTAGCATGTAGAAATTTTGGCTGTTCCTTTTTTTTTTTTTTTTTTTGTAGGAATCGGAATTCGTCCCATCAGAAGAGGAGTCTGATGATGAATCAGATTGTGGGAAAATTACAGTAAAGTCCAGCGATGACAGGCAGAGAGCGCTGCGGCCGCGGCAACAGTACGTAGTGGCTGTGCGCTGCGCTCCGTTCACGGTGAAGCGATTCACCGCGCCGCTCCGCTTTTTCATTTTCCTCTACCAGTAAAGTCAAAGTTGTTAAGATTCTTGGGTCGGTCTTGGTGATAGTAGGGTGCGAACCCTATGAGGCTAAGGGACTGATAACCTTGTCTGTGGCTTTGACTTTCGCGAAAATGAAAGCGTCTCGCTGGAAACAGCCAGGAGCTGGCCGGTCAGGTTACGAGCCTACCTGACGTGTGCCATGCCTCCGCGCTGTATACCAATGACACGTGAGTAGGAAGTAGTGGTGAGGCATAGGGAAAAATCTATTATATCATTTACTACTATGGAAACGAACATAATTAACGCTAGAATATCTTGTTTTTAATGTATTTATTATTTATTATTTTATTTCGTACATTTCAATTTAATTCTAATGTATTGTCTATTTATTGTGTTTATAGTGACGAATCAGAGAATGAACAGAGACGAGGAGCGTAGACTGGCGCAGGAGGCCAGGAGGGAGGCGGCACGCCGAGTTGATGAAACTAATGCACTCCCCTGGTCTGCTCCAGCATCTCAGCAAAGCATGTCCACCGCGGACATTGATGACCTGTTCGCGTATCTCGACAGGACATATTTGCCTCGTGATGCACCACGTATGTTTCTCAGTCGGTTGGGAGTGCCAACTTTTTCTGTTTTAAACTTGAGTGGAAACTAATTCTTATAATTCTCTTAAAGATACAGCTATTTCAATGACTCAGGCTTCGGGTGTCCTGTCTTCAGGCAGTAAACGCGATATTGTTGTCGATGGTACCATGGCGAGGGCGGCAGCAATTGACAAGACTCCTGTTACTGAACCTGGTAAAAAAAGAGAAATTAAAAAGGGACAAGGTAGATAACTGTTTACACATAAATGTTTTTCAGACCTAAGTGCAAATAAGTAATATATTTGGTTACAACTAGCTAAAGTCCAAGACTTCCAAAGGCTTCGCTTTAAATCTGCAAGGGTGCGCCTTGTGTTTAGTTAGTGTTCTTGTTCTGTGAATAGATCGGGGGTGCCAAAGTTTTGGTTATTGGGGTTTGTCGTTTGCTGTTACTTGGTGTTTGTATACATTTTATTAACCATTAGTAATATGTTAAATTTATTATTATACATATGTAATAATATCATACAGGTGTGTAGGAAGTGTGTCGAAACAATAATTATCTTGATAGTTAATGAAATTTATTTTACTTTATTTTTGGAAACAAATAATGGTAGAATAATGGAATGAATAATGCAATATTATACACAAATACTTACTGATCTGATCTTCAGATGAGCAGCTAGTATCAATGTACACATTTGTCAGTACAAATAATTGATTGAAACAGCTATCAGGTAAGACTGAGAATGTTGCACTTAATGCAGAACTTATTTTTGACTCTTTACACTTTACATATGGTAATGAGTACCAGATTCAAGTAAGTAATGTGAAAACAATAAGTGGTTTTAACCAAGACGATTCATTATATTAAATAGGATTGTAGTTTGGATTGTTGCTGGTGTTGTACTTGCGTTTGGGTTCTTCCTCTTTTCATATTTACGTTTTCTTGCATTGGATGTCGGTTCTTTGTAGATGTTGAATGCAGATGCATCGATGAAATGTAAGTTGGTTGGGTTATCGTTGGGAGGTAGTCTTACGGCCACTCTGCATATTGGGAGGTCAAATCGGGAAAGAACATACATGGCCATCATGTCCTTGAATATAGATGTTGAAGCTGCATCTTTTTGAAGCCCAATATCAAAGTTGACCTGAAAAAAAAGGGAAGGTAGTTTGAGCAATAAAAGTCGTCGAAAAATAGACATATGCATCAGAAAATTGTACTTACTTGAATGAATTGTATGTTTGGGCTAATTCGTTTCCTGCATAAAAATGTTGTCACATTGCGATTTGTCTTGATTTTAAATTCTTCTGTTCTGACGGTTTTCTGTGGTAGTCTTGATGTGCAAAAGATGTAAATGTCGATGTCCTTGAACATAGTTGTTAGTCCTCTCATGTATGATGCATATCCTCCTAATGGATCAAGAAAAAGGAATGGATGGAATCATAAAGACATGAATATGCAAAGGCACAGCAAAGATGTGGAAGTGTGGTCATGATATGTATGTTGTGTGTGTAGGTTTTACCTGCAATGATGCAGCATCGATGGTCACCAATACATTCTCCTTCTTCGCTTTTTCTGCATTTCAAATTAGTGAATTTATTAATGGCATTGTAGATTAACATTGGGTAGACCTTCTTATCTGGTGTTATGTCGTTCCATTGTCCGATCGTTCTCGTTGGTGGTTGTTGGTGGTAGATTGTTCGTAGCATTTCTGCTAGTTTTTTGTTGGGTTCTGGATACAGATCATTGTATACCTTTGGCATATTGATGGCTTGAATATTGTTGAAGCTGAAGCTGTGGCCTTTATGGACAAGTTTGCGTTCTGGTCTGGCCGTGTAGTGGTCTTCCCTTGTTCAACAATGGTGGTGTGTAGTGGTGTGTCATCTTGGTTGTTTGAAAGGCCGCGGTGTGCTATGCACGGTAATTGCCAACTGATGAATGTGAATAGAATTGTATGTGTAGAATTTACTGTGAATGTTGTTGTGCTTATGTAATGGGTTTTCTTGCAATGCGTTTTGCCTTATTTTTTTGTGTGTTGGAGGGCCTTTAGTGTGTGGAGTTAGTTGTGTTTTGATTTCATATTTTGTGATTGTTAAGTATGTTATGTGTGTTTTGTTCTGATATTAGGTGGAGATTTGGGTAGTGAAATTGTGATTAGTTTTTTTTTTTTTTTTTTTTTTTTGACCGTAGCACTTGCCCTTGTCTTTTGCCCTCACGGGATCATGACTTTTAGGGCTTGTTGTCATCGTTCTATTTGGTCTTCATTTGGCTGTTCTATTTTGTGCTACGGTCGACCAGGAAAAACCCTTGCCGGCTACTCATCGTAGGGCAGTTCGGTTGGACCGCTGCCAGCTCCTGCCACCTGGAGCTCCGGGTAGGCACCCTCTCAGGCTTCTGGACTTTGCACTGAGGTCGGGTAGTGGGAAATTGTGATTAGTGCTACCTTACGAATAAGATTGTGCAACAAGGTCTGGAGTGGAGTGTGAGTAGAATTTTTTTGAAAGGAATTTCATGCGGAATTTTTTGCGGTGGAAAATTAATGAAAGATATATGGCAGAGAATAAGTGGTAGAATCGTTGACCTTCATTTGTTTGGTTGTCATAGTTACTGGAATTGTTTATTTTCACCACAACTTCTGACTCTTCTGAAGTGTTAGTGGGTATTTCTGTTTGATCATTTTTTTCCTGGAATTTTAAAGTTTGTACAAATCGCAAGGTGAGTGTTCTAAAAAGGAATTCTTTTGTCATTGGGCTGTTAAGTGAATTTGGGCAGTTACATACTACACTGAAGGTGTAAGAAAGTAGTTGGTGTTGTGGGTTGAAGCTGGCAGATTTGTTTTAATGGAAAGCATTTTTCTTGTAATATGCATGTGCTTGTGGAATAATAAGTATGGTCTGTTCTGTTTGTAGATGGCTGATGGTGAAGTTGATGCTATTGATGCATTATTGAATGAGGTGGAGGGGTCCGATTTGAAGATACCATTTGGTGATCTTGAGATTGGGATGGAATACAAAATTCGATCTTTGACTCGTACCTCAACAAATATGTTGGGAAAGGTTGTTCCTGGTTTGATGGCCAGAATTGTATCCCCTGATGACCTTCGAATGTTTACCTACCTTCCCAAGAACTATGTCAATATTAAAGATGAACTGTTTGAGAAAGTGAACAGCGAATGTGCTGCTGGCAGTTTCTGGACTGTTGTGAATTATGGATCTGTTGGCCAAGGCAATGTTGGTCGCTTACATCGTCCCAATCAAGGTGTGTATCATTGTGCTGTGTTTGTGTAATGTTGTCTAATGGCTTATGGACATGTGAAGAATGTTAATGTTATTTGTTTGTTGCAGGACTTGACAAAGAACTTTTGGCCAGGATGACAGCTATGGGAAAGAGAAAGGCAGAAAATTCTACAATTTTATTGAACATGAAGCGCCCAAGAGATGGACCAAATGGTAGCTTTTGAAAATGCATGATGGTTATGTGCATGTGTGTTCTATGTTAAATGTTCGTTTGAATTAACTCAATAGTGCATGATCTATATGTTCTTGTCACTTAACTTAGTTTTCACCTAACTTAATGTACTTTATTGCATGATAAGCATGTAACTTCGACTTTGTGATTCCAAAGGCCTCTGGCCGGCCACAAAAGATAACTACGTCAGCGACAGCCGAGCGTAAAGACATCCGATGCATAAAGTTTTTGTGTGATTTCTTTACTTTAAAATAAATATTAAAGTGTATTCTTATAATTTCAGGTGCACCTGTGAAACCAACAACCTCGGCCCCGGACATAAGGCAAATAGAGTCAGAATTAGCCCTTAAAGAATTCGTGGGTTCTATTACGAGTAAAGGATCATCCTTTACTGGGTCAGCGGCGACCGTCCGAGGAGTGAGTATTCAGAAATTTAAATTTGTTCAGACTAATTACACTGATTCTAAAAAAACTGACGTTTGGTGTTTTTTTATTTTAGATAGTGGTAACAAAGCCTGTCATGATGCCCTGCAGTATTGGTTTGGAGCGCTGCGATGAGGCGAAAATGTCAAGTGGCGCACAACACAGGGCACATCATGAAGCTAATAGTCAAGTGTGTAAAATAATATCAGATTAAAATCAAAATCTCTAATTTAAGCCATTCTTTTAGGTGTCAGGTCCAAAAATGAGCGAAAGAGAGGTGGAACGTAAGCAGGCGCAGGAGGCGCGTAGGTCGCTGGCGAGCCCCCCTGTGGAAGCGCCTGTGTGGGTGGCGCCAGCCCATGGAGACAGTTTGCATGACGACGAACTTGAAAATGTGTTCCAAGATTTGTCAAGAAAATACGTTTCAACTAGTAGGCATTTTTAGGCCCCCGTTAGGGGTGCCTTTTGCTCACGCCAGTGAGTTTTTTATTCTCGGTCTTGACGATGGCCCCTTATGGCCGCAGCCGGTTGTTTCTATACGATTTTCATCAAAGTTAAATGAAAAATACTACAAAAAATTAGAAAATTTTTGAAGTATATTTGATGTCAAATTGTCTATACGTTTTTGCATAAAATTAGTTTGCATTCGCTGTTTCTATGGTAATTGCGAGCGGAGCAGCCAGGCGGAGCCGAGTCGGGGAAGGCTCTGACCAATAAAATTATTTCGCGGTTTTTCCCGACCAATGAAAAAGGTCACTTGTTGCTTTGTACCTCGAAGTCCAAAAGTTTTTAGGCGGGAGTGGTCACGTCAGAATCGCAGCAGTTTCGCGCCGTGCAAAAGGATGCACCACCAGGACAGTTTCAGACGCGACCACTAGCTGCCGGGAGCGGCTCCTGATTGTTGGCAGGGACTGTATTTCCGCCTTCCAATAATTTTATTTGAAAGTGGGCTGGGCTTCTAACAATACCGCCAACCTAAGATTCAGACCTAAGATCATGTTTTCAGTAAATGGTTTAAATTAGTTCGCCTATGTGTCCGTATGAGTGTGCGTACGGGCTTCTATGATTGTTTGCTAAACGCCTGCAGCATCCGTTGACTTCTTTTCCAAATTTAATTTTTTTAAAGAATATTTTACGTTGGATTCAGTGGCCAGCAGCAGAGCGTTGTTGATAGCCAGCCCGCTGGGCGACATTTTGTGTGGCAGATCTGTGGCTCACTAATATCATGATTTATTGACTTTCACAAACAGTTTTGACATGATATTTTAAAATTCTATCTTATTTTAAGGTAAGTGTTAAAACCTAGGGGGCCGTTTAATGCGTCAGCGTTAGAATTTTTTAATTTCTTCGTGCCTTTAAGGATTAAATTTGCGACATTGTTATCATTTTAAAATTTTATTTTGTAGATATCGCAATGCAAGATTTTGACGGGGAATTCTTCGTGGGGACTTCATCACCATTGAAACTTAAGGGTACTATGAAAAATGTTAACATAACGACGACGGTGTTTCCGCGTTCAGCTCCTTTGTCAAGCTGTAAGTATATTGTGTATGAATTGTTTTTCTTCAAAAGAAGAAGCGCGAAAAAAATAACTGTATTGTTTTGTTTTACAGGCTCTTCTGATGCCCCCCCGCAGGCCCATGCTGTAATTGGACAGAATCCTGTGGAAGTACCACTGCTTGATGAACGCCATTTTTCAGGGCCAAAAGAAATGGCTCCTCTTCCAAAGCGTAAGTAAATTGTGTAACATTGTGTTTTCTTATACTTGTAGGCAGAGAAAATATTGTTTGCATGATTGTGTTGCACAAGCTCTTCGGCACGAAAAGAAATATTGAAACCGTTCGAATTTGATTTCGAGGTACCAAAGGCAAGAGGACCACCATGTAAAGTTCCGTCTTCAGGAGCGCGAGACCGTAAGTACCTTAAGCGCGGATCATTGGCTGAGCGAAGCGAAGCCTATTACGCCACTTGAGTGCTAAAAAAGTTCAATGTTTGTCTGTGTGTGTGTCTGTGTGTCCGTCTGTGCGCACGATAACTCGAAAACGAGTTGAGATATCGAGTTGAAATTTTTACTGTAGCTTCCTTGCCCAAAAAGCTCGGTCGAGTTCGAAAATGGGCATTCTAGCTCAAAAATTGACACCGTAAAAAATTAATTTACATTTTCGAAAAAATAATTTTAAAAATAAATATTTATTTTTCAGTGTCCTAAGGGGTAACTCGGCGAGCTGCGACCCTCCGGGCGAAAATTTTGTCCGTTTGACCGTATCTCTTACCGTTTAGCCGCTACTGCGTGACTAAAGGAAGAAAAGTCCTAAAAATGCATGTTGGGTGTCGTTTCCGAAGTATTTCGAAAAGTTTCGAGACTGTGGGCGGAAATTTCGTCAGTTTGGCCTTATCTCGCTCCTTTAAGCCGCTGCAGCGTCGAATTTCGACAAAAAGTCCTTAATATACGCTTAAAGTTGTGTATTTCTCAGATTTTCGCTTATCACAGACTAGCATATCGGCGAAACCGTCTGTACGAGTGAAATTTTATTGCGCCCACTGTTTCGTTATTTCAAACGTATTTTTTATGCCATCCTAATCTATACTGACAGCGCCGCAGGCCTAGGTAGATGTACGCAGGCGCGTCGCGGCGTAACAGTGTTTCGCGAAATATCGCGAAGCCTGTTACGCGAGACGTGGTCTGGCGTACATCTACCTAGTTTAATTTTGTATTGTTTGTTGCAACTTTTATACATTTCATTCTTACTGTTTATAATTTTAACAGGTCCACCTGTGAACGCCCCACGTGTGCTCCATCAGAATTCTAAGAAATTGAAGCAGCTCTTGTTGTGAAATAGTTTATTGGCTGAGCGAAGCGAAGCCTATTACGCCACTGGAGTGCTAAAAAAGTTCAATGTTTGTGTGTGTGTCTGTGTGTGTGTGTGTGTGTGTGTCTGTCTGTCTGTGCGCACGATAACTCGAGAACGAGTTGAGATATCGAGCTGAAATTTTTACTGTAGCTTCCTTGCCCCAAAAGCTCGGTCGAGTTCGAAAATGAGCATTCTAGCTGAAATATTGACACCGTTAAAAATTAATTTACATTTTCGAAAAAATAATTTCTAAAAAAAATATTTTTTTTAAGTGTCCTAAGGGGTAACTCGGCGAGTTGCGACCCTCTGGGCGAAAATTTTGTCCGTTTGGCCGTATCTCTTACCGTTTAGCCGCTGCTGCGTGACTAAAGGAAGAAAAGTCCAAAAAATGCATGTTGGGTGTCGTTTCCGAGGTATTTCGACGAGTTGCGACCCTTTGGGCTGAAATTTCGTCCGTTTGGCCGTATCTCGCACCGTTAAGGCGCTGCAGCGTCAAATTTGGACAAAAAGTCCTTAATATACGCGTAGAGGTGCAGTGTTGCCAAACCCAAATCGTGGACTTTCCCAACCTGACAGCAAAAAATTCCCTTTTCTCGGAGAAGTTTCCCTTTTTTTGTATTTACATGACCAATGGCCAAATATAATGAAAAACGCATTAAATTTGAAATTTTCTTAATAAAAGTGTTCGTATGTATCAACTTTTGAATTGAAAAGAATAAATAAACACGGATCAACAATTGTCGTGGGTTGTTGGCCATCCAGCACATCGGCTGGAGCGCTGACAACGACAAACAACCTTCGAGTGTCAAATGACGATACGATGATACACCAAGGGGTCAGTCCTGTCACAAACACATTACACACGCAGCGAACTGCAATACGGTCGCGGAGAGAACATTTGAGCAGGCACAGACGGAGGAGACAAAACTACCAACCTCCACGCACGTAAATAAGTGGTCTCATCGAGTCATGCACCATCTCCCTCAACAAAAATTAAATATTTGTGACAAAACTTCCGAAAATTCCCTTTTTTCTCAATTTTTTCCCACTTTTCCCACGCAATGTTTTTGGCCTATTTTTTCCCTCAATTTGGGAATTTTTCCCTCATTTGGCAACACTGTAGAGGTGTGTATTTCTCAGATTTTCGAGTATCACAGACTAGCATATTGCCGGAACCGTCTGCTCGAGTGAAATTTAATTGCGCCCAATGTTTCGGTACTCAAAGCGTATTTTTATGGCATCCTAATCCATACTGACAGCGCCGCGAATCAGGTAGATGTACGCAGGCGCGTCGCAGCGTAACAGTGTTTCGCGAGATATCGCGAAGCCTGTTACGCGAGACGTGGTCTGGCGTACATCTACCTAGTAGGTAGTCTTATGGCCGAAGGTTGCACCATCACAGGCAGAGCTACGGAAGTATCAGCCGTAAGTTTCCACTTAGTGCATACACTTTAGAAAATTTGGTTCTGTGACAGGGTACTTACATCATCAATTTTTAGGCCCCCGTTAGGGGTGCCTTTTGCTCACGCCAGTGAGTTTCTATTTCTTCTTGACTGAAGGCCCTTATGGACGCAGCTGATCGTGCCGAAGCGATTTGTACAAAATTAAAATGAAAAATACTACGAAAAATTAGAAAATTTTGGAGATAGGTGTGATGTCAAACTGTCTATACGTTTTTGCATAAAACTAGGTAGATGTACGCCAGACCACGTCTCGCGTAACAGGCTTCGCGATATCTCGCGAAACACTGTTACGCTGCGACGCGCCTGCGTACATCTGCCTAGGCCTGCGGCGCTGTCAGTATGGATAAGGATGGCATGAAAAATACGCTTCGACTAACGAAACAGTGGGCGCCATTAAATTTCACTCGTGCAGACGGTTCCGGCGATAGGCTAGTCTGTGATAAGCAAAAATCTGAGAAATACACAACTCTACGCGTTTATTAAGGACTTTTTGTCCAAATTTGACGCTGCAGCGGCTAAAGGGTGCGCGATACGGCCAAACGCACGAAATTTCCGTCCGCAGGGTCGCAACTTGTCGAAATACTCCTGAAACGACACCCAACATGCATTTTGAGGACTTTTCGCCCTTAAGTCACGCAGTAGCGGCTAAACGGTAAGAGATACGGCCAAACGGACGAAATTTTCGCCCAAAGGGTTGCATCTCGCCGAGTTACCCTTAAGGACACTGTAAAAATAATATTTATTGGCTGAGCGATAGCGAAGCCTATTACTTCACTGATCGGATTTGGCTCCTGTCTGTTTGTCTGTTTGTTTGTCTGTCTGTACGCACGATAACTCGAGAACGAGTTAAGATATCCACCTGAAATTTTTACAGTTGCTTCTTAACATTAATAGCTCGGTCGAGTTCGGAAATGGGCATTTTAGCTCAAAAATTGACACCGTTAAAAATTAATTTACATTTTCGAAAAAAACAATTTTAAAAAATAAATATTTTTTTACAGTGTCCTAAGGGGTAACTCGGCGAGTTGCGACCCTTCGGGCGAAAATTTCGTCCGTTTGGCCGTATCTCGTACCGTTTAGCCGCTACTGCGTGACTTAAGGAAAAAAGGCCTAAAAATGTATGTTGGGTGTCGTTTCCGAGCTATTGTGACGAGTTGCGACCCTCGGGGCGGAAATTTTGTCCGTTTGGCCGTATCCCGCACTGTTAAGCCGCTGCAGCGTCAAATTTCGACAAAAAAGTCCTTAATATACGCGTAGAGTTGTGTATTTGTCTGTTTTCGCTTATCACAGACTAGCATATCGCCGGAACCGTCTGCGCGAGTGAAATTTAATGGCGCTTACTGTTTCGTTACTCGAAGCGTTTTTTTTATGGCATCCTTATCCATACTGACAGCGCCTAGGTAGATGTACGCAGGCGCGTCGCAGCGAAACAGTGTTTTGCGAAATATCGCGAAGCCTGTTACGCGAGACGTGGTCTGGCGTACATCTACCTAGTTATTAAAATTATATTTTCGAAAATGTAAATTAATTTTTAACGGTGTCAATTTTTGTTCTAGAATGCTCATTTTCGAACTCGGCCGATCTTTTTGAGCAAGGAAGCTACAGTAAAAATTCCAACTTGCTATCTTAACCCGTACTCGAGTTATCGTGCGCACAGACACGCACACAGACACCCAGACACACAGACCAACATTGAACTTTTTTAGCACTCCAGTGGCGTAATAGGCTTCGCTTCTCTCAGCCAATTAGTTTGCATTCGCTGTTTCTATGGTAATTGCGAGCGGAGCAGCCAGGCCGAGCCGAGCCGGCGGGAAGCTAACGATGTTAACTTTATTGGCTGAGCGATAGCGAAGCCTATTACTTCACTGATCGGATTTGGCTCCTGTCTGTCTGTCTGTCTGTCTGTTTGTCTGTCTGTTTGTCTGTACGCACGATAACTTGAGAACGAGTTGAAATATCCACCTGAGATTTTTACAGTAGCTTCTTTACATAAATAGCTCGGACGAGTTCGTAAATGGGCATTCTAGCTAAAATATTGACACCGTTAAAAATTAATTTACATTTCCAAAAAATTTGTTTTAAAAATAAATATTTTTTTACAGTTTCCTAAGAGGTAACTCGGCGAGTTGCGACCCTTTGCACGAAAATTTCATCCGTTTGGCCGTATCTCTTACCGTTCAGCCGCTGCAGCGTCCTAAGTCCTAAAAATGCATGTTGGGTGTCGTTTCCGATGTATTTCGACGAGTTGCGGCCCACTGGGCGGAAATTTCGTCCGTTTGGCCGTATCTCGCACCGTTAAGCCGCTGCAGCGTTAAATTTCGACAAAAAGTCCTTAATATACGCTTAGAGTTGTATTTTTCTCAGATTTTCGCTTATCACAGACTAGCATATCGCCAGAACCGTCTGCACGAGTGAAATTTTTTTGCGTCCACTGTTTCGTTATTTAAAGCGTATTTTTTATGGCTTCCTAATCCATACTGACAGCACCGCAGGCCTAGGTAGATGTACGGAGGCGCGTCGCAGCGTTTCGCGAGATATCGCAAAGCCTGTTACGCGAGACGTGGTCTGGCGTACATCTACCTAGTTATTTAGGACTTTTCTTCTAAATTATAAAAGGTATTATAGGTATTATCTGGTGAAAATATCTCAATCCAGATCGGAATTGGAAGCAGATGATACTTTTTGTTCCTAGTTTGTTTTACGGTTTAGTCGCTAGGTTTATTAAATTTCATCATGTAAGCTAACTGGCACATTTTATTATCATCAGATGCCTCACCTTAAATGACAATAACTTAAGTAAGATAATGTATCAGCTAGCTTGTACTCTCATAAAGCGAGTGGCGAGAGTGGCAGAATATTATACAGGGGGGATAGTGTCGCCTCGCCTCGCTCGCTCGCGCTCGCGCACCGACAATGCCTTGCAGTAGCGCTGCCGCAACGGCCGGCACTGCGAGAAAAAACTACAGTTAATCCAGTTAATTTTTATACAGTCTTTTTCTGTAGTTTCAGGTACAGGATTCTCCGTACTTTTTTGGCATTCCATTCCGTACCCTAAAAATTGAAATTGTTGAAATGGAAAACCAATGATAGAAATAGATTCGTCTCGACGAGACGGACGAAAAATGTTAACATATGTCATGGGTTTGGACTCACAATGAAAAAGTTATTGGCCTTCAACAATATTAGATTTTGGGGTACGGAATGGAATGTCCAAAAATTCTAACGCTAACGCGTTAAACGGCCCCCTAGGTTTTAACACTTACCTTTAAATTACAAAGAATGAACTAATAAAAGTAGGAAGGGGGGGGGGGATTCTAACACGCCGCCATATTGGTGGGGTATTCTAACACCCCCCTCCCTGGTGAGGGTATTCCGCTGGTGGGGACATTCTAACACCCCCTGGTGAGGGTATTCCGCTGGTGGGACATTCTAACACCCCTGGTGAGGGTAACCCAAACCTATGGTCGCCATCTTGAATGCGAGGGGCCTAAGTCCCCATGGTGGGACAATGTAACAGCTCTCGAGCGCCCGTGCCGGAGCGCCGCCGCCCCCTGCCCTGCCACGGTGAGTGACGTCATCCGCCGCCACGGCGGACCGCGCGCCGCGGCCTCCGCCGCAGCGCACCCTAACCATGTAGCGTAGCGCACACCTGCCGTCGCCTTGTGCGTCGGATGTGCAATTTAAAAAAAAAAAATATCTCAGGTACAAAACTCAAATGCTCGAGCGGCAGTCGAACCCATGCCGCAGCGCGTATGGGTCGGTCACGCTACCCACCCGGCCACCGAACTTGCTGGCAGAGTCGGCGAGGCGGGGGAACACAGTGCCCCACGCCGCTCCCGTCGCCCTCTCGCCGGCGGCGGACGCCGCACGTTCAAGTCTCTGAATTCATATTGACGCATTTCTCTCACCACACGAGTGTATCGCTGCGATTCATCATGGCCAAAACTAATTTCTTTAGTGCATCACACATTACATTTCACTCACTAAAACAATTAAAGTCAAAATACGGGAAGAAGGGCGAACGCCTTAGCCTTAACCGCAAGAGCGCAACGCAACAGGTTTCTAATGAAATAACGATGTGTTTCGCAAGTTGGAAGAGAAATAAGGCATCGGGGTGAAACCTAAAATATTTTTCTTCGATCCGTGTTCTTCACTTCGTTTTAATTCGGTCGCAATCGTGTTTAAATTGTGCGTCGCCTAGCGCGGGGATTGGGACGGCGCGTCGACACCCGGGTGGAAAGAAGTATAGTTTTTACTTAATTTAAACTACAGTCGTAAACTGTAGTACACAAACTACAGTTTTTGGTGCATTCAGTATGTAGAAAATCTACATTAAGTATCTACAGATCAGAACGCAGTCCGGCTCGTACTTGAGGTTGCTGTTTGCACATACTTTCACTACAATCTGGTCTACAGTGTGAAAGTACGGTCCTCACTGTGCTTTGATCTGATCATATTTTTCAGCTGTGAGTACATATCTACAGTGTACTTCGAACTGTGGTTTCCTCTATGAATTGAGCTGAACTTGCGTCATACTTGCATGTGCTCACCTACAGTGTACTCTGACATTGCAGTTTCCAGTGTACACTGAAGAACCGACACAATTTATATTGCCTATAAAGCTCTGCTATGCGTGAGACGTGGAGTAGGATGCGTCTCAGAAAGCACTCCATCTGCAACTAAACTTCAGATCACTACTCCTCAACGCTAGCACCTGCTCTTTCGTGACCTGCAAGGCAGGGCCACCCTGTCACTGGCCGGAGTATAGTACACTGGTAAAACTAGGGCGTAACACGCTTGAATTGAAGCGTGGGGAGGAAACTCTCCCATATATTTAGGTAGAAGGAATAGGAGCGGGTATGCGGGTACGCTTCATTTCAATCGTACAATCTCAGTGCGCTCGAAAAAGGGCTTTACGCCTTAGTTTAACCAGTGTATACTGCTTCTCGCTAAACATGTACAACTTGTTGGGAGCGACGCGTGCGGGGGTCACGCCACGCAACAGCGGTCCGCAAACCGCCACCTGATACTTAGCGCCAATGCCTTTTCTCCACGCGGACACTCTAAGGTTGATAAGCAGTGTCTTTCGGACGGACACCGGAAGCCAAAAGTCTGTTTAATTTAATACTAAGTTAAAAAGGAAACTATAAAAATTAATCTAGTTCTCAAGTTTACATCAAGGGCTTTGGGTATGGACAATACTTAAACAGTAGCTGAACTGTAGATAAACTGCAGTTAGGATAATAGGCTGGTGGCCCGGTTCCCTCGGTATGACACCGAGTTACTGCGCCTCCATCCCTAAGGTGTCGCAGTGGCTCAGTGGCTAAGGCGCTCACCTCCGAACCCCGAGGTCCGGGGTTCAACTCCAACTCGCCCGCTCCACATTCATCACTAAGGTAAGGGTGAATGGTAAATCAGGTTGGGATGTGAAGCAATACGAGGTTAAAAGGAAAGATGGCAAGGCAAAAGGGGTCCTAGAAAAAAAAAATATTTTGAACATTGAGTTTTTCACTATTTTAAACACTATACTTTTTGCGCTTTTGATACTTCAGTTTTTGAATAGCTTATATGTCGTCAGGACCCTAGTCGGAACCGCAGTCTCAGTCTCTAATCAAAAGCATGTTCGAAACTGCAAACGGAACTGCAATGTCCGAAAATACTACCACTTTATCTATATCCTAACTGTAGCCAAACTACAGTTTGGCTACTATTACTGTAGTTTTACTGCAGTTTAACTACCCCACCTACAGTCAAACTATAGTTGTACTGCATCGATTATTCTGCAGTCAGACTGTAGTATTTCTGCCGTGGTACTGTACTTCATAAGAATAGAATGACTTCAGTCTGTCTCGAAACAGGTTATACTTTACATACAGATTTGCAAAGAGTAAATCTCCACTTTCTAAGTACAAATTCAACTACGGATCTTTCCACCCGGGCAGCATCCCCGGATGCTCGCTCAAACCTGCAGCCCCGTGGGAAGCGGGCGCGCCGAGCGCTCACAGCGTACCTGCAGCGTCCATTGGCCAAAAATCGGATTTTAGGCCAATGACGAGCCACCCTTCCGGGCGGAGGGGTGGGGGGGCTCACATAAGTACAGCCGCCCCGGCCCGGGGCGGCCACTTGATTTCTCGTCGGCGCTCCGCCTCATCCGTCCGTGTAAGCAAGAGGGTGGGATTTCAAGAGGCGCCGCAGCAGCAGCAGCAGCAGCGAGGAGGTGCAGATGAGCGTGCTGTGCGTTTGCAGGGCGAAGCTCTGCCTGTTTGTCTCCCGGTGCAAGGTTTTCCTAACCCGATTTCTGTGTGAGGCGGAGCGGCTCTCTGTAGGGCCTGCGTCCTAACCTCACACGGTGTTTTCAAGTTCAACTCAGTAATTCTCAATTTTTATTTTCCGTTTCCAGCTGTGTGTGTGTAGAGTCAGTGCTAGTGTTCGTTACTTTCAAACCGCGTCGTGTCGAAACTTGTCGCGAGTGCAGTGTCCGTCATGTCAAAAACTTGTTTCAAAATTCGAACCAACGCCGGCCCACCGAGTGCTGTCGTGCCGATGTCGTTTGTCGCGCCGCGCCGCCAGCTTCTCGGAAGTGCCGTGCCGTGCCCTGCCGGCCAGGCTGCGCCACAACGAGCCGTCCCATGGCTGGTTGTGCCGCTAATTTCTGTGCTAGAAATCGATTTATTTCCCTTGTTGTGTGTGTCGCCATGTGACGTCATGTACGTAAACCATGGTTTTTGACCCGTGGGAAAGTTGGTTCCCGCCGCGTCGCCGCCGGCCGGCCGGCTGGCCGGGGTCAGTCAGCTGATGCGCTAGCCCTTCCGCGCCGGTTGGGTTCAGCCACGCCGCACGGCGGCGGATCCGCGTTCGAATCCCGGTCGCGTCCTCGGATTTTTTTTTTCGTGCGTGTGGGAGTGTGTGGGTGGGAGCGACGCCGTCATCATCACGTCCTTGCCGTCGTCTCGACAAGAATGTCGTAAGTTCGCTGCTTGAACGCAGCTTGCCGTTGCCGCATGCTTTTGAGAAAATCTCGCTAAAGCATGAACGCTTCTTTGACGTTTTAAGAAAAAAATCTTTTCTCTCGATGCACGCTTTTTCTTTCTTGATGCACGCCTCTGTCTTGATTATCCGCCCACCAATATCTACAGTTTTTCATTAAGCTGCCGGTAATGGTATGCGGTTTTCTCCTTGTGTTGGCATGCAATTCACGATGGTTCTACTTGCTTTCAGTCGTCATCAAGCAGCGATGATGCACCACCCGCAGTCCCACCACCGGCATCAGAAGTGCCACAGCCCCCTGCCCACTGGCTGCCCCCCCTCCCCTACCGCCCTGGCACGCCGAGGGAGGAGCCCGCTGTAAGTCCATTTCACACTTCTGTGTACTTTGCCTGTTGCTTGTGATTCACGTTCCCTTCACTGCACTTTTGTTTTAACGAAACTGCAAGTAAGCGACGTGAGTGGCGAGACGCATGGATTTGTTACTAACCGAATGGTTTGTTGTGTTTTAGGATGAGGAAAATCGTCCGCCGCCCCCCACGGTGCCATTAAGAAGCAGCAGCAGCAGCAGCAGCAACTGCACCAGTGCCAAGCAGCCCCCTGCCCCTTTGCTACCGGCTCTGCCGCACCGCTATGGCACGCCGAGGGAGGAGCCCGCTGTAAGTCCATTTCACACTTCTGTGTACTTTGCCTGTTGCTTGTGATTCACGTTCCCTTCACTGCACTTTTGTTTTAACGAAACTGCAAGTAAGCGACGTGAGTGGCGAGACGCATGGATTTGTTACTAACCGAATGGTTTGTTGTGTTTTAGGATGATTCTGATAAGGAAAACCTTCCGCCGCCCCCCTCGCCCCCTGCAAGCAGCAGCAGCAGCAGCAGTGATGTAAGTGTTTTTCATTCCCATCCCCTTTGTGAGTCAGTTCCCTTTTCTGCCCTTCAGGCACACCTCCCAACTAACGGATTAGAAGCAATGCAGTGATAATAATGTTACCTGCAGGCAACTTTCCCGTTGGTTGACGGGAAAAATGTTCTGCAGTTCTGGGAGAAAGAGGTAATTGCCTACTTTGTCCAGATATTTCGGGGATGTTTTGTCGCTATTTCACCGTCAGTTTGCGTCATTTGCCATATTTTAGAGTTGAGGGGGAAATAATTCGATACCTGATATTGATGCCGCCTACCACTTGTAGAGGATACTTTTTTTTAATACGTAATCGTGTTGCGATACTACCTACTCGCCAGGGCTTCAGGGGCTATGGCGCCTTAAGAGCAAATTAATTGAGTTGGCAAACCCAGTAGGCAAACCAGCAACACTGTTACGCATTCAAAGAAACGCCTGGTACATTTAGGTTTTAATATATTCTTAAAGTTATAATTTCTTTTTAGGCTCATCGGTTCCCACGACCGGCAAAATTAGCCAAGCAAATTTTATGCATCCCTGCGTCTAGTGCTTCTAGCGAAAGGGCGTTCAGCGTGGCCGGACTCATTGTGACGCCCAGGAGAACTCGTTTGGGGCCCGACCACCTGGACGATATGATTGTGCTCCGCAGTTTCCTGAAGAACAAAAGACGTCAGGGGGTACATGAGGTCGACATACAGACGTAAAATGCATTGTTTTGCGCTTATTGCGCTGTGTCTAGTAAAGTTTTTTCTTTTTTCTTTTTTTTTAAAGTTATTATCTTATTTTTATTTTAACATTATTATGACTGATTGTATTAGAAAAACGGCCCATTGCCCCATCGCCCCCCCCCCTCCGTAAAACCGCGCCTGTACGGTGGCATTTTCTTACAGATCCAAGAGAGAAAAGAAGGCAGCGACGTTCCCTCGTCAAAAAACGAGAGTGTGCATCACAAATCAAGGGTATCGTACATATTTAGCCCCCTTTTTCCTAATTTGTAGTTTGTGATGCATTTACATGGACCCAGATCTAGAGAGTTGCTACCATTTACAGGTTATAGCGATGTTGCTAAGGGAATCTTGAAGAAGGTGAAAAAATCGCCCCCCAAGGCACTGAGAGTTTTTCCCAAGCAGAAGGACCCATGGTATCAGCTGAGAAACAACAAACAGCCTACGGTGGTAAGTGCCCTCTTTTTACAAATGTCACCGTATCCCTACCATCTTCATACCAAAGAAAATTGAGACGAAAATTATGAGTTAATTGTTTGTGTGTCAAACGCAGGTAGTTGTTCCACTAAAAACCATCACGACTCCTTCCACATCTGAGAAGTCATCTGACCCTGTATATCCTGATTCTAATCCTTCCCTGCTTACAAACAATTATTTATAAAATTAAAAAAAAAATATTTTTAACGTAAAGGTGCCATTAACAATGTGTTTTCCCTGCAGAACTCAGATGATGGATCACAGGTGAATTTAAAGAAGAGCGGCGGCCCTCCACAGTCTTTGAAACCGCCAGAAGAAATGGCCCAAGAAATCGAATCAAAACCAGGAGAAGACATACCAGCCCAGCCCGTAAGTCGTAGCTGCTTTTCTTTTCAGTGTTAAAATTTCTTGAATTATTTCTACATTAGTGCCAAAACAATCATTTTGCTAAGGTGCTGTTTCATTTTCTTTTCCCTGCAGAACTCAGATGATGGATCACAGGTGAATTTAAAGAAGAGCGGCGGCCCGATTGGTTTTGATCTAATAAAAGCGTCCCTTCCGTCACTGCAAATCCTCGAATCCAGATTCTCGCCCGAAAAGGGAAAGGACACTTTACCTTGCTTATTTTGGGTGAGTATTTTAAACCTCACTCTATTTGAGTGAGATATTTTTTAGCCTCGCTCTATATGAGTAAGGATTTCTTAGTCTCACTTTATT
>JAWJED010000030.1:0-124571 GCA_033675135.1 Frankliniella intonsa | reverse complement strand
AAGTCTATGTGTGTATTGATAGACGGCCGGGGATAATCTATATGGTGTCTAAAAGACGTCTCTACCCGGTCAGAAATGAGGTGGCGATCCAATGTCTAACTTATCGGGGAATAGGCAATGCTCGAAATTTTAGTATTTCGACAAGAATATTCCCACAGGACCGTGACCCCTGACTCCTCCCGTTCCCTGTCCGCTCTAGCATATTCGTTAGTCTTGTTATTTTCAAACTCTTATTTAAAAGCAGGTTAATTGCTAGTAAAACACATTCTAGTCAGGTCAGGGAGTGAAACGCAAAACCGGGCATCAAAACAACTAGTAGGAATTTCCTAATTCAGTGGGCCCACCCCGCACTAGCCGCCGCCACCTGGCCGACCCTCCGGGAATAACCCAGCGAGAGGCGGCGCGCGGCTCTAGGATAGCCCGGGGCCGGTGGGGCAGGCCGCGTAGTACGTCCTGGTGGTCCAGTGGTCAGTTTTGCGGTATTACAAGCCAAAGGTCCGAGGTTCAACTCTTCATCCGGTAAGAAATGTCATTATCACTTGAATGTTCACTTACATGTACTGGTAGGCAGGAGAAAGAAAGGCATAAAAGGATGAAGGAAACAGCAAACCGAAGAAAAAAAAACTTCTTTTGTCTTAAATTTAGCCCTTGCATCTAATAAACATCTACAAAATGTAAAGGTGTGTGAACAAAATGGTCAGTCAGTACCTGCAGTACTCTATTAGATGTAAAATAAATATTTGATAGACACCTAGCATAATCATCTATTAGATGTCAGATAGATCTTCCATAGACGTCTAATAGATGCAACGATAGCAGTCAACAAGATGATCTACTAGACATCTATTGTAGTCATCTAATAGACGAAAATCCGTCTAGAGCTATACATCTTTTCGACATCTAAAAGACATACATTTTCTGTAAGGGCAAAAAATCAAAGAAGAAAGAGTGTAGATTCAAATCTCCTAAAGAAATGCAAGAAAGAGCATCAATGCAGAAAGGAGATACTGAAGAAATTGAATTTAGACCTCGTAGAAATGACCCCCATTTGAACAAATTCTTTCCTCATTCAGTTGTGGCGAGCAAACATGGATATATCTCCTGTTATCTCCAAACGTGCTTTACTTGCATACCTATCAAAATACATATCAAAATGTGAGATAAGATCTCAATCGTTGCAAGAAATGTTTGGCACTGTTACAAAATCTTTAAGTAGAGATATATCAGCAAAGAAAGCAATACACAAAATTTTAATGAAATCATGTGCTGAACGTGATATTGGAGCTCAAGAAGTTTGCCATTCTCTGTTTCGGCTGAGTTTGCATTCAGCAGGAGGACGTAAATTTGTAACAGTGAACCTGTCTGAGAAAAAATGGATCCAGCTGCATGATGATGATGAAGACAAACATGGTAAAAGCACAGTCGAAAAGTACATAGATCGAGCTGATAGATTTGAAAACATGTCTTTATGGAATTTTGCAAAGAATTTGGATATGAGTACATTCCATGAAAAAAAAAGGAAAACATTGTTCGAGTTTTTCCTAAATTAAAAATGAATTTAGAAGATAAAGATGCCAATGAAGATTATTACAAACAACAAATACTTAAAAATTTACCATGGAGAGATGAATGCAACATAAACCAGATCGATTGCATAAGCCCGCTCTGAAGCTTTTTCAAAGCAGAAGGGCGGGCTAAAAAAGAAGATGAAACCTGGGAAGAAATATTTACAAGAAATAGAATAAATGATATTATCAAGTGTGTCAACAAAATTGAAGACAAATTGATTCATGCCAATGAAGAAGATGAATATCAATCTGAAGAAAATGAAAGTGATGATGATGAAAGTGCAAATGTTCTTGGTGAATTATTGTCATCTCGACTGGGTCCAAAGTAAACTGTTCCAACAATACAACTGGGCAATCGACAAGTTGATACAGAGTACAGTTGGAAAAATTCATTTGAAAAGTATGAACAATATGAAAGTATCATTGATTTTGAAAATTTCATTGAGAAAATGAAAAAATGTCAACCAGAAATACAGCAAGAACCAACTCATTTTCCAAATGTTCAGCTTGTCCTGATCAAAATGAAATAGTCAACGTTGTCAAAGAACAAATCATGAAAATCAAAACATGTCAGCTTACCACTGATGACAATGATGAGTCAATTAAAAGAATAATAGTGCAGGGAAAAGCAGGTATGTGTTATTGACATTGTATTTATTTTCTTCTATGAAATAATGTTTCAGCGTCATGTAGACAAACTATTAATTTATTTTCAGGAACTGGTAAAAGTCTTATAATTAAACATCTAACAACATTACTGACCAAGGAATTAGGACCAGGCTCATTCCTTCTTGCTACACCAATAGGAGTTTCTGCAGTCTTAATCAATGGAAATACTCTTCATTCAATTTTTAAATTGCCAAGAAAAAATGCTAAATTTACTTCATTAACTGGAGAATTAGCCAGAGATATGTGCAACAAGATAAAGAATGTAAAGTGTTTAATATAAGATGAATTTTCTATGGTGGGATGTAACAAATTAGCTTTGATTAATAGAAGGTGTAAGGAAGCAACAGGTTGTGATGAAGATTTTGGAGGATTAATAGTCCTACTTCTGGGCGATATAAAACAGCTTCCACCTGTTAAAGATAATTCATTTTTCTCAAAAAATCAACATTCGCTGCTTGGAAAAGAAGGAAAAATCCTGATCAACAATTTTCAGAAAACATTTGTGCTTACTACATGCCATCGACAAGCTCAAGATCAAAAATTTCTTTCTTTACTTGACAATATGAGTGAACTTCAAGTTTCCAAATCTGAATATGCATATTTAACATCAAGATTTACCCATAATGTTTCCACAAAAGAAAGAAGGGGTTCCAAAATGCTTTAAGACTGTTTTCAACAAAAAAAAAAAGGAGGTGAAAGCGTACAATATTGGAAAATTAGCTGCACTACTAACAGATTCTACAACAGGACTGTCCACTCCTGTTTTAAAAATTAAAGCTAAACACTACTGCTCACAAGCTAAAGAAGAAACAACTGAAAATGCAGAAGGTTTGGAAGCTGAGATGTATCTTGCAAAAGGATGTAAAATAATGCTAAAATCCAATTTATGGATAGACAAAAAGTTGTGCAATGGTACAATAGGGAGAGTGCATGATATACTTTTTGCTCCAGAAACTGACACTCCATCAGTTATTTTGTGTCTTTTTCCCTCTTACAATGGACCATGTCTTTTACGCGGTCTTATACCTGGGTCAAATCTTGTCCCCATTAAACCTATTTTGAAGTCATGGACCAATGACAATGGAGTTAATTGCACAAGATACCAATTCCCTATCACATTGTGTTATGCATGCAGCATACATAAATCTCAGGGAATGACACTAGACAAGGTGAGTTTTGGCACATGATAGTTTTGCATTGAATACAAAACCCTACAATTGTTACCCACACAATTCTCTTCTAGGCCATTATCGACATTGGACAGCAAGATTTTTCCCTTGGTCTCTCATATGTTGCCTTCTCAAGAGTCAGATCATTGAAAGATTTGCTCATAGAACCTTTTTGTTATAAACGACTAGAACCTTCTTAATCTGTTCTTGCTACTTTGGAAATGAGAAAAGAGTTTTTGGAAAATGTATTGAGAAAAATAAAGTGAGTTTTGCTATATAACAAAAATCATACGAAGCAACTTCCTTACCTATCCATTCTGCTCAATGTCCTCCTTATTTGAGAAACAAAAAGATTTTTTTTAACAAGCTAATTGAAAAATGTTATGAAAATTGCCTTATATTCAAGGCTACATAACTAAAAACCATTTTTTAATTTTCTTGGACTGAAAAACTGGGGTATAGATTATAAACAAAGGCTTGCTTATACTTGAATAAGGATTTTGCAGGTGTTGAAGCTTAAAAACTGTCATGCGAAACCAAGATTTGAATCATCAAGGAGTGAAGCTTTGCAAAGTAATTCAATGTTAGGTTTGCTTCTTCAGCTCTGCCTCTCTTAGAAGCTCTCTCATAAACAATTTGAAGAGAAGCTCATATGTAAAAGAAATGGCAATTTTTACTCATATTTAAAGTTGTAGAATTATATAGATTCATCAAGACAGCACACAGACTGCGGTCTAGGGCGACATTTAGCCAGTCCCACTCCATTCCGACCAAAGGAATGTTCTACTGATTATGCCATCCACCTCAAACAAAAATTACAAGGTTTTGACATACTGGGTACATGGCACAAATATCTACACATTGTAAAATAAAAATCAACCATTACTTCATCTTGAACTTATGTAGTGGGGCCGGCTTAAGAACGCAATGTTCCTGATGCAGTCTCTAGGCTCAGCTGGCATGACCTTAGGCCAGCCCATTCCAATAATGCGTTCTGTTCTACTAATGCATGCCTTCCTCCTGAAACATAATTCACATGGTTAATTACATGCTAATTACATGACACAGATACCTACACATTGTGAAATACACACCAACCATGACTTTACCTTGCACCAATACACTACAACCAGCCCAAGTTAGGTTTACACAGCATACAATGCTAGTCACAAAGTTCGCATAGCTTACATTCCAACCACAGACCTGTTGTCCTGTCCAATATAGTCCAGTATAGAATATTTCTTTATTTGTTATTCCTTAAACACAATATATGATGTCGCTTGTCCCTAATGCAAAGCACGTACAACGTCGCGCGCCTGGTGAAACCACGCAAAACCCTCCGCACGCAGTGAAACCACGCAAAACGCGCCGCGCCCAGTGAATCCACGTAAAACGCTACGCACCTGGTGAAACCACGCAACTTGATTTTTGGCGATATTAATATTTTTACATATTCCGAAAGATTAAATTATCCTCTTTCCAACAAAATTAATTTCATTCGTCAAATCAGAAAAGAAACCGACCTAAACCGCCTTCGAAAATTGACTCCGACGCGCGCCCGCTCCTTCCCTTCCGGTGGCTAAACACGCAAGTCGTCTGAGCTGCGTCCAGATACGTGGATGTCTGGGGTGGCTTGGGTGTCTGGCCTATGGCGTTTAGTATAGGCCAGTTTATTCCAGTGATGGTTAATTTCCTGCAAATATGTAGATATTTTTTGGGGGGGCCTCCTATAGATGGGGATGGTGGATGGTCAAAGTGAGAGTGAACTTGAGTCTCTATAAGCTACTAACTCTGAAACATGTTTTGTGTTTTTTTTTTTTCAATTAATCTGTGTTAGACTATAGTCCGCGTTCCGAGCGTTTCCAGACTTCAATTCGATCGCAGCTGGAAGAAAAATGGAAAAGAGATGGAAAATTGTAACGGTATGATTCGACTGCCACGTAAAGTAAGTGACTTACGTCCTTTCTTCACATTCCGTAGCCGTCCTACTGCCGCTGCCATTACGTTTCTTCGAAAACTATTCCTAACTTGTGATTGCGTGGTCCGATTTCGAAAACACCACCACCAATAGAAAGGCCACACTTCACACTTCAAATTTGCCGAGATTCAATACTTAGTTCAGTCCCTGTGAATTACAGGAGAGCTTGAAACTTTTGATTCGCTCTCCTGAAAACTCTGGAAAACGGCGCTACGTGGTTTCACCAGGCGCGCAGCGTTTTACGTGGATTCACTGGGCGCGGCGTGTTTTGCGTGGTTTCACTGCGCGCGGAGTGTTTTGCGTGGTTTCACCAGGCGCGCGACGTTGTACGTGCTTTGCATTAGGGACAAGCGATGTTCTCATTTATGCTATCAAAATTAAACCTTCTTGATACATACTGAAAAGTGGAGAAAAATCCTACAGACATATATCTGGAAGGAAATATTGGTTAAAAAATCATCTATAGCTACAAAACTGCACAACTTTCAAATAATGCAAGAACCAATCAGGCTTAACATAAATGGCCATAATTTACTAGAATCATTTGCAACACATCCTATAAAATGAAGATTGCTATCTTGTAAACTTAGCACCTGAAACCTGATATACATTCTAACAGATAACATGCCTCAAGGGACACAGCAATGGATTGCATACCGCATACCAATGCCTTGACATAACCTAGTACATCACAGTCTGCTTCTGCCTTTCCCCTCAGAAACTACACCACTTTCACGATCTTAAAAATGTCAAAGTTATTACTCAAGGACATAGACATTTATGTTGCAGGCAATATTGGAGTTGGAAAATCTACTTTACTGAAAAAACTTCAAGAAAACACCAACTATAAAGTGATTCAAGAACCTGTAAGTGACTGGAAAAATGTGAATGGTCACAATCTACTAGCTTATTTTGGAGATAATCCAACTAAGTGGGCTTTTACATTTCAAGTGGAGGTAATGGCAAGCTTGCATAAATGCTATTCTATAACTAAAGACAATAGTGTCAACATTTTTGAAAGATCACTGCACTCAGCTATGAAAATATTTACAAAAAACCTCTTCAATGAAGGTTTCATCTGTCAAACAAACTATGCTGTCTTAATGAATCTATATAATTCTATAACTTTAAATATGAGTAAAAATTACCATTTCTTTTACATACGAGCTTCTCCTCAAATTGTTTATGAGAGAGCTGCTAAGAGAGGCAGAGCTGAAGAAGCAAATCTAACATTGATTACTTTGCAAAGCTTCACTCTTTGCGATGGATGAATGGCTACTGAACCATGAAATTAACAATGTTACAATAATTGATGGTTCAAAAACAGAAAATAAATATATAAGGATGTTTTAGAAAAACTAAATAGTTTAATCTAGCAATGTATTTTGTCTGAGCAAGAGCATATAAGTCTAGTGAATTCATGTTTCTAAGGCATATAAAAATGCATATTAAATGCTCAAACAAAATTATTTTATGTACTTTAATTGGGCATTTATAAAAAGTAGAATAAATAAACATGCTCTTCTTGAAAACAATGTTCTATATTGGAAGGTTCGGTACTGAAAGAAAGAGACGAGACGAGAAGTAATGCTGAGACTGAGACCAAGGGATTTATTGAGATCTCTTTAAATCGCTTGACAGTGACTGACAACAGACATCTGGCAAGGCACAGCAAAACTGAAACCAAACTGAGTGCGACATTAATTGTTTAATGACACCTCTCACTCACCAAAACAGTGCTTAACTTGCAAAGTTGTTGTGCCAGGACCAGGGATGCTGGAGTTACGCGTAGTCATGACTACAAACCATTTTTTGGGACTGAAAAACTGGGGTATGGATCATAAATAAGGCTTGCTTATACTTGAATAAATACAGTATTTATTATACAACAGTTTTAACAGTTCAATAAATCTATATACATTTTGAAATAAGCTTAAATATCACCACAATCACAAGCATTGACTTCTGATAAATATATTTTTGAATTACTTTATATATCACCACTACATCACAAGCACATATGCTATATTCACTTAAGCGTATGGGATAGCATAGTGGCCTAACTTTATTTTGGCACATATTTTGTTTGTACGAGTCGTAAAAGCATTTTCTCGCGTTGTCATAGATCCGAACTATTCTGTGGTCATAATGTGACAATTTTCAAGAAAATTTAGTACAAAATATTTGTCAAGATAAGGTTAGGCCATTACGCTTTCACATTTACACTCTTCCTTATTGCTACTTAACTGAATATAACAAAAATTTTGGTGAATATATTTTGAAATTAGCTTAAACATCACTGAGTTCTGGAAAAATAACTACAGTCAATTAGCTTAAACATCACTGAGTTCTGGAAAAATAACTACAGTCAATTAGCTTAAATATCTTTAAATATCACTGGAAAAATAACTACAGTCAACATTTGACTTAGGAACTTATCAGCATGACTAAATCTGAAATTTTTTGAACAAAAATATATCAACATAAAATGATGAATTGAACAAAAATGTTTTAATTTTGCTTGAGCACTTTAGATGATGAAGCTGCATCATCGTCGGCAGAAGATTTGCGCTTTCCAAATGATGAATACTTCTTCATCATGATACCAGTATGCACATAAAGCTTTTCATTACGTCCTACAACAACAAACAACACACAAGTCAATTTCAATATACTTTGCTGTTGAATTATCATTTACAACTTTCAATACCATGAGACACACTCCTTACCTTCCTTTGGTTTATGTATCCGTCCAACAAATTGCTTCTGCATTTCAGTGCCCATCTCACCGTAAAAGCATACAGTATATTTATCATCGGTTGTTGATGCCAGCTTAATTGCATCGAATTCAGGGTCTGAAGTTTTGTCTAGAATAGACTTTGGTAAGTAAGTGGTTAATTCTAGATCATCATCTAGAATAATAACTTTCAATCCTTTGGTTTTCCGGCCATTGAAAATTTTTTCAGTACGTTCAATTTCCTTGATTGGATACAATTGCCCACGAATCAGGCAATTGAATGCTACTTTGAACTCTTCAGTTTCGTGAGACATCTGTAGAACAAACAACCATGACTTAATGCACCGCTTAACCATAACCTTTTCCATAAAACTTGTAACTACAAAACATTTATGAACAGAAATACATAAGAAGTGACAGTTTTTTATTGAACCTCTACGATTCCGGAGAAAAGCTGACCTAACCTCTACGATTCCGGAGAGGTTCAATCCAAACCTGTCACTTCACACACACATATATTTATCTGTTCTATCCCATTTCAAAACTATACACACCATACACACCTTTAAAGTAGATTTCACTAATATCAATCCAATAAATTAAATTCAGAAAATCACTCGTCGTTGGCCTCTTGCCTGGCTTGCTTTGGTTTGGCGGATTTGGCTTGGCTTGGTTCGCTTCGTATCCTAGCAACCACAACTGCCACAGTCAAACGCACAAGCCTGTTTCCTGTTCAACCAATGCTTTTTGATTCTTCTTTTTATGCGACCCTAAGATATATATAAAATGCATTCCATCATAAATGAATATTTTAATTTTAAAACTTTACTAATTTTACAGTTTACTCTGAACCAATCAGAATGCCGGGTTCGCACCTGCTGGCCCCGCGAAAGCCGGAAGCCAGCACGACGATAGCGCCCCTGGTGGCGGTAAAATCGTACATCACATGTTTTCTTTTACTTTAATAATGTTCTCCCTTTTATTAGCAAGTCTTAAATTAGAAAACACTTGATCCATAAGGGTTCGATGTAATTATTACAATAAAGAAACCTGTTTAATTTAAGTTTTCTTTTCTTTTTTTCTATTATGGCAACACTGTTCACCGCCAGTTTACAAACTGTTCCTGGCAACAATCATGCACGCACACATATGGGTCTTCCCTAGCTCCGCGTCGTCGTTCTATGTATCTGTTATTGTCCAAATTTCGCAAGTATTTTTAAGATGGAGCCTATTGTAAAAAATTACAATTCATTATTTCCGAAACCAAATGAGAAATTAAGTGCACTTCTCAAGAAATATTTACAAGATGGTGCAAAGCTTCAACTAGGTGCCCATGAAGACATATCATCAAGATTATGCTTTCCATGACTACTTAAGAAGTGTTCAAGAATTTTTATGAAAAGAAAATGCACCGAATGTCAAGGGAGTCACCAATTCATCTTTGCTGGTATGTAAATAATCTTAAGGTGGCCCCACAATAGCCGGAATGCGACCGTCAGTCAGACAGTCAGTCACCCTTCTTAGCTTCACACGTCCATTATGTTGGATTATGATCAACTGAAGTACACTTTTTTAAATGAACAGTCCGGTGCTGAAAAGTTCTGAAGATAAAAATTGGTAAAACAAGTGTAAGGGAGTGACTTACGAGTTAAATGTGACTGACTGACGGTCGCATTCTGGCCATTGTTGGGCCACCTTTAAGGTGTTCCCGGAATGCTGCTCATCACTCATCAATTTTTGGAATGGGGTTTCACTACTCTTCCAACAATATTTCCTATGCAATAAGTCCAATTACGTCATATTTTGACCGCACATATAGACATAGGGGGACAAAATGAGTAATGAGCAGCATTGCAATGCACATGTGGGAGCACCTTTAGAAACACGTCATTTAAACTAGGTAGATGTACGCCAGACCACGTCTCGCGTAACAGGCTTCGCGATATTTCGCGAAACACTGTTACGCTGCGACGCGCCTGCGTACATCTACCTAGGCCTGCGGCGCTTTCTGAATATATTGGGATGCCATAATTTCGAAAATTAATTGAACGCTTGTCAAATCGGGGAACGGCATTGAATTGCACCGGAAGGGACCGTTCTGACGATGCACGGGAAAGGGTAGTTTGGAATTGACCAGACGGACGAAATTTCCGTCCAGTAGGCCGCAACTCGTCAAAATACCCTGGAAACGACACCCAACATACAATTTGAGGACTTTTCGCCCTTGTGTCACGCTGCTGTAGCGGCGAAACGGTAAGAGATACGGCCAAACGGACGAAATTTTCGTCCAAAAGATCACAACTCGCCAAGTTACCCCTTAGGACACTGTAAAAATTATTTATTTTTAAAATTATTTTTTTCGAAAATGTAAATTAATTTTAACGGTGTCAATTTTTGAGCTAGAATGCCCATTTTCGAACTCAGCCAAGCATTTTGGGCAAGGAATCTACAGTAAAAATTTCAAGTCGATATCTCAACTTGTTCTCGAGTAATCGTGCGCACAGACAGACAGAGAGACAGACAGACAGACAAACATTGAACTTTTTTAGCACTCCAGTGGCGTACTAGGTAGATGTACGCCAGACCACGTCTCGCGTCGATAAATGTCAGAACTTTTGAGTTATGCCCTTTGTTAACTGTTCAATTATGATTCGAGAAACAAAACAGTGATTACCATTGAATTGCACTCGCGCAGACGGTTCCGGCGATATGCCGGTCTGATGGGCGCAAATATAATACACCATCGACCGGCAATTTGGTAATTTCTAGTCCAAATTCAACGCTGTAACAGCAAAACGGATAGAGATACGGCCAAACGGACTAAAATTCCGCCCAGAAGATCGCAACTCATCAAAATACCCCGGAAACGACACCCAACATGCATTTTTAGGACTTTTCGCCCTTAAGTCACGCAGTAGCGGCTAAACGGTAAGAGATACGGCCAAACGGACGAAATTTTCGCCCAAAAGATCGCAACTCGCCGAGTTACCCCTTAGGACACTGTAAAAAAATATTTATTTTTACAATTATTTTTTGCGAAAATGCAAATTAATTTTTAACGGTGTCAATTTTTGAGCTAGAATGCCCATTTTCGAACTCGACCGAGCTTTTAGGGCAAGGAAGCTACAGTAAAAATTTCAGCTCGATATCTCAACTCGTTCTCGAGTTATCGTGCGAACAGACAGACACACAGACAGACGGACAATGAACTTTTTTAGCACTCCAGTGGCGTTATAGGCTTCGCTTCGCTCAGCCAATCAGATTTGCGCCCATCAGACCGGCATATCGCCGGAACCGTCTGCACGAGTGAAATTTAATGGTGCCCTGTTTTCTTTCTTGAATCGTATTTGAAAAAGTCAGCAAGGGCATATCTCAAAAGTTCTGACAATCCCAAACTACCCTTTCCCGTACATCGTCAGAACGGTACCTTCGAGTGCAATTTATTGGCCTTTCTCCGATTTGACGACCATTGGATACCATTTTGCTTTATTCTTAGGTTTTGTAACAGAGGCATATCACAACCATTCACCATCTGAGATAGAAGATACAATTCCCAATCATGTCAACAACGTACGAAGCTCACACATCCAGAATCCATCTCCAGACATGTAGAGTAATGAGTCTGACACTGATAGCCTTAGCAGTAAGTACTATTTGTAAATGATGTCCACTATTAAAAATATTCCTGTTATTTGTTATATCAAGGGGCATAAATGTCTTTCCTCTTTCAGATGGTCACACATCCCTGACTGAAACTGTTATTCACAGTTTATCTGAAAGAAAAGTCGATACCTACAATGCAAAGACACGTACTTCTACAGGCCTCGGGAAGACTAACGTAGTTCTGAACCTCGTTTCTAAACACACGTACTTCTGAGGCCGTCGGGAAGACTAACGTAGTTCCTATCTTTTTAACCATAAACTACGTTAGTCTTCCCGACGGCTTCAAAAGTACGTGTGTTTAGAAACGGGGTTCAGAACTACGTTAGTCTTTAACTCCAAAGGCATAAGCTTTGTAAATGCTTGTTGGCTGAGCGAAGCGAAGCCTATTATTAGTCTTTAACTCCAAAGGCATAAGCTTTGTAAATGCTTGTTGGCTGAGCGAAGCGAAGCCTATTACGCCACTGGAGTGCTAAAAAAGTTCGTTGTCCGTCTGTGTGTGTGTGTGTGTGTGTGTCTGTGTGTCTGTCTGTTCGCGCGATAACTCGAGAACGAGTTGAGATATCGAGCTGAAATTTTTACTGTAGCTTCCTTGCCCAAAAAGCTCGGTCGAGTTTGATAATGGGACTTCTAGCTCAAAAATTGACACCGTTAAAAATTAATTTACATTTTCGAGAAAAATAACTTAAATAATATTTTTTTTTACAATTTCCTAAGGGGTAACTCGACGAGTTGCGACCCTTTGGGCGATAATTTCGTCCGTTTGGCCGCCCTTCTGACCGTTTAGCCGCTACAGCGAGAATTTACGACGTAACATCGTCAAAATGCATGTTGGGTGTCGTTTCCGGGGTATTTCGACGAGTTGCGGCCCTTTGGGCAAAAATTTTGTCTTTTTGGCCGTATCTTGCACCGTTTGGCCGCTACAGCGTTGAATAAGGACAAGGAGTCGCCAATATGCCCGTAAATGGTGTATTCATCAGATTTTCGCCCATAGACCGGCATATCGCCGGAACTGTCTGCACGAGTGCAATTCAATGGTGCCAACTGTTTTGTCACTCGTAGCGTATTTGGTCCAGACAGCAGGCGCATAACTCAAAAGTTCTGACATCTATCGATTCCCCCGTCCCGGACATCGTCAGAACGGTTTATTCGGGTGAAATTCAATGGCGTTCCCCGATTTGACGACAAGGGTTCAAATAATTTGCGACATAATGGCATCCTAACTTATGAAGAAAGCGCCGCAGGCCTAGGTAGATGTACGCGGGCGCGTCGCAGCGTAACAGTGTTTCGCGAAATATCGCGAAGCCTGTTACGCGAGACGTGGTCTGGCGTACATCTACCTAGTAATATATCCTGTCGTGATATGACTGAGTGGTACATAGGCAGCAACTCGGCAAATGGGTAGATCAAATTTGTTTATGACATACATTGCCATCATACTGCGAAATGTGTCTGTCTCTTGTAGTTGTTTATCTACTCCAATATCAAAGTCAACCTGGAGGAAATTTGAAATTATTTTCATTAATAATTATTTTTGGCTGAGCGAAGCGAAGCCTATTACGCCACTGGAGTGCTAAAAAAGTTCATTGTCCGTCCGTCTGTCTGTCTATCTGTGTGTGTGTCTGTTCGCACGATAACTCGAGAACGGTGTGAGATATTGAGCCGAAATTTTTCCTGTAGCTACCTTGTTAATAATTATTTTTGGCTGAGCGAAGCGAAGCCTATTACGCCACTGGAGTGCTAAAAAAGTTCGTTGTCCGTCTGTGTGTGTCTATCTGTGTGTGTGTCTGTTCGCACGATAACTCGAGAACGGTGTGAGATATAGAGCCGAAATTTTTACTGTAGCTACCTTGCCCCAAAAGCTCGGTCGAGTTCGAAAATGGGCATTCTAGCTCAAAAATTGACACCGTTAAAAATTAATTTGCATTTTCGCAGAAAATAATTTAAACAGATAAATATTTTTTACAGTGTCCCAAGGGGTAACTCGGCGAGTTGCGACCCTATGGGCGACTAAAGGAAGAAAAGTCCAAAAACTGCATGTTGGGTGTCGTCTTTGAGGTATTTCGACGAGTTGCGACCCTCTGGGCGGAAATTTCGTCCGTTTTGCCGTATCTCACACTGTTAAGCCACTGCAGCGTCAAATTTCGACAAAAAGTCCTTAATATACGCTTAGAGTTGTGTATTTCTCAGATTTTCGCTTATCTCAGACTAGCATATCGCCGGAACCGTCTACACGAGTGAAATGTTATTGCGCCCACTGTTTTGTTACTCAAAGCGTACTTTTTATGGCATCCTTTTCCATACTGACAGCGCCGCAGGCCTAGGTAGATGTACGCAGGCGCGTCGCAGCGTAACAGTGTTTCGCGAGATATCGCGAAGCCTGTTACGCGAGACGTGGTCTGGCGTACATCTACCTAGTTAATACACCATTTACCGGCATATTGGCGACTTCTGGTCCAAATTCAACGCTGTAACAGCAAAACGGTAAGAGATACGGCCAAACGGACGCAATTTCCATTCAGAGGGTCTTAACTCGTCAAAATACCCCGGTAAGAACCAAGGATCAAGCTTGCAGCAGTGAAGGCCTGACAAAGGAATCAGCATCCTGAAGAACAAACAAAGATAGCATGAAATCAGTGTGTGGAGGTTTCAAAATAGGTAAGATAAGATGATCCCAAATGAAAATGTGACTCACCATTTACTACAGCATGATTGCAATCACAACATTGGAGTAGAGATCAGAAGAAACTTCATGGGTTCTTGGAAAGAAATGCAACAATCTCTATATTACTTGGACATCATCATAATTGGACGACTGAAGCAAACGGTAACACCTGACAACAAAAATGAAAAAAATTACAGTTATGATTAGCATGTCAAAGTCAAAGACAGATTAGGATGGAGTTGTCAGAAAAGCCAAAGGCAAAAGTACAGAAAAATAAATGCACCACTCTTAATGAAAAAAAAAAAAAAAAGCAGTTATTGTCCCAACTTCAACTTTGCTCCAGTTAGCAGAGAAACAGCAGCAAGCTTAGACATTTCACTCTTTGCTAAGGGAATAGCAAATTACAAACAAAGATGCCTCAAAATATTACTTTATGGTGGGTGCAAATCAAAATACTTGTCTTGTCTTGCTTCTCAAATTTATTTCCAAAATCAATGCGTAAGCTCTGAACATTGCTCACCTTCATATGAACAGCATGATCAGAGCAGACACTGCAAACAGCCCCACTGAACTGCGGTCTCAATCCGACGGTCCGAGGAGATAAACACACCACTTCGCCATTGAAGAAGCAATTGGGTTTCAAGTTTGGATTCACACTGTAAAATCAAGAGCAACTAATATAGAAAGACATGAGTGAGAAGAAGAAAACACAGTAGACGAATGAAATTATTTTACGCTATCTATACTAATGTAAACTTACCAGAGAAGGTAGGGATTCATCGAGATTCATATCCTGGTGGAGGTGACACACTAACTTAGTAGCTCAAGTAGCAAGTGGATTTTCCCTCAAATACTCTTTCTGTAGAATCTGAAAGAGAAACAAAATAAAAGAAAAGTTAAAACTTTGCAGGTTTCGTAATCATTGTTTTCTCTCTTAGAAGTGCATATAATACGGACGGCATTTAAAAGAAAAAAGAAATTTATTGGTTCACAACTTGACACCACTTCAAACAAGCAGGCAGGACAAAGTGGATCATAGAATCTTCTACATCAAAAATTAATCAATCATTCTGTAGACACACCACTGTCACACAAACGATGTCCAAAAAACTTCTTACACATTTTACTCACCTCTATTGTCACATTCATCATCAGACTCATTTGGTGGACGATTCTCATTGGCTGAGCAATAGCGAAGCCTATTACTTCACTGATCGGATTTGGCTCCTGTCTGTCTGTCTGTCTGTCTGTCTGTCTGTCTGTACGCACGATAACTCGAGAACGAGTTGAGATATCCACCTGAGATTTTTACAGTAGCTTCTTTATATAAATAGCTCGGACAAGTTCGTAAATGGGCATTCTAGCTCAAAAATTGACACCGTTAAAAATTAATTTACATTTTCAAAAAGAATAGTTATAAAAATAAATATTTTTTTACAGTGTCCTTAAGGGTAACTCGGCGAGTTGCGACCCCTTGGACGAAAATTTCGTCCGTTTGGCCGTATCTCTTACCGTTCAGCCGCTACAGCGTGACTAAAGGAAGAAAAGTCCTAAAAATACATGTTGGGTGTCGTTTTCGATGTTTTTCGACGAGTTAAAACCCTCTGGGCGGAAATTTCGTCCGTTTGGCCGTATCTCGCACCGGTAAGGCGCTGCAGCGTCAAATTTGGACAAAAAGTGCTTAAAATATGCTTAGAGTTGTTTTTTTCTCAGATTTTCGCTTGTCACTGACAAGCATATCGCCAGAACCGTCTGCACGAGTGAAATTTTTTGCGTCCACTGTTTCCTTATTTAAAGCGTATTTTTTTATAGCATCCTAATCTATACTGACAGCGCCGCAGGCCTAGGTAGATGTACGCAGGCGCGTCGCAGCGTACCAGTGTTTCGCGAGATATCGCGAAGCCTGTTACGCGAGACGTGGTCTGGCGTACATCTTCCTAGTAATAGGGGACTTCCATCACCTCTTACTTACAGTGCATGTTTCTTTGTCATTCTGTAAATATTTCGCATTCATCCACATACACTCTTTAAATCAAACACTTCACAGTTCACACTTCACAAATGTGGGTAGAGTGGGGTCTCACAACTGAAATCTTTTTAAATGGAGGGTCCTATCTTAAAATGACTATCAGGTGCAATTGCATTAGAGGCAGCTCTGATACTGCTGACACCTCTAATACAAACACCTACCCTACCCTCATCTAGTTGGCTGAGCGATAGCGAAGCCTTTAACTTCACTGATCAGATCTGGCTCCTGTCTGTCTGTTTGTTTGTCTGTCTGTACGCACGATAACTCGAGAACGAGTACAGATATCGAGCTGAAATTTTTACAGTAGCTTCTTTACACAAATAGCTCGGACGAGTTCGTGAATGGGCATTCTAGCTCAAAAATTGACACCGTTAAAAATTAATTTACATTTTCAAAAAGAATAGTTTTAAAAATAAATATTGTTTTACAGTGTCCTAAGGGGTAACTCGGCGAGTTGCGGCCCTCTGGGCGAAAATTTCGCCCGTTTGGCCGTATCTCATACTGTTTAGCCGCTACTGCGTGACTAAAGGAAGTAAAGTCCTAAAAATGCATGTTGGGTGTCGTTTCCGAGGTATTTCGACGAGTTGCGAACCTCTGGGCGGAAATTTTGTCCGTTTGGCCGTATCTCGCACCGTTAAGCCGCTGCAGCGTCAAATTTCGACAAAAAGTCCTTAATATACGCTTAGAGTTGTATATTTCTCAGATTTTCGCTTACACAGACTAGCATATCGCCGGAACCGTCTGCACGAGTGAAATTTACTTGCGCCTACTGTTTCGTTACTCAAAGCGTATTTTTTATGGCGTCCTAACCCATACTGACGCAGGCGCGTCGCAGCGTAACAGTGTTTCGCGAGATATCGCGAAGCCTGTTACGCGAGACGTGGTCTGGCGTACATCTACCTAGTATTTAATTGTTGCACCCTGCGAAATTCCCAGGGAATTTGGGGGTCGTCTTCGTCAGAGTCAGAGTCCAAAGTTATTGTCTCGTCTATTGTGGTTTGTCTTTGTCAATGTCTTGGTCACTGTCAAAAGTCAAAGGCATGTCATGTTGTGGTTTGTCCATGTCAATGTCTTGGTCACTGTCAAAAGTCGAAGTCATGTCATGTTGAGGTTTGTCTATGTCAATGTCTTGGTCACTGTCAAAAGTGAAAGTCATGTCCTGTGGTATTTTGTCCAGAATGTCCGTTTCTGTCTGGTCAAAGTCCTCTGGGTCATCACAAGCAGAATCTGTTGACAAGTATACATTTTAGATAATAGAAGGAAGGAAAAGAATAGAAGTTAAATAGGAATAGAATAGAAGTTAAACAATTTGAGAATTGAATCGTACCGTCGGATTCCTGCTGGTTTGTCAAGCTGATGTCACTGAACAGAAAAATACATAAACAATCAATAACTTGTGATTTGATGGAAGACATTGTTAATTTCAGATCTGGGTTGTTCAGAGGTTGATTTTACTTTTTTAATTAATTGATTGATGAAAGTGAGTGCACTGATTACTTTGAGTAATTCCTTAAACCAATAATAGCCAAGAAGAGTATGTAAGCAGCAAAAATTGGAAGTATTGTGATAGAAAGGAACTATAGCTCTAAATGAAGTAAAGGTCTGAGAGTAGTTACCTTTCAGGCGGTACATCCAGGTCCCCGTAAATTTGTAAAGCATAAAGTAAGGAAGATAGAGGTAAAACTCTTATGGGATTTCCGGTTCGCGATTTGCACCGGAAGCCGGGCACGCGCTCCCGCAGACGTACCAACCTGACATGCTAATGCGGGTATATTTCGCGTGCCCTTTTTACTCCTACCGACTTCTTACAACCAAAATATGATAACAGAAATATCATAAACAAATATTTTACTACATCACAAACTAAATAACACGCCCTCAAAACGCTTTTGAAATATTCTTAATTTTGGTTCGGTGATGTTGGCGAAAAAAGCTACAGACGCGCTGAGCTACGGGCCGCCATTACCGCGTCCCAGGCGTTTGTTGTGCTCAGAGCCGAGTCTGTTCCTGCTCCGTTTTATAATATTTTGTGAAGAAGTTGTCCGAGATTCGCTGGAAACTTAATATTTTCTTCATCAGCCTGGTATGTACTATAGATTTAAGTACGAAGTTAGTCTTTGTGCATTGCAGAACTGTAAATATAGGCTTTGCTTTGGCTTGGCTCGGTCGGCTGTTGGAAGCCTATTTTGATGGCTTGGAATTGGCGTGATTTCTCGCCTAACTTCCCTAAAATATTCAATGTACTTCCTCTTAATAACGTTGAAGAACATTTTTTGTTCATAATTTTAAAGTAAAATTATATTATGTTAAAGAGATGAGTACTTGTGCCGGCCGTTGGCCTATAAGCATAACCTCACTTAGTCATCAGTAGTCAGTTGCTTCCAGACATGCTCCCTTTTTGTGTTGCTAGGGAAAGATGTCGCAACCCCCAATCAAAAGCCAGTAACCATTTATACCTGCTCAACTTTTTTACTTTTTTAACTGTAAATTTTGTAGAATATTTTTTAAATTGTAAATATTTTATTTATAAAATTTTAAAAGATGGGATTCCAAACAAAAATCTTGAAAATGCCCTTGCCACTTGCGACAACTTGTCGTAACTTAAGTTTAATTCTTATTAGAAATAAAAAGGGCTACAAAATACATTTAGAATATTATCGTTGACTTGTTGCTTTATATTTGTTCTTAAGTAAAGCAAGAAATCTATCGCCATCAAAATGACGGCAAAGTCAGATTAAAATAACTACAGATCAGTATAAAATATTTTAACTTATCTAATTGGAATCATGTATAGAAAGCATTGGCTGTTTGCTTACTAATATAAAATATACATATACCAATGTATATATATATTCGTACCCAATACTTCCGTTCACTCAGTTCCAGTTCAAACGCTTTATTAAATTAGGGCAACAGATAGAATAAGGCAACATGTGTTACTTTCTGTGGAGACAGGTTTAAGTGTCAGCATTAATGGCAATAAATTTATGCGTTTCCAATAAAGTGTGACATGCGTTGCCTTCTAAATTATAGTGAAAAGGACACTTAACTAATTTTGCCTTTCTTTCCTTGTCTGTTACAGTGAGCAGCTCAGAGTCATACGAAGCAAACTCTATCCATCCTGAGAACTGTTCCCTCCAAGAAGTGCACAGCATATTCCAGGGCTGTGACCAAGTTCTGAAAGTATTTGTTTCATTTTTAATTTTCTATATGTTCAAGTGATTTTATTTGGTCTTTTTAAAAATAAATCTAGCCTAAATTTTACTTATATCTTCTAATTTCCCAATACCCTTGAACTCCATCATTTGCTTGACGTTCATTAAAAAAAATAAAAGCTGCAATATTTTTATTATTTTTTTTTTTTTGGGGGGGGGGGGGCGGGGGTTATAGCGTATTGCAAACCGAGCACTACCTCATTTTGATCACAGTTTTCGTCTTTCTGAAGCAGGAATCTGACTCACAGTGCTACTTATACATCAATATATCCATGATAAATGAACACTGAAAACAGCACCCAAATATCTTGAACGGTTTGGTCACTATGGCGAGTTAAAATCGACAAAAAGTACGAAAACCAGGGCCCTAGGGCGCCGGGCTGGGCAGCGCTGTCCAGGCCTGGCGTCCGCAGGCCGAGCCCGAGCCAGAACCCGAGCCCGGGCCGAGCGCGCCGCCGGGCTGGAGTGGAGGGGGGCGCTCGCTCCGGCAGTGGTACGCGCTCCCGCCACGGGGAGCGCTGCGCCGAAATCGCTGACGCCGCTTAGCACGGGAGTTTTACCTTTCATTTCCTAACTTTATGTTTGTAAAGTCTTGAGGGTTGATGTCAGGGTGGATTGTGCGTGGATGAGGAAGCCTCGCACATCCCCCGCCCTCTCCAGTCTCTTTGTCGCCTCAGTAATGTCAGTGTCAATGTGGAGTTTGTCACGTCTAGCAAGTCTGTGTCCTCTGTCATTGACTCCCTTCCCAAATGTCATGAAGTTCCGGTAATTCCTCGCTGCTTCAGCCTCAAGATCTTTCATTATGACTGAAACAAAATAATAGTCTTATTAAGCTTTATTCTAATGGGAACTTTATATTGTGATTAATTGTAGAATGGGTCACAAATTTTAACTAGAACAGGTAAATTACAGATTTAAGTTTCTTATAGCATTCTGATCATAGAAATCACATCTTCCGAAAGATCTAAACCCTTTTTTATGGAAATCGCTATTTCAGCGGTAGCGGAAACAGCTAAGACATTTTGTGCAACTCCACCTCATATTTCTAAAAACCTAGAAAATTTCTCAAAAATTTAGAGAAATTTAAAACAATTTTGAGAAATTTTCTAAAATTAGAAAAATTTACGGCAGTAAAAAGGATGTTCACAAAACTTCAAAGCCTCAATTGCAAAAATATAAATGAAGAAAATTCAGAAATTTAGAAAAATTCTTTTTTGGACATTTGGACACCAAAATTCAGAGTTGTTGCCCCCTCATGTTTCAATCAACTTATTCCATAAGTTACAGAGTTTCCAGAAATTTACTATCAATCATAATGTGTTTTTGTGCTCAGAGAATCATAAGAAAAATACCACTTACCAAGTAGCTTCCAAAATGGAGGGTGTTTGTGTGGGGAGTAGCTGTTAAACTTTCTGTTAAAACTTTCAAGGCCACTGGTTGCTATTATTTCATGCCCATTCACTGACAGATCAGCTACTCCCACACACCTAATCCACTGCCGCCTAAAATATTTTACAAAGGTCTTGAACTTTTTGAACAGCTGCTCGTCCAGCTTTTGCCTTGCCTCCTCCTCAAGAACTTTCACCCTCTCCTCAATGAATCGGGAGGGCAGTCCTGGCAGGAGCAGGAGCATACGCATCAGTGTGGCGATGGTTGTTTCTTCATGCTCTCTTTTGAAATATTTCCTAAGCCCCCTCTTCCCAGCAGATCTGTAGAGACACTGCAAAAAGTAATAATAAAAATAATATTTTGGAATTGAGATTGGAAATGAAAGCAGATGATACTATTAATTTCAACCATGTTGCAGGTGGCGAGAAAGGAGAAGTTTGTTGAATTCACTTTCTGGTAGTGCCAGACGCAGCCTTCGACTTCAGCCTCAGGGAAGGCCTTCCTCCAGGCAGCTCTTTGGGCTGGCTCCCAGTCCGTAATCACCTTGTAGGGTGAGGCCAGACCCTTGTCCTTTAGGGCCTTCAGGACGAGGGCGTAGGCCTCCTCCTCCATGGAGCTCATTAAAGCCATTGCCACTGGGAAGTTCTGAAAACAAAATGTTAACAGGTGTAATGTAAAAGTAAGGACCAGGGTTAAGCAGCTTTCTTTTGAACAAATTTATAAACTACATTGAAGTACCACTTTTAACATCATTTGTCTTGTAAGACTAGATTTGCTTTAATAGGTAAGGAGACGAAAAAAAATTATTGAAAAGCCAATTTTCTACATTTTAAACAATTTGTAATTAAATTAAAAATTAAGTGCAGACCTTTGCACCTAAATAATTTAAATTGATCACAATAAAATGCGGCGCAGTTTGAATTTTGATCAGCAGAGGTAGTTCAATGTGTTCTTTAAAAACAATAATCAAATTCCTTGTGTTCATACCTTGCCATGCTTGAAAACAGAGATTATATACACCTGTTTCCCTCCAGGTACATCAGGGGACATATAGAAGGTCCCGTCTCCAGCAAGGGTGTCCTCCCTTGACACCATTTGAAGGGCCCTTTTGGAAAAAAAAATACCAAACTTTCTTTGGAGACGGGGCCAACCACTTCCTGGAAATATTCCATCTCATCATCTGCAGTTCTTCCTAAAAGCAGAAATCAGACGTGTTAAAATTCAGGTTACTTCCTCTTCTGATGGGAATATACGAAACAGACACTTACCCAAGTACGAATGTTCTGGTGTGTTTAAGATGCTACCAACATGAGCAAGGCTCTGTAGCCTGCCCTGGGACAAACCCTGCCTCCTACGGAAGGCCACTCCATCTCTGATGGATGCTAATGAGATGTCGTCTTCCAACTCCCTAGGAACTCTGTTGCAAGAGAAGTAAAATTCATAGTGAGTAGTTATGTTTGTAGGTACTGTAAGGACAGTCTGCTAGCAGGGTTCATACAAGTCAGGGAAAAGTCGAGGAGAAAAAATATGACTAAAAGTCATTCAAAAGTCAGGAAATTTTGATTTGAATCGTAGAAAAAAAATTATGTGGTGAAATGCTGTTCAAATCCCAGTACCCAATTACAGGTATGAACCCTGAAGACAGTCTATTTTTTATGAATATAGTTTCATTTGATATTTTTAGCACACTCTTATGGGAGATGTTTATGTAACATTGAATTTTCATCAATGTCATTATATTGGGAAAGGAAAGGTATGATTGATACCTTTTAAGGGGTGTTAAACTGTTATGCCTGTGAAAAGGCAGTAAAATGTCCAAGGGCTGTAAAAATTAGCACAATTGTGTGTAGTTTTAAAGTCTAGGGGTGCTAATGTGCAATTTTGTGAAGTTATACTGCCTTTCTGGGGGGCGGGGGGGGGGGGGGGGGCACAATTTGTAGTGCCTTTTTTTAAATGCATTAAAACCCGAAGAGCCCCATCTTTATCTTGATCCAGTATACTCAATATTGATTTTGAATGAAATTTTAACAGACTGTCGATATAATAACGGCAGTTTCCTCTGTGAGAACTAAGAGCGTAACACTCATATCGTAGTTTGCTATTAAAATTTAGAAATTAAAGGAAAGTACTCACTGTTTCAGGAAGTTGGTCAGTAGGACATTCATAGACACTTTGTGCTGCTGCATAGGGCTGGGCGGTTTTTCAATATATTGACTTCAATTCAATATTTTATGATATTGAAATCAATATTTTCAAATATTGACGGTTTCAATTTTTAGAAGTCAATATTCAATATCGGCTTATTTTCAATACTTACGAATATCGAAATATTGACCAATATTGTAATATTAAAATTTTGAAATGTTGACAAATTTAGACTTTTTTAGCATGAATACGAAAAATACGGCCAGTTTTCTCCTGATTAGAGTTGTACACTCTGTATCTGAAATATTTTTTCTTCAGTTATGTAATATTTTTTTTGAATATTCTTCAATTTTTCAATATTTCAATATTTTCAATACTTCAATTTTCAATATTTCAATATTCAATACCGGATATTGATATTGAGGATATTGCAATATTTTCAAATATTGAGTATTGATATTGAAATGAATAAACCGCCCAGCCCTACTGCTGCATGCACAACTGGATGGCCTGCTGACGCAACTCCATGACCCTGTCGTGGTGTGGCTCCGGCGCATGGTTGTGATCAGCGGTCTTCACACGACCAGTGAGGGTCACCTCGTCACAAATCATACGGCCCGGGCATGCTGCACGGGATTTTGAGCCGCGAAAGTGCTTGCACTTAAGATAGAGGCGCCCGGACCTCACCCTATCCTTGTAGTAGAAGAATCCCTGAGAGGCGTAGACCCGGGTCCCCGACGCCTGACCTTGCAGGGCCTTGAACTCGTCGTCCAGACCCTCCTCGTCCGGTGGCGGCATGATGACTGATCACAAATTCATCCATGAGCAGGTGATTTCGCGCCATTCGTGGTACCTTTTATTTTTATTCTTTTCTTTAATTTGTCCCCGACGCGGTCTGTTCAAACCGCACCACCACCTCGCCCACCGGAGCCGGAAATGACGTCATCGGCGTGTTGACAAATAGTTTATACCACAACACATGGTGCATGACTGCAAGTACATTTTTAAATTAAATTTCTTGTCTGGAAGGCGGCTCTCCCCTGCCAGGAGAGGAAGCCGCCTGCGCATAGGACCTCTGAGACGCTACCGACCCTTCTGATCTAGAAGGTACAGTAAGTCCGAGAAGGCCTGACGGCGCCCGGGACGCCGGGAGGGATCGTAAAGTTACACGGTCAGCCCGATCGACAGGCGACAAAGGGGTGGGGGGGGGGGGGGGGGGATGATGGTCTCCTCTTCCGCCCCGAGCCGCCATGGACCGGGTTGAGTGGACGCCCGCGAGGAGGCCCCACCACTCACCCGAGCGGCGGAGCCGGAGAGGGCCGGCCGGAACACCACGTCTTTACCACCTCCGACCCAGCAACATCGGCTGGGCCTGGAGCATAGAGTTCCCGACGTTCTGTGTGACTAGTGCTTTACTGTGTGTGTGTGTGTGTGTGTGTATAAAAACTGTTGTATACTACTGTGCTGTGCAATAAACCCTGTTTCACCGGCATCAGTCTCCTCATTTTCCGGGACATAAAAATCTTCATGAGCCATTTTGGGCTCCTTGACATAATTTCATTGCAATCCGGAAGACCAAACGACCAGCTTACGCATCACTCATTTCAACAAAACTACCAAAAAAGAGCTGACTTTAAACTGTATATATCTAAGTTAAAATATAAGTTTATCTTCCTCTGTATATCTTCATGTTGATTTAGTGGTAGGACTTTGGTCTGTTTTCCAAACACAAATGATGCGATGGCTGCACCCAAGGCATTCACAAAGTTTGGCCAGTTCTCGGGCTTTTTACAGTCTATGCCCTTTTAGAGACATTTCCAAAGGAAGGTTCCTGCAATATCTCTTGAACTATTTCACACATAGGTGACATAGGTGGCTCCAAATGATTTTCAGTGAACTGTGATGAGTCTGTTCTTCGCTTAGCGGCATCTGTAAATAAAAATTCTATTAAGATAAATTACACCAAATCAAATATTTCGCAAACTAAATGTCTACACACATACCTTTAAATTTGTGAGCAGCCATGTGTTTCAGAAAGCCACTTTTCGTTTTTAGAATTTTCATGCACACAGGGCAAGCTTCCACCCTGAGACGAACTGCTTTCTGTTGTTGGTTTCTGAGAGTGACGGGCTACATGGCCCCTATAACCTCGAGGAGTAGCGAGGCCCTTCCCGTGGACAGGGCTAATACACCCTTACAAAAAAGTATTGGATAAATAGAATTTTAAAAAAGATCCAATACAAATCTTAAATGAAGGAAATTACTCTAAAATACCTGTGCTGTTGTCTCTGGTAGTTCGGCTACTTCTTTTGGAGCAGCAGGCGATGGTGGTGGTGGTGGAGGTGGAAGTGGTGGTGGTGGCTGCGACTGGCTTCCAGGAGAAGATGATGTTTCACTGCAGCTCACCCCACTAAACTCAACCATTTCTTCTGAGTCATCTGTCATCTCTTCATCAGCGAACATGTTTTCTTGACTCATCTCGAACCGAGGGAGTATGCACTTTCAAAACCTGTATTGCAGTCAATACAATATCAAGCAGCTGCGTGAAAATCACGCAGCAGTATGAAAAATTGCGCAGTACCATCTTGCGTGAAAATCACGCGGCCGCGTGAACATCACGCAGCACCATCCTGCGTGAAAACCACGCAGGGTACGTCATGGATGCATCTGCCGCGATGGCAGGGTTACGTGAGACAACACGTACGGCAAAAAAAAACAGTTTTGCCACAAATACGTTTCAAGGGGCATGGCGCCTGGCGGGGCCGGGCCGCGGCCAGGGCCACCGGGGCGGTGCGCAGGGGCCTATCTTTGAGCCTGTGTTGCCCGTGTTGCCCTGCTCCCGCAGGCGATGCGGGGTGGGGGCTATCCAGGAGAAAGCGACAAAAAGTAATCCGGCTCACAGCCGTTTGGGTAATCAGGGAGGATTTACCCGAGGAAATTTCAGATAATCTGGGGTAATCCAGGAGCAAGCCGGGGTAGTCCAGGGGTAATCCTAGGTGATCCCAGAAAGAAACGGACGTAATCCGCAGGTTATCTATGTAATCAGTAATCCGGCTGACACAGAAGTTAATATTTATTCCCTTCGGGGATGTCTGACCGATACACTGTTACAAATAATTGTCAGTTGACGACACTGCCCGTGATGGCTGTGTTGTTGGTTTACAACAATATTTGTTTTATTTGTATAAGTGACAAAAGACTCTCTATTTCAACCGTATTCGTCTATACCGAAATGAGAACTTATCAGCACGTTGTAACTTTACAACATAATTGTAGTTAAGTTTGTTAACAATACATGTCGTTTCAATACAACCAACATTGTTACGTTGGTTGGGAACACGAACTTTTCCAACTGAAAAATGTGTTGCAGAAAATTTTAAGAATATTGTTAGATTACAACATGCTCGTAAAATTACGACATATGTTGCTAACAAACTTAATTACAAATATGTCGTAAATTTACGACATATTTTTTAACAGTGTATGTCCGGACGGCCGCGCAGACGGTTCAGACCTGACGAAACGATTCCCTCCGAGAGCGGCACAGTTAAAACCTTACAAAGCAATGCTTTGCAATTACAAACAAAATGCTTCGCAATTGCGAAGGATTTGGCTGCTTTGTAATGCAAAGCATTTTGTTTGTATTGCGAAGCTTTTGCTTTGTAGCTTGCGACGCATTTGCTTCGTAGCTTGCGAAGCATTTGCGAAATGCTTTGTATTACAAACAAAATGCTTTGTAATACAAAGCATCCAAATGCTGCTGACGGCGGAAATGGTTAAGTTCACCCCGCCCGCAGTCGTTGACGGGCGCCAGCCAGACAGTGGCCGAGGTGGGGTCGCCTCGCTGGCAGCATCGACGGGCACGTGCCGCCCAGGGCCGCGGGGAGGGAAGACCTCGCCCCGCTAGCCCCGCTGACGGGCACGTGTCACGTGTCTGACGGTGGCCTGCGTGGGGTCGCCTCGCTCGCAGCGTCCACGCGATTAATTTTCCTAGTCAAAGAAAATAGGATTAAAAGCTGGCATTTGGCATTGAATGACCCCCGTGTCTCGAAAGGGAATCACGACGTTAGGTGTGTACCGTCTGCGCGGCCGTCCGGACATGTCGGTATACTCCAATGCGCCAGTGTCGTCAAGTCCTCCGTTGTAGTGCTCATTATGTCTTGCTCGGCCCGCCCCGCCTAGCTAGGACGCTCTGCAACGCTTTCGATCGCTTTTTTGTGGCAAATCGGCGTTCTTTGCCGTGTGTGTGGTTTCGAGCAGCTTGGCAAACGCGGCAGCTGCTCCTGGAACGTACCCGCGTGATTTTAACGCGGCAGCGTGATTTTTCACGCAAGATGGTTATGTGTAATTTCTCATATAGCTGCGTGATTTTCGCGCTCTGAAAATTGTTCAGTTAAAGAGCTACATCTGAACTCAAAGTCGGAATGCTACTGGCCGGCTTTACATTGACGAATAGACGTCAATCCCTACTGAAACACCCTTTTCACGCAGCTGCGTGATTTTTCACGCATGAACTTTGAGAACACTAAATCCACCTTTACTGTAAATGATTCTATAGGAGTAGCGAGTGCAACAGGTGTTCTAGGAGTAAAATGCCGAATAGGACTTAAATGGCCAGATGATTCTGATACCTTCAACAAACAATTTCAATGACCATACTGCATTCATAAAATACAATAGCAATCAAAAATAAGACATGACATGACTACTTACTAATAATGCAGGATAAGGAATACAGGAGGTAACAGTAACTTCAGTACATAATGAGGCAACAGTAGTTGTGACACTTGTAACACTACTTGTGGAGACAATATTAGAGGTTGAGGTTGCGACCTGGAAAGTGTAGATGAAGTGGTTGAAAATAATATTCTAAATAGCACAATAAGGTCCAAGCTATAAACGTACCGCTGAAAAAGAAGTTTGAAAAATTTGCACAGGATCTGGCTCTATATCAGTGGGTCCAACTCCATTACTCCAATGGAGCCCGCAGACATAGGAATCTTTACTAATGCCAGAAGCATTTATGTCAGATCTGCCAACTACCTTCAGCCATCGCATGCATCTGATAGGGTCAATCCAAGGCTTCGGCATTGGATGTAATTGAACAGAAGACAAATTATTGGTGACACATCCAAGGGCAAGGCATTTTCGACTCCATCCTTCTTTATTAGGTGACACTTCTTGGTGACAAGGCTTTGAAGTCTTCTTAAAAAAAAAGAAAGAAAGAAAGGAAAAATAAATAATTGAATGGTGATCCAAATTAAGTACTTAATACGCTTAAAAAATGATTAACAAAAATCATGACTACGCCGGGTCAATTCAATGAAGTAAGTTCTATTAAACTGTCTTTGTCTACCTCTTGTGATTGTAGCAGTACATCAGTAATTCCTTAATCAAGTGTCTCAGAGGGAGGAGAGCTAGTTGGGATAAGATCCTCAAATTCCAACGTGCCAATTCTTAGATACATAAACCCATATGCTGCTTTCCTGACAGCAGAGTCATAACTCAAATCTTTTTCAGTAACCTGATGATATAAGAAGACAAAAACATTAGATAACCAAATATGTTTCGTAATAAAAAAACAATAGTAAAAATACTTTAAATGCCTTACTTGAGCATCATCAAAGTGTAACCACTTGTTAGGAGAGACTTTACAACAGGATGTGTAATGGCCACTACGTGGCAATTCACCATGGTGTAAAATTATTGACTGCAGTTCAAATACATGATTGTTCATGACCTTAAACTCATTAATTTCTATTGGCTTTGTTAATTTTTGGTCAGCACAGCCGAATCTCTTAAGGCAAAAAAGGAAGCAGTCAGAAAAACTATCTATTTTGATTTCAAATCTTTTGACCATATTAACAGTGGGGCTACATTGACTGCATTGTGCTCCCACTGAATTTGGAGAGAAGTGTGCACCTAAGGCTTCATTTATAGATTTGGAGTAACCAATAGCTACAGCAATATGATTTACTTCCTCTGGTTCGTTGTAGGTGATGAAACCACAGGAAGCACATTTGGCTGGAATGGAAACAAAATATTATATATCAATATTATAGATCTGAATAAAGCAAATTGGCACTCATGCAAAAGTATTGTTTTGATACCTATTCTACGTAGGGTGCAATTAAAGGCCTGATAAAATGGTGACAATGCCATATTCTTTTTTAGCCCGCCTTGGAGCTTTGGAGCGGGCTTATGTAAACGACCTTGTGTCTGTCTGTCTGTTCCACTCGAAGGACTTGAGCTAGAGAGTTGAGATTTTTAGGGGATCTTAGGGGTCACTCCTGGACACCGAAACGCCTGGTGCAAATCCTGCCAACCCTCATTAAGGCACTGAAAAAATTTATTAAAGTTTTGCAAAACTAAAAAATTAAAATATTTTTAATAAAATTTTATGGTCTCCTAAGGGGTATCTCGTCGAGTTAGGATCCTTAGGGCCAAAATTTCGTCTGTTTTGCTCTATCTCTTACCGTTTCGGCGCTACAGCCACGTCGACGAGCGAAATATCCGAAAACATCACGTTGGGTATCGTGTCATGGGTTTTGCGTCATTTTGCGACCCTTTGGGCCAAAATTTCGCCCGTTTCGCTCTATCTCTTGCCGTTTGGGCCATAAAGCCACATCGGCAACCCAAATATCCGAAAATCATGTTTTGTACCGTCTGGTGTCTGTCTAGTGTCTGTTCCACTCGAAGGAGTTGAGCTACAGTGTTGAGATTTTTAGGGGATCTTTGGGGTCACTCCTGGACATTCAAACGCCTGGTGCAAATCCTGCCAACCCTCATTAAGGCACTGAAAAAAATTATTTAAGTTTTGCGTGAATGCGAAATAATTTTTTTTTAAATAAAATTTTATGGTCTCCTAAGGGGTATCTCGTCGAGTTAGGTCCCATTGCACCAAAATTTCGTCAGTTTTTCTCTATCTCTTACAGTTTTGGCACTAAAGCCCCATCGACGACCGAAATAACTGAAAACACTATGCTGGATGTCGTGTAATGGGTTTTGCGTAATTTTGCAGCCCCATAAACCGAATTTTGAGAGTTGTACGTAATTAGTGACCGCTTTGAAAACACGGCTCTATAACTCCTATACTAGCAGCGCGTTTTCAAAGCAGAAGGAAGGGCTGTAGTTACGGTGGTTCACCGTTACAAACTTTTAATATTTCCAAAGGGAATGCCCGTACGGGCCGAAGGCCCGATAATTTTTAAGCCAAGAAGACGCTTTGAGGCTTTTGGGTCGGGCCGAAGGCCCGACCGAACGCCGCCGGCAGGCCAAGCAGGCAAGCCCCCTGCCGAACGGAGTTGCTAGCGAAGCGAAGCGGAGCTGGCAACGACGTTTGGCGGTAGGGCGGGCCTGCTTGTTATGTCAAGGGATGTTTCTGCCATGTGCAGTAAAAAATCACTGTGGATTTTATCAAGGAGGCAAGTCAGGTACTCCCAAGCATCTTCTTGATTTCCAGGTGTCATACTAGCGTTTATAACTTTAAATACCAAAAAAGAAAAAAATGGAATTAATTAATAGATAGCAAAGCCTTGTGCCTCAAAACATAAAAGCTATAATGGAGTACAAACTTACGAGGAATAGCTTCAAACAACCCGAGGGAAAAGTATGGTCTGCGACACATTTGCTGGTTGTCGGCGACAGAGAGCAATCTTTAAACGAAATGCAAATGTCGCGCCGAGAGCTTGCGGATGAGCCGCGGATGTAATTCGCAATCGAAGCACAGTTAACCCATGGGTGATTCGCAGACGATTCGCAGACGGACCGCGGCCAATATAGTTCGCGGATTGCATGAAAATGGGCCGCGGACGGCATGTGACCCTCTGCGAATAGTAGTGCAGCAAACCTCTCGCAGATAATGACATCGCGCGCCATAGCCGCCGCTCTGCAGTTGGGATGCGGATTGTCTGCCGATTGCAATGCTGTCGCCGACAAACCCCAAACGTACTGGAGTAAAAACCGCAGCTGCCTCGCCAGGTGCTCCGGGAGTCCAGCGACGAATTTAAACCGGTGCCTTTACGCTTTTTGGAAGGAGGAACATCAAGAGAAATCGAATGTTCCTAAAGGAACATTCGATTTCTCTTGATGTTCCTCCTTAAAGGCCACGGTTGTAATCCGCCGCTGGACCTGCAGCGCGGCGGCTGCGGTTTTTACTCCAGTACGTTTAGGGTTTGTCGGCGACACCACAGTAATCGGCAGACAATCCGCATCCCAACTGCAGAGCGGCGGGCTGGCGCGCGATGTCTGCAGATTGTCTGCGAGAGGTTTGCTGCACTACTACTATTCGCAGAGGGTCCACATGCAGTCCGCGGCCCATTTTCATGCAATCCGCGAACTATATTGGCCGCGGTCCGTCTGCGAATCGTCTGCGAATCACCCGTGGGTTAACTGTGCTTCGATTGCGAATTACCCGCGGCTCATCCGCAAGCTCTCGGCGCGACATTTGCATTTCGTTTAAAGATTGCTCTCTGTCGCCGACAACCAGCAAATGTGTCGCAGACCATACTTTTCCCTAGGGAAAGCAAGGGGAGTCGCAGGAATCCGCAAGTCCTGGGAACGCTTGTAGTCTTTTAAGGCATCATACACACGATGAAATATGCAAGCACCATTGTCTGCACCATGCTTGAGCTCTAAGTTTCCTAGGCTTTCGTTTGACGAAAGAGTACCTGAAAAATGATTATAAACAGGCATGAGTTCATACGTAATTTATTACGAGACATGAGTAGAAAACATGACAGAAGATACCTGAAGTGCGCTGTTCATGAAGCACGAGTTATTGAGGTTTATCAGCCCTACGGGTTCCATGATGAGAGAAGGTAATAATAAAAGTTGGGGACTAAAGGAAATAAGAGGAGCGAATTAGATAGGCTACTCCCCTTGATATAATCCCGTATTTCTCAGTCATTCTTTCAAGGATTTTCTCGAACTAACATTGCAACTTACCTATAAATCTATCATAACACATAATAATAAGTTGAACTTGCACTCAAGTGTGTCGCACGTTAATAATTTCAATTTTACTAGCGGAGCGCGCGAGGCAAACGACGGCTACGTAAACAGCGCGGAGGCTGCCGTGCAGACAGAACCGGCTCGGACCGTTCTTCTTCTCATACGCCGCCATGTTCTGGAAAAACTTTTTACTTTCTTCTTCACTTTTGCGTTAGCTCAACTCGTCTATTGTCGGAGGTTTTCGGGCCCAGCCGCATCCAACCGAAGGTCTGGGATAACAAACGGGTACGTGGTACCTAGGTGCTCGTTTCGTTGTGCAGTAGGATCGCTTTGGGCGACTCCATATCCACAATGCTAGAGCTGGCCCGTAGCTTCCGACATGAAGGCCACACGTGATCACCGGGGCTTCGTTTGAGTCTGTCCAGAGTGTGCTCCGCGCAGCGACTATCTCGGGCTGTTGCACTGTAAAGTACTAAGGTACAAATGTGCGCTAAGGTAATTTTGCGTACCTTTTAAGGTACAGAACCTCCGTAAGGTACATGAAAAGGGGAAACGTAGCGTCCTTTGTACCTTAATGGGCCTTAAGGTACAGATCTGTACCCCTGTGTGGGTGTTTGCCTACGCAGCACGGGGTTTCTTGTACCTTACCATGTACTATAATCAGCACTTTGTACCTTAATGGGCGCGGGGGTACAGATCTGTACCTTAAGGCCACCCTGTGTTGGTGTTAGCATACTTTCCCCGGGGCTCTGCTCGTACCTTACGCTGTACCATAATCTCACCCGCGTTCACCCGGCGGCCTACTCTCCCCGGGGCTCTCGTACCTTACGCTGTTCCTTAAGTGATGTTCGACTGCCAGCCTACTCTCCTCGGCGGTCTTGTTCCTTTAGTTGTACCTTAAGGTCTGCCGATCGGGCTGCCCACCTTCCCCGGGGCTCTCGTACCTTACGCTGTACCATAATTTCACCCGTATGACGTCGCGCTCACCCGGCGGCCTACTCTCCCCGGGGCTCTCGTACTTGGCGTAATAGGCTTCGCTTCGCTCAGCCAATTAGGTAGATGTACGCCAGACCACGTCTCGCGTAACAGGCTTCGCGATATCTCGCGAAACACTGTTACGCTGCGACGCGCCTGCGTACATCTACCTAGGCCTGCGGCGCTGTCAGTATGGATTAGGATGCCAGAAAAAAATACGCTTGAGTCACGAAGTGAGTAACGAACGAGTAACAGTCGACGCAATTAAATTCCACTCGTGCAGACGGTTCCGGCGATATGCTAGTCTGTGATAAGCGAAAATCTGAGAAATACACAACTCTAAGCGTATATTAAGGACTTTTTGTCGAAATTTGACGCTACAGCGGCTTAACGGTGCGAGATACGGCCAAACGGATGAAATTTCCGCCCAGAGGATCGCAACTCGCCAAGTTACCCCTTAGAACGCTGAAAAAAATTTCAATAGGGTATTTCGGGTAAGCGGCGTACCGGAAATGAAACCGGCTCCACCACAGTCGGTGTCATCTCTGCCGCTGGTGCGGGGTGAAGTGGGGGAGGTGAGCGGAGCAGCGCAGAGCCTACTGCGCATGCGTAGTTCGCTGTCAGAGATACATCCGGTGACCGCGGGCCAGTTCCGATTCCGCCTTGTTGCTTGTCCGAAATACCCTATTAGGAATTTATTTTGTTTTGAAAATGTGAATCTTTTTTTACAGTGTCAATTTTTGAGCTAGAATGCCCATTTTCGAACTCGACCGAGCTTTTGGGGCAAGAAAGCTACAGTAAAAATTTCACCTCGACATCTGAACTTGTTCTCGAGTTATCGTGCGCATAGACAGACAGACACAGACACAAACATTGAACTTTTTTAGCACTCCAGTGGCGTAATAGGCTTCGCTTCGCTCAGCCAACAACTCTAAGCGTGTATTAAGGACTTTTTGTCGAAATTTTACGCTTAACGGTGCGAGTTACGGCCAAACGGACGAAATTTTGGTCACAGGGTCGCAACTCGTCGAAATACCTCGGAAACGACACCCAACATGCAATTTGAGGACTTTTCGTCCCAAAGTCACGCAGTAGCGGCTAAACGGTTAGAGATACGGCGAAACGGACGAAATTTTCGCCCAGAGGGTCGCAACTCGCCGAGTTACCTCTTAGAACGCCAAAAAATAGTTTTTTTCTAAAAGTGTAAATTAATTTTTATCAATGGTAATTTTTGAGCTAGAATGCTGATTTTCAAACTCGTCCGAGCTTTTGGGGCAAGGAAGCTACAGTAAAAATTTCAGCTCGATATCTCAACTCGTTCTCGAGTTATCGCGCGAACAGACAGACACACACACAGACACCCACACACACCCACACACACACAGACGGACATTAAACTTTTTCAGCAGTCCAGTGGCGTAATAGGCTTCGCTTCGCTCAGCCAATAAACCTAGCTTTAATGAAATGCTATGCGACATACAATTGTTAGGCACAATGAGCAGGCTTTTCACAGACCTGATTGGCTGAGCGAAGCGAAGCCTATTACGCCACTGGAGTGCTAAAAAAGTTCATTGTCTGTCCGTCTGTCTGTCTGTCTGTCTCGCACGATAACTCGAGAACGAGTTCAGATATCCAGTTGAAATTTTTACGGTAGCTTCCTTGCCCAAAAAGCTCGGACGAGTTCGAAAATGGGCATTCTAGCTCATTAATTGATACTGTACTAGGTAGATGTACGCCAGACCACGTCTCGCGTAACAGGCTTCGCGATATCTCGCGAAACACTTTTACGCTGCGGCGCGCCTGCGTACATCTACCTATTCGCGCGGCGCAGTCAGCCATAAAAAATATACGTTTTGAGTAACGAAACAGCCGGCGCCATTAAATTTCACTCGTGCAGACGGTTCCGGCGATATGCTAGTCTGTGATAAGCGGAAATCTCAGATATACACAACTCTAAGCGTATATTAAGGACTTTTTGTCGAAATTTGACGCTTAACGGTGCGAGTTACGGCCAAACGGACGAAATTTTGGTCACAGGGTCGCAACTCGTCGAAGTACCTCGGAAACGACACCCAACATACAATTTAAGGACTTTTCTCCCTTAGGTCATGCAGTAGCGGCTAAACGGTAAGAGATACGGCCAAACAGACGAAATTTCCGCCCAAAGGGTCGCAACTCGTCGAAATACGTCGGAAACGACACCCAACTTGCAATTTGAGGACTTTTCGTCCCAAAGTCACGCAGTAGCGGCTAAACGGTTAGAGATACGGACAAACGGACGAAATTTTCGCCCAGAGGGCCGCAAATCGCCGAGTTACCCCTTAGAACACTGTAAAAAAAATATTTATTTTTAAAATTAATTTTTCGAAAATGTAAATTAATTTTTAACAGTGTCAATTTTTGAGCTAGAATGCCCATTTTCGAACTCGACCGAGCTTTTCGGGCAAGGAAGCTACAGTAAAAATTTCAGCTCGATATCTCAACTCGTTCTCGAGTTATCGCGCGAACAGACAGACACACACACACACACACACACAGACACACACACACACACACACACACACACACAGACGGACATTGAACTTTTTCAGCAGTCCAGTGGCGTAATAGGCTTCGCTTCGCTCAGCCAAAAAAATTAATTTACATTTTCCCAAAAAAATATAATTTAGAAAAAAATATTTTTTTCAGCGTTCTAAGGGGTAACTCGGCGAGTTGCGACCCTTAGGGCGAAAATTTCGTCCATTTGGCCGTATATCTTACCATTTAGCCGCTACTGCGTGACTTAAGGGAGAAAAGTCCACAACAGGCATGTTGGGTGTCGTTTCCGGCGTATTTCGACGAGTTGGGACCCTGTGGGCGGAAATTTCGTCCGTTTGGCCGTATCTCGCACCGTAAAGCCGCTGCAGCGTCAAATTTCGACAAAAAGTCCTTAATATATGCTTAGAGTTGTGTATTTCGCAGATTTTCGCTTATCACAGACTAGCATATCGCCGGAACCGTCTGCACGGGTGAAATTTAATTGCGCCCACTGTTTCGTTACTCAAAGCGTATTTTTTTTCGGCATCCTAATCGATACTGACAGCGCCGCAGGCCTAGGTAGATGTACGCAGGCGCGTCGCAGCGTAACAGTGTTTCGCGAGATATCGCGAAGCCTGTTACGCGAGACGTGGTCTGGCGTACAACCTAGTATGTAACGTAGCATTCCAGTTAAGCTAGAATAATAATACTTGTTCCCCACAATATTATTTCTCTTGGTTCACTGGAATGCCTCATACTATAGTTAATCAGTATATTACACTACTGCATGTTGCCATGGTCTTACTGTCATCATTCGCCACCCCACATACGGTTGCATCTGCTTATATGTGTCCCTCAAGTGTTCTGTGAAAGAGCTCACACGCAAAGGGGCCTGACATCAGCTGTACTTTGGGTGCCAAAACTGCCATGACAAATTGGGTAAAGCAGAAGCCAATTACATTTCATGGTTTTATTTAGTGGCCACGATAACACTGCAATTTCACATTAAAGATGAACAAGTGCTGCCACCGCTGCACATATGCTGCCTCTTGCACCTGCAACACACACCGAACACGTACAGATAAGAATAGACAAAAACCTAGCATGGCATTGTGAGCAGCATACATCCACCAACATACCTGTTTGTGCACGTGTCCAGTAGCGCACTGTGGCCCTGGTCTCAGCCCGCACCAACTGAGCTCCCCAGTGGTGTGCCTCTGCAGCGTTGGTCCCAACAGCTTTGGTCGCAACTCTTACCAGCTGAGTATTGTTATCTGCTTCGTACTGGTTCCTGTGGTAACATATCCATTAATTAGCAATCAAGCCTGGAACACCTGAAATGTCAAATGCTACTGCATAATGGTACCATGCGATAAGATGCGGATGGCGGGTGCTGTGAAGACCTGCCAATGGCGACTTGAGGTGCAGGGAAGCAAGCTTTGTGGGCTTACAGTGGTGTTATGCATACAGTTAAAATGATTTGCACGCCATACAATATAGGAATATAATTCCATTCTATGTTAACGGGATTCTTGTATATACTTCAGAGCAACATCCCTTACACCCAAAGATATTGTTTTGTCAGAAATATGTGGTTAGCTGGGTTCAGCAGCTTGACTCACAGATATCATCATGTATATGAAGGCCGAAAAGCAGATAGTATATTAAAAAAAAACCCTGAAGTAGTACACATTTTTGAAGAATTTATAAAAATAAAAATTTGGAGGAACTAATAAGAATATGCCAAACAGAAATTTTGAAAAGGTCAAGTGGAAATTGAATTGAAAAATAGAATTTTGGGCGGAACTAATAAGAATATGCCAAACAGAAATTTTGAAAAGGTTAACTGGGTATTGAATGGAAATATAAAATTTTGGAGGAACTATTAAGAAGATGCCAAATAGAAATTTTGAAAGGGTCAACTGAAAATTGAATTGAAAAATAATGATTTGGATGCCGAAAAGAAATTTTGAAAAGGTACAGTGGAAGAAGAAGCCAAAAGGAAATTTTGAAGGGATAACGTCGAAAAAGGAATTTTGGAAAGCTACGTGCAAAGAAAAACAAACTGTCATGCACACCACCAAGCAAGCTAATGTACAAACTGTTGAAGGGCCTCACTGAAGCATTGCTGCGTAGTCCGGCAGGGGCTGGTTCCTGAGGGTCTGCGAGTGGAGCGGCTCACAGGTTCCGCACGCCGTCTGGAGGAAGAAGCTCCAATAGTGTTGCATCTCGCCCGGGCAGGGGGTCAGCCGATATGGCCCAACCTCGCTGTCATCAGCTGCGGGGGACATCTCTGGATTCCTGAGAGTCACTAGCACCTTGGCCGACCGCTCGGTACCAAGTTTCATGGGGGTGTTTTTCCCTCTGAAGGACGAAAACTCTAGGAAGCCGTAGCCCATGACCATTTTCTGTGAAAGAAGAGAAAGCACATCATATTATAGCCGCAGTTAGCACAACTACTTTCTGGTCGCTACCAGGTCTTATAAGATCCTAGGACCCTTCCAAAACATGAACAATTTCTGGAGCAACTAATGACTCTGCATCCCAAGCAAATTGCGGTTGTGATAGTTCAAAATCCAAAGCATGAACAATTTTCTGAGCAATTCATGACTGTGCATCCCAAGCAATTTGTACAATCCTATTTCTCTCTGGAATAACACTTAATATTTCAAAGGAAGACCTTGAGAGTAGCCGTATAATAATATGGTTTCTGGAATGATGATACATTTCACTACAAAGGAAGTGAAGGAATACTCACTTTGCAGAGGTCATACACAGTCCTCTGTGTCCTGCAATACGTGGCTGTCTGCGGTGGCAGGGCGGGGTCCGGGCCGCCGGTTCCCTGGACGTTTGTGCACAGGACCAGGTACCCGTTGTGGGGCTTCCGGCACTCTCTTACTTCCACTGGCAGCAGGCCGAATGAAGGTGGGATGGTCAACTGCAGGAACTGAAACATGCATGACAAACTATTAAGACGGTGCCCTCCAGGTGGGATACAACTCTGAATATTTTACACACCCGATAATTAAGAAATATTCAAAACATTTCAGAGAAATTATTTTAAAAAAATCAGAGAAGTTCAATAAAATTTGGCAAAAAAATCCGGATAATTCATAGTCTAAATTGCTGAAAATGCTATGAAAATGTAGAAAAATTCAGAAACATTCACGAGGTACTCACAAAAATTCTGATAAACTCACAAAGGGTCAGAAAAATTCACAGTATAGGGTATTTCGCTGAATCTCGAAACGGAAGTAAGAAGTCGACAAGAAGTACTAAAACACGGGCGAGGGGTGAAGAGGAAGACGGAAACGGATACGGTTCCAACTCCCCCCTTGCCATCGTTTTAGTACTTCTTGCCGACTTCTTACTTCCGTTTCGAGATTCAGTGAAATACCCTATTTACACATTTGTGCACCAAAATTCAGAGTTGTTTCCCCCTCGGTGCCCTCCAGCCCAGCAGGCACAGCTGTGTGGTGTGTGTATGCTTACCTTGAGCACCATCTGCTCGTCATGGGATTCCATGCAGGGGCAGTGGTCGTAGAAAAACCTGCCTGTTGCTGAGGCCAGGGGGGCGGCCATCTTGCCGCGGGGTGGCCGGCCGGCACGGGCCACACAGACTATTTCCCAGTCGTCGGCTCCTCTTGCGGTTTGGATACTTAATAATCCACACAGGCACGGCCAGGAAGGTCGCGCAAGTCAATACACTCCCACAACTTCGAACTCAGCACACACGAACACACACGGCTAACAAGGGCACTTGGACGGAGGAAGCAGCTGATCGCTCAGGCAAGCTCGGCGAACAAGTGGTAGGATTCTGTTCCTTAGGCTGTACCTCTCGCTGGCGGTTTGCATCTGTTCCTCCGCCCATAAATAGTGACGCCCTTGTGCGAGCGGCACCATTTTTTTTGTTCGGTCTCGGTGCGCGCCCTGACTCTCCCCCGCGCCAGGGGAGGATGCAGGCAGTACTTAAGGGCCACGACCTGCGGCTACGCCGCCACTCGTGGCGGAGCGGTCGGTACACCCGGACCTCTCCGAGACCACGGCCACCCTCCTCGACGGCCACCCCGGCGGTCCGAGGCCAAGGCCATCCTCCTTGACGGCCTGGTGGTCCGAGGCCAAAGCCATCCTCCTTGACGGCCACCATGGCGGTCCGAGGCCTAGGCCATCCTCCTCGACGGCCACCCGGGGTACCACCCTCCTTGACGCCCTCCCCGGCGCCAGGGGCGGGTCCAGGGTGGCGCTCCCGGCGCCCACCCCTCGACAGGGGCGGGTCCAGGACAACATGTCAAGACCTGTCCCCAACTTAGGTTTAGGTTGGCGGCGGTCACGCTCTGCGATCCTCGATGTTACGCCCTTAGGTTACGCCCCTCAACTTAGGCCCCTCCACTTAGGTTAGGTTAGGTTAGGTTGAGGCGACCCGCGACCTGGGGGACCGCGACACCAAGATGGCGACCCGCGACTTGGGGGGGTGAAAAAAGGGACCTGGGACTTGGGGGGATGTATACTACTATAACCGCAAGGTGTCCTCGCTGGCTAGCTGCTTTTGCTTAGTGACGCAAGGTGACCTCGCTTTACACATGCAGCAGTATTTGTTAACAAGACCGGAAGGTATCCTCGCTGGACTTAACTTACAGGTACGTTGGTATCCGTCAGGAAACCTGGCGGGTAGAGGAACGCACGTGTTTAAAATTTTACCACAGATTTTTTTTTTCCAGACCTTATTACTTTGCTCTGTAGAAGAGAACGACACAATTCACATATAAAGGTAAAGGATTCTTCACAAATGTCGTTAAAGGGTAATCCGTTGACCCCGTAATCACAAGTATGGTGAAGCCATCGTCTGCATTTGTCACAACATATCATTTTTGTGGTTGTTGAAGGTAACTTCTTACAAATGATTTCCTCTTGATCAATTTTGTTGACAGAAACAGGACGCCAGTATTCATCACGGCTACAGATACTACATAAATGGCGCATATTTGGCGTCATTTTCAGAAGGAACCAAGCGACTTCACTACGAAAGCACACTATGTCCTTCTCAGAATCGGATTCCAGTTTGAAAAGTAAAAATACAAAGAGGTGTATGTACAAACCGCAATTGTTTGTGTCCTTCAAACTTTGGACTGGAATTGAAAAATCAAACCGAGCAATTTTCCAATCATCACATGAATTCTGCTCAGGAACTAAAGTGTTGCGATACTGTATGTACTGGAGGAAATTCGCCAAAGAGTTGCCACAATCTTGTGGGTTTCGAGTGTCATAGTACCGAAATTCTTTATTCTTTACATCGGCGAAAATAAGGCACCAGTGAACTTCAGTAATGTTGATCGGCATTAACAAAATTCTGTCCTTGATGCTAATGCGGTTAAGATAGGAGTACATCCAGTTATTTCCACGTGACTGACATAAGATGTCTCTTGACTGAATGCACTTAACGTTGACGTACTCTCGCCTTCTTTCATCTGTTATTGCAGCATTGAGGACGCAGTCAATTATAACGGACGATGTCCAGCCACCACTGCAGAGGCTTCTGAACGAATGTTGTAATTTATATTTATTGCTGGACCTGTAAGTGTATTGACTTAACTGTAAAATAATGGTGGAAGTGTAAAATTACAGCAAGGTTGTAAAGTAAGCCCACTTTTTAATAATTTCTTATTAAACATTGCCCCAAAACGAGGAGGTATGCACTCTCAAAACCTGTGACCGGACTATTACGTCTATTACGCTGTATTACGCCTCCAAAATATCGGGATTCAGCTAAAAACGGCCCAAACAACCCCAAAAATAGGTAAATTTCGCAGAATTTCGGCTATTACGCCACTATTACGCATACTATTACGCGTGCTATTACGGACAGAGTGACCCGACTATTACGCGAGTGCATACCCCCTCGCCCCAAAAGTAACCAAACATTTGCTGTAAAATTACAGAAATTTTTTGAACAGTGTATCCCATACTTAAAAATGAGCAGGGGGGGAGAAGCCAACAGAGATGTTCAGGAGAGAGGGGGAGGTGGGGGAGGGGAGAGAGAGGGAAAGTAAATTTACTAAATAACGTGAATCAAAACATAAACAGTTTGAAACTGATTTTTAGTTCAATATAAGAGTATATTCTAATACAATACAAGATTTTTATTCAGTTATTGTTTTGGAAATGTGCCCTGGGAAAACAAAGGTAGGATACAACACCTAAGGCGCTATGGATAGGAAAGGCATTATATTTCATGTTTTCTCGATTTATTTCCTGTCCGGCCATTCTTCTTTCATTTTAAAGCTATCCATTGGCTTCAGCTCAAATTTCTGCGGCGAACGAGCCTGCATGGGATGGGGTCTGAACAACCGTGTAGAGAGAAAAAGTGCTGAAATAAACAATTTTCATAACATGGGTACTTATCAGAACGCTATAATGTGTAGACACGTTTGATGCAGAATTTTACGCCGAGTTCAATTAGGTTAGCGAAAATGTAACCCAAAACGTAGGTCAGTACAACACGACGGAGCCTGGTAGACAAATGGCTAACTGCTTTTCTTGGAAGTTATGGTTGTCCTCTTTCTCACCGACTAACTCCTTTTCTAGATCTCTTAAAATTATCGGGGACGATTCATTTTGTTTTGACAACCTCGAGGAACGCATGGTTTAAATGCCATTGTCAAAGTCATGGTCAGTCAGGATAGTAGAACTCAAAGTGACGACGGTGACAAGGTGGGAAAATCAGTTAGCCGTTTGTCTACCACGCTCCCTAAAGATAGCCTAGTGTCTACCGGGAAGAGAAAGATAGCCACTTGTCCGTAGGGAGCGTCGAACAGTAGAACTTCGAAACCCCGAAAAGGGTGGTATATCCTAACTTTGTTCTACCGGAGTACATTCACTCATAACAAAACGTACTTATATTTTTTCGGCAGGTAGTAAAGTAAATTTACAGTTTCTCATACCAACCCCCCTCCCCCTCCTTTCCCTTAAATCACATGGTAATTGCATTTTACGATTTGTTTAGCTGCCAATCCCAACGTCGCCATCCTTGACATGCGGAAGTTCACGCAATACCCCAATGGAAAACCAAGACGCCACCTGTATGAAAAGTATGTATAATGTACGATAAAAAATGAGTAACTTCGAAAAGTGCGCACTGAAAACTGTACATTAAGCGAGCATTGCACGCTTAAGTTAGAGTGAGCATGCGATGCTCGCTTAACTAAGAGTGAGCATTGGATGCTTCCTTAAGTTAGAGTAAGCATCGGAAAGGACTAAGGAGTGCATTCGAGGGGTCCTTCACTCCCTCCAATCGCTGTACACCCCCAAAAACAATCATGATTCCAATCACTTCCAATCATCTCCAATCATTCCAATCGCTACAATCATTTTTAGCCATTTCCAATCGCGTACAATCAGCTAAAATCGTCTACAATCAACTACAATCAGCTACAATCAGCTACAATCACATCCCCAATCACTACAATCACGTCCAATCAAACTTGCAACTGCTACAATCATCAATCATTCATATGGTGCACTTCCAAAAGTGTATCAACCGGACCCAGCAATGATTTTATCCAAATCTGGCGCGCCTCGCCTAGTTTTTTTTTCTTCTTGTTTTGCCCACCTTCGGGCACCCTCGGAAGTTGTAGAGTGGTAATAGCGGGTGTTGACTGAAACCTCGGACGCAGTTGTTACTGGTTGGTAGAACTGAAGGCGTGCCCGCCAAAGTGTCTACCTCTGACACTTGGAGACTTGTGCATGGATCGGCCATCGGCCTGCCTTCGTACCTAAATATAGTCAAACAATGATAGAAAAATACTCCAAAGGCTAATATTTGAGCCCGGGACAGTCACCCTATGTCATTTCTTCCCCTTCTATAGATTTCAAACTGGTTTAAAGTCCTCAATTAATATATCCCTTGTAAAACGTTTTAATTACTGGTAAATTTCTGGTAAATTAAAGTGAAATTAAACTGTAATTACAGTTAAAGAAATCAATTAACCGTTAATTTAATCAACTTTCGGTTAATTTAACTCTCATTTGTGTTACATTTGCTGGTAATTTACACAAGTGTAATTACTACATGTTTAATTAACTCTCAATATGCTAGACATTTGAAGTTCATTAGCACAGGTTAGTTTAGAGAATTCTAAGACAGTTAATGTAACTTTAATGTCAGCGTAATTAAAGTATTTGTCATTTGACGACTTAGCAATTTTACAAGAGATTGACTTAATTAAGCATTAATTTAAGGACCGTTAATTGAACAGTAATTAACATCTTATGAACGACCAGTGCTGGTCGATAGTGGAGCGTACCGGACCTCACCTGGACTAAGAAGCAGTGATGGCTGAGTGGTTAGAACGGCGGAGTTGTAACCACAAAGTTGCGGGTTCAAATCCCCAAATATATCATTTTTTTTTCCATTAAATTGTAATTTACTACTGTCCATTAACGTTAAATTAAACTAGCAAAATTCAATTACTGGGTAATTGAACGTTAATTAATTTTTAATGATTAGTAATTACCCAGTAATTACATTTTTAGCTTCTAATTATAGTCTAATACCTTCTTAATTACACATCTGTAAATTAACTGTAAATTTACCGTAAATTACCCAGTAATGTACGATTAATTTAACCGTTTTACAAGGGATTTTGTTAGAAGCAACTTTTTAAGGTGATACAGGAAGGGCTGGGACATTTTGTCATTGTTTTAAAATTAAAACAAATTTGTTTTGTTCTGCTGACCCCTTTAATGATAGGGTAAAATAAAATACCAATAACAGAGTTCTCTTACAGCAATCTATTTATCTACTTAATTGTGTATTTTTTTTATTTTTTTTAAAAGAAGACAATACTCTGTTTCCCCACAGGCACATTTGTCTTCCCATATAATGAATAGCTTGAACATATTAAAACAGATTAGGCTTTAACCTCCGCTTTAACCCATCACTCCTAACACATTCAACCCTTGCATTGACTATTTTCATTTTAAAAAATTGGGAATTTAAATACCTGTCTTGAATAATTTTCTGTAATTTTCCATTAAATATGGTTTAAAGTTAGCCAATCAATTTCCAATCCCCCCCAATCAATTTCCAATCACCCACAATCACTTACAATCATTTACAATCACCTACAATCATTTACAGTCATTCTACAATCACCACAATCAATTGGAATCGTTTTTAAAATTTGCATTCATACAATCTTTTCCAATCTCTCCCAATCATTCCAATCAGTTTTGATTGCAATCGTTGTACACGATTTTGAGGAGTTATGGACCCCTCGAGTGCATTCCAATGCTACCCACGCAAATTACTGCGTTTCGTACACACGGAATGAACATGGACATTTTTTGTAGACAAATGTCGACAATTTTGTGCAATTTCAGAGCTTCTGAGGAAAAAAGTAACACAGTCTTACCTTTTCAGGGACAATATTCACCTATCGCCCCAGGGCCTTCAAGTTCTCCAAAGAGAAATTAAAAATGCATTGCGCCTGGGCTAACGACAATAATCCTGAGACGATTTGTGAATAACATAAAGATTAAATATTTCCTTTCAAAAAGCAATTTTTCTAAGTAATCACTATCCACAAATGAATAACAACGATATGACATGACAATATTTCTGTACAAAACGACAAGGACAAACAGATGACGAGAGGTCTCCCACCCCACAGATCATTGTGAAACAGCGGATATACTGACACCTAACTCGCGTCCAACTCGCGGCAACTCGCCAAAACAGAACAGACTTAGGAAGCGTTTCAATTTGTCTTAGGGTAGTTGAACACAATGTGTTCCTGCCATGCCATGGCCGAAGTCCTGGAATTTAGTCCAACTCACAACGGGTACTTCTGACTCGTTTAATGAACGAAATCGGAAAAATGCCTACTTTCCTAAGCCGCTGCTTTTCTAACTTCACTGTAAAAATTTGGTTCGGAAATTTCAAAACAATTGACTGAAAATTTTTTACCACAAATACTTACAAAAATTTGAAATCCAAATTGTTAAGAAAAGTAATTCTCCAAATTGTTTGGATATTTCCATAACTCTTCGAGACTTTCGTAAGGGAATTCCTACAACTTTTTAAATATATGCGTTCTTGAAACGGTTGTTAGTCTTTTAAGTAACACTTGTCCATCTTCGAATTTCCGGTATACTTCTGAAATTCCCCCCAAAAGTCAGAAAATGTCACCTCCAAAATCTTTTGGAAAATTCATTTTCTAAATTGTTTAAAAATATATTTTTTGGAAATTTCTGACTTTTGTTTACAGTGTTGGTGGACAAAATTCCAGGTTCCAGGTTTTCTGAGGGTAGTAGAACACATGGCCGGAGTCCTGGAATTTAGTCCACCTGGAAACGGGTACTTCAGACTGGTTGAATACACAAAATTGGAAAATTTCTTCTTTCCTACGCCTCTGCTTTAGTATCTTGGTGGACTAAATTCCAGGGACGCGGTTACAGGTTGCCTGAGGGTAGTAGAACACATGGCCGAAGTCCTGAAATTTAGTCCACCTGGGAACGGGTACTGCTGACTGGTTGAATACATTGGAAAATTTCTTTTTACCTACGCCGCTGCTGTGCTATCTTGGTCAACTTATTCTACCAAAAATCTTTTTAAAATTTTTTGGAAGGCTCTTTTACTAGATTTTTGATTTTTTTTTTGGCGTCGGCTTGCATATAGTCGGTTTCTCAAACCTGACCATCGATTGGCCAATCCCGATTGGCCAACTTGACTCTCGTCGACATGCCAGTCTGTGATGCGTAAAGATCTGAGATACACCATTTTACGCGCATATTGGCGACCTGTCCCTAACTCCTCTGTATCCCAATTCATCATTAACCTCCACGTCCTGCACGGCTCTGCTCTCGAAGCTCCCGCGAGTCACGCTGTTTCACTGCCTCGCCGAGGACCTCCTGATGGCCCGGGGCTTTGCGGATGAAGTCCGAAGATGTTACGGCGGCCGGCAGGAGCTTAAGGAACAGCGTCTCCGTGTCGGCGACATTGGTGTGCTGCAGAATTGTTCATCGCGAGACCGTGTCATCCTTGTCCTGGTGTTCAAGCGTGTGATCAAGGAACGTCCTTGTCAGCAGAGCTTCTCCCGCGCGCTGGAAAAGGTCTCAGGGGTGTGAGTTTGGGTGTCATGGCGCTGTCCGGTCCTTACCTTGGCACAGGTCGTGATGGTCTAAGCAGGGAGTTTGTGCTCGCTGAGCTGCGGCGGGTCTTTGTGGGCTCTCGTGTGAGCGTGACTATTTGGATGCCGTCGTGGTCGCTTGCATCCCACCCAGTGAGCTCTGTGCTGGGGGGCGTAACATTCGTAGAAGACTCTAAATTCCTGCGAGTGTTCGGCGCCCCACCGCAGACCCGCTGTGGATATGTGGAGTCCGGGGCGACACTCAACGCAGTGACGTTAGCATTGCGAGATTGTCCGCAAGGCCCCGTACGCATCATGGTGGGTACAAATGACCTGCTTAAACACAGCAAGCAGGAGGGCGTCTCCAGAAATGCCGCTAAGGCCGCTGTACGTGGTCGACTGCGGAATCTGATGAAAGTGGCGGCCGGTCTGCCGGGACCCGTTACTTTTCTGACGATTCCGCCGATGAGAGACATTTCTGCACGCTCTCCCATGCTGCCAGAGCAGTACAATCACCACCTAAAGAAGGTCGTGGCCGATCAGTTCCGTATCCTGGACTCGCACCGGCTTCTGGCGGCTGCATCTGGTGCCATTGGCCGTGACGGCGTTCACCTTTCACAATCCGGCTGCAAAATAATTAGGCAACTGATTGCTAGCCTGTAATGCATTGATTGCATTATCAACAAAACGGTCTTTTTCAAGACCAAAACTTGTTTCTCAAAAGGATTTGCCCAACAAAGACTAGCGTTTCATTAATCGTATAATTACTGACTAAATTTTAATGACCGTGTGATCACGCACTGTGAACTGAAGTGTTTAACTGCTTATCACTTGTATGTGTTCACCTTTTAGCGGAGTGCGTGCAAGTGTAGGTACTTTTGCTGAAGTAGTTACCATTCCAAGATGTTTTAAGATGCACTTGACATTTCTGGAGAATAAAACCCTTGCTTTCAAGTCAGCTTACAAGTGAGCTATCTTAACTACAGAATAAATTTGTAACGCGTGCTTGTGAGTACCCCACTCGGGTCACATGGAAAGCTCGCATTCTTCCCCTCTTCATTACAGTTCGTTACAGAACGAAACGCGCGCACTGCTTTTGTGGTTGCTTATTGAGTGACGTCGACAGTGACGTCAGCTCAGCGTTGACTAATAAAAGAAGACGAGGAAACAGCAGGGAGGCGTAATTCTTTATTCTTAAGGTTGAAGTTCCGCTGTACACTGTTAAAAAATATGTCGTAAATTTACGACATATTTGTAATTAAGTTTGTTAGCAACATATGTCGTAATTTTACGAGCATGTTGTAATCTAACAATATTCTTACTAGGTAGATGTACACCAGACCACGTCTCGCGTTACAGGCTTCGCGATATATCGCGAAACACTGTAACGCTGCGACGGGCCCGCGTACATCTACCTAGGCCTGCGGCGCTCTCTGTATAGATTAGGATGCTGTAAAAAATACGCTTAAAATAACAAAACAGTGGGTGCAAAAAAATTTCACTCGTGCAGACGGTTCCGGCGATATTCTAGTCTGTGAAAAGCGAAAATCTGAGAAAAACACAACTCTAAGCGTATATGAAGGACTTTTTGTCGAAATTTGACGCTGCAGCGGCTTAACGGTGCGAGATACGGCCAAACGGACGAAATTTCCGCCCAGAGGGCCGCAACTCGTCGAAATACCTCGGAAACGACACCCAACATGCATTTTTAGGACTTTTCTTCCATTAGTCACTCAGAAGCGGCTAAACGGTAAGAGATACGGCCAAACAGACGAAATTTTCGTCCAGAGGACCGCAGCTCGCCGAGTAACTACTAAGGACACTGTAAATAAATATTTATTTTTAAAATTATTCGTTTTGAAAATGTAAATTAATTTTTAACGGTGTCAATTTTTTAGCTAGAATGCTTATTTTTGAACTCGACTGAGCTTTTGGGGCAAGAAAGCTACAGTAAAAATTTCAACTCGATATCTCAACTTGTTCTCGAGTTATCATGCGGACTGACACACAAACAGGCAGACAGACAGACAGGAGCCAAATCCGATCAGTGAGGTAATAGGCTTCGCTATCGCTCAGCCAATTTTTTTTTTATCAATTTGGTTTTGGACATGTAAATCATTTTATTTCAGTGTCAATTTTTGAGGTAGAGTGCCCATTTTCGAACTTGACCGAGCTTTTTGGGCAAGGAATCTACAGTAAAAATTTCAACTCGATATCTCAACTCGTTCTCGAGTTATCGTGCGGACACACACACACACACACACACACACACACAGAGACACACACAGACAGACAGACAGACAGACAATGAACTCTTTTAGCACTCCAGTGGCGTATAGGTAGATGTACGCCGGACCACGTCTCGCGTAACAGGCTTCGCGATATTTCGCGAAACACTGTTACGCTGCGACGCGCCTGCGTACATCTACCTAGGCCTGCGGCGCTTTCTGAATATACTAGGTAGATGTACTCCAGACCACGTCTCGCGTAACAGGCTTCGCGATATTTGGCAAAGCACTGTTACGCTGCGACGCGCCTGCGTACATCTACCTAGGCCTGCGGCGCTGTCAGTATGGATTAGGATACCATAAAAAATACGCTTTGGGTAACGAAAGAGTGGGCGCAATTAAATTTTACTCGTGCAGACGGTTCCGGCGATATGCTAGTCTGTAATAAGCGAAAATCTGAGAAATACAGAACTCTAAGCGTATCTTAAGGACTTTTGGTCGAAATTTGACGCAGTAGCGGCTAAACGGTAAGAGATACGGCCAAACAGACGAAATTTTCGCCCAAAGGGTCGCAACTCGCCGAGTTACCCCTTAGGACCGTGTAAAAATAATATTTATTTTTAAAATTATTTTTCGAAAATGTAAATTAATTTTTAACGGTGTCAATTTTTGAGCTAGAATGCTCATTTTCGAACTCGGCCGAGCTTTTTGGGCAAGGAAGCTACAGTAAAAATTCCAACTTGCTATCTCAACCCGTACTCGAGTTATCGTGCGCACAGACACACAGACACACAGACAGACAAACATTGAACTTTTTTAGCACTCCAGTGGCGTAATAGGCTTCGCTTCGCTCAGCCAATTAAGACTAGGTAGATGTACGCCAGACCACGTCTCGCGTAACAGGCTTCGCGATATCTCGCGAAACACTGTTACGCTGCGACGCGCCTGCGTACATCTACCTAGGCCTGCGGCGCTGTCAGTATAGATTAGGATGACATAAAAAATACGCTTGAAATAACGAAACAGTGGGCCTAATAAAATTTCACTCGTGCAGACGGTTCCGGCGATATGCCAGTCTGTGATAGGCGAAAATCTGAGAAATACACAACTCGTAGCGTATATTAAGGACTTTTTGTCAAAATTTGACGCTGCAGCGGCTTTACGGTGCGAAATACGACCAAACGGACGAAATTTCCGCCCAGGGGGTCGCAACTCGTCGAAATACCTCGGAAACGACACCCAACATGCATTTCTAAGACTTTTCTTCCTTTAGTCACGCAGTAGCGGCTAAACGGTAAGAGATACGGCCAAACGGACGAATTTTCGTCCTACGGATCGCAACTCGCCGAGTTACCCCTTAGGACACTGAAAAAAAATATTTATTTTTAAAATACATAATTTTTTTTGAAAATGTAAATTAATTTTTAACGGTGTCAATTTTAGAGCTAGATTGCCCATTTTCGAACTTGACCGAGCTTTTTGGGCAAGGAAGCTACAGTAAAAATTTAAACTCGATATCTCAACTCGTTCTCGAGTTATCGTGCGGACAGACACACACACAGACAGACACACAAACATTGAACTTCTTTAGCACTCCAGTGGCGTAATAGGCTTCGCTTCGCTCAGCCAATAACAGGCTTCGCTTCGCTCAGCCAATCATTAAAATAATTTTTTTTGAAAATGTAAATTAATTTTTAACGGTGTCAATTTTAGAGCTAGATTGCCCATTTTCGAACTTGACCGAGCTTTTTGGGCAAGGAAGCTACAGTAAAAATTTAAACTCGATATCTCAACTCGTTCTCGAGTTATCGTGCGGACAGACACACACACAGACAGACACACAAACATTGAACTTTTTTAGCACTCCAGTGGCGTAATAGGCTTCGCTTCGCTCAGCCAATCATTAAAATTACGGATTATGCAGAAAGCACTAATTTGTTGTTCTTCATGTAGATGCAGCTGAATCTCTAGCAAAAAAAAAAAAAAGGTTTTAAAGTAAGGGAACCAACTGTGGTAAACCACGAAATAGGAAGAAAGCAGTCAGAGCTGCGGAAACAATTGCAGCAGACTTTTTGATTTAACAGAATTTTTATTTTATTTGTTCAAAACCTTTAAGTGTACTTTTGATAAATAACTATGTTTTAATTCATTCTTTGAAGATATTTGCTTAATTCTTTAAGGAATTTGCTTCATACAATGTGTTACTTGCTTTATACACACATTTCATTGTTTTGTAATAATAATTTTTATGTTTGAGTTTTAATACTGTGACTACAGTAAAATCATAATGTTGATTTCTAAATCACTTGTTAATTATTCCTTTACTATTATTTTGTACCCTTTCACTAAATATATATCCCTCAAGGCAACCCAGCTACCTAACCCGAATTTCTCATATCTTGGTCATATCTGCTCATATCTGGTTGTATCTGGCAGATATGGTTACATCTCACTGTACACACTCTTTTCTGAATACATGGCCATACACACAATAGGCTATTCCGCTGACTGGAAAAGAGGAAGACAAGAAGTGCACAACTTCCGTCCCCTCGCCTACGGGGGGACGGAACTTCCGCTGCCCCTCTTTGCCCCCCTCAGGCCAGGGGACGGAAGTTGTGTACTTCTTGTCTTCCTCTTTTCCAGTCAGCGGAATAGCCTATTTACTGAATACATGGCTATGTACACACTATTTACTTGAAAGTATGCAATAAATATTGAATACTCACACATTTAGTTTTCCAGAGTTTGGTTGGAAAAACAAAGAGGTGAACGTCCAGAAAAGTGAATCATTCGCTTTTACTTATTTGCTTTGACTCTATTTATACTAGGTAGATGTACGCCAGACCACGTCTCGCGTAACAGGCTTCGCGATATCTCGCAAAACACTGTCACGCTGCGACGCGCCTGCGTACATCTATCTAGGCCTGCGGCACTGTCAGCATGGATTAGGATGCCATAAAAAAACACGCTTTGAGTAACGAAACAGTGGGCGCAATTAAATTTCACTCGTGCAGACGGTTCCGGCAATATGCTAGTCTGTGATAAGCAAAAATCTAGGAAATACACAAATCAAGGCATACATTAAGGACTTTTCGTCGAAATTTGACGCTGCAGCGGCTTAACGGTGCGAGATACGGCCAAACGGACGAAATTTCCGCCCACAGGGTCGCAACTCGTCGAAATACCTCGGAAACGACACCCAACATGCATTTTTAGGACTTTTCTTCCTGAAGTCACGCACTAGCGGCTAAACGGTAAGAGATACGGCCAAACGGACGAAATTTTCGCCCAAAGGGTCGCAACTTGCCGAGTTACCCCTTAAAACACTGTAAAAATAATATTTATTTTGAAAATTATATTTTCGAAAATGTAAATTTATTTTTAACGGTGTCAATTTTTGAGCTAGAATGCTCATTTTCGAACTCGGCCGAGCTTTTAGGGCAAGGAAGCTACAGTAAAAATTTCAACTCGATATCTCAACTTGTTCTCGAGTTATCGTGCGCACAGACACACACACAGACAGACAAACATTGAACTTTTTTAGCACTCCAGTGGCGTAATAGGCTTCGCTTCGCTCAGCCAACTAGGTAGATGTACGCCAGACCACGTCTCGCGTAACAGGCTTCGCGATATCTCGCGAAACACTGTTACGATGCGGCGCGCCTGCGTACATCTACCTAGGCCTGCGGCGCTGTCAGTATGGAGTAGGATACCATAAAAAATGCGCTTTGAGTAACGAAATAGTGGGCGCAATTAAATTTTACTCGTGCAGACGGTTCCGGCAATATGCTCGTCTGTGATAAGCAAAAATCTGAGAAATACACAACTCTAAGCGTATATCAAGGACTTTTTGTCGAAATTTGACGCTGCAGCGGCTTAACGGTGCGAGATACGGCCGAACGGACGAAATTTCCGCCCAGAGGGTCGCAACTCGTCGAAATACCTCGAAAACGACACCCAACATGCATTTTTAGGACTTTTCTTCCTTTAGTCACGCAGTAGCGGCTAAACGGAAAGAGATACGGCCAAACGGACGAAATTTTCGTTGGGGGGCGCAACTCGCCGAGTTACCCCTTAAACACTGAAAAAAAAATATTTATTTTGAAAATTATTTTTTCGAAAATGTAACTTAATTTTTAACGGTGTCAATTTTTGAGCTAGAATGCCCATTTTTGAACTCGACCGAGCTTTTTAGGCCAAGAAGCTACAGTAAAAGTTTCAACTCGATATCTTAACTCGTTCTCGAGTTATCGCGCGAACAGACAGACACACACACATACAGACAGACATTGAACTTTTTCAGCAGTCCAGTGGCGTAATAGGCTTCGCTATCTCTCAGCCAATGAATGTCGACGTTCGTAAGATTTTAAGAGTGCAAACATTACATACTTTTAACGAAAAGTGCAATTCTATGTCGTCATTTAACGTACCTTGAATTTTGTTTATCACCAACTTCGGAGTGCAGTGCTCTTCCTGTAAGTGCGTCTTCAAAGTTTTGGCAAGGGCGCAGGTTACGCAGCTCTGAAACGCAATGGATTTTATTTTAATAGATACGTTTTGACAGTTTATGATCAACTTTACTGTCACTCTGAGAGAAATAGTTGTAGGTTCACGGGAAAATTTTCTACGATTTGCAGTTGTAAAATTGCAATTGGAAATCGTAATTTTACAAGCACTCCATGTCGACTTGAAATTCGACACGAGGAAGATTGCTTTGTCGAAAATTTACAACATTATTTCCTAAACCGTTATTCATAATGTTCCATGCACATTGTTGAACTAAGTGTCAACTGGTCAACAATTGGCAATCGTGCAATTACACGTGTTTAACTCGCCAGTTGTACACTTCTTAGTGTTTGAGTCGCAAGTTGTGCACTTGCAAGTGTTCAACAAGGATAGTGTTGCATGGGGCAGTTCGACACTTGGAAGTGCTTAACTGTTGAGTAGAACACTTACAAGTGTACAACTAGCGAGTTTGACACTTGCAAATGCACAACTGCCGGGCTGCACACTTGCGCGCTCTAGGCTGGAAGCTGCACACATGCAAGTGGTGAGAGGCTGAACACTTAGTATAGCAGTGTAGGCAGGCGCGAATCCAGAGCTGGCTTAAGGAATGGGGGGCAAGCCGCTGTTTCCACCTGCTTTCCAGGTGGTTTTAGGGTCGGGGAGAGGGGGTAGGAGGGCGCGGCGCTTTGGAGGTCGCGAACCCCTAGAGCCGCGCCTGCATGCATGCTTTCACCACACCCGAGACAACCTACCATATCACAGCACTGGACAAAGTGGGTGGTGTCCTCAAATAGCCACTGTGCGAATGGAGGGGTGTGGAAGAGAATCTGCAGAGGAGAAAGAATACAAACCAATATATAAATAATGCCCCTTTTAAAATGCAAAATGACGGTAAAACGTATTTACCTGGAGTATGCTATTAACGTAGCAGGTGTTGCCTACGTTGACAAACCCAGACCCTCTTCCGAACCGGAAGTCAAAGTTTAACCTGAGTTGGATTGTTCCTTCACTTCCTCGTTCAAACCTCTTCGCAGGTTGCTTTTCATTCACATTCTCGACTTTTTGCTTTTTTGATCTTGACTCCTGGAAGAGGAAATGCGTTCATTTTATTCGAGCCCTTTTCATCATTCAACTCAAATACACTGAAAATCCAACAGCGGCACTGTATGTAAAGTGTGCGTCCTATGCTCACTCTTTCTAGGGTGTGCATAGACATGCTCACTGTATAAAATGTGAGCAATGCTTACCTACTTTATACAGGGTGAACATTGTAAGGATGTACACCGTAATACTGGAGATAGACCTCGTGTGGACGATAATTTTTCTATGAGGAACATGGGGTCGGAAACGCTTCGTTACGGAGTTACGCCCTCTGTAAGAGGCAAGTAGTAATAGAACCCGAATGTTGCGGGCTGGTTGCGGTGTTCCCGAATGAAGCGGCCTCCCCCTCCACCGGCATTTGGGTTCCGAGACGGGGCCTAAGTCACCGACGCCATCTTGGAAGGGCCTAACCGAACCTATGTCACCGACGCCATCTTGGATGTGGCCTACCCCGTTGTTCCCTAATGTTGCGGTTTATCATGCTGCCCATACACGGTAAAGTTCGTTGTCAGGATGGCCGAGTGGTCTAAGGCGCCTGCCTTAAGAGCTGGTCCTCTTTAGGGCGTGGGTTCGAATCCCACTCCTGACATTTTTCAAAGCATTTCCATGCGCGCCCAGGAGGCATGCTGATACGCTCGTTAGAATTTTTTATAGCGGAAATCCTATCCCCAGGAGGCCTATACTAAACCGCATCATTATTTTTTATTGGTTTTTGTTATTTGCAGGGGTGCCAGCGACTCACTTTTCTCACTTTTACTCACTTTTCAAAAAAAATAGTGAATATGCTCACTTTTGGACGGGGAATCTCACTATTCTCACTATTTGGGGGGGCTCTAGTTACGAAAATACCTTGTGTCTCGTCAAATCAGAGGAAATTAGACACCCACAGGTTCAAATTTGCCGCCATATCGCCATCCGCAAGCGTAAACCAATCGGCGACCTCCGTTTCTGCCTTCCGTCGCGACGCGACTTTCGAGAAGGCGCTGGCTGTTGCTGCAGCGGTGTTAGTTTTAGCCGGAGGAGGTGTTTGTGCAGGCCTGATTTAGGGGGACGGGAAAAGGAGGGGGGGGGGGGGGTGCAAGGAGCGGTCGCCCCTATGTAGGGGTATGTTGTTTGTCTTGATCTGCACTAAGATCTCGATGGCTCTGCGACCGAAAGAATTGTTGCAGACACAATCCGGTGGTCTATACTCGGCCCTGTCGTGCAGTGGGCCAATGGGCGCCCGTCGAGTGATAGACGTCTGTAAGACATCTAGGGCTTGACGGGCACTAGACATCTAAATTCCATCTTCAGGGAGATGTGGATTTGTTAGACATCTCGTAGACCGTCTATAGACGTCTATTTTTTTGTGTGGGTACATTATGGTGTGATTTTTGTACGAATTTACTGACTTCTACTCACTTTTCGGCCCGATAATTCTCACTTTTGCTCACTTTTCGACCTTAAATTCTCACTATTTTTACTTTTTTAAAACCATAGTGACGCTGGCACCCCTGTATTTGTAGGCCCCCGTTAGGGGTGCCTATTGCTTTCGCCAGAAAGTTTTTTATTTATTCCTGACTTTGGCCCCTTATGGGCGCAGCTGATCCTGCCGAACCGATTTACACTAAATTCTAATTTGGCTGAAGTCGAACGACCAGCCATGGAGTCTTGTACTCACCAAGTGGAGAACGTGTAAAGTTCAGAGGGAGATCATCTATAAGATAGAGTTTAAGAAAAATGGCTTGGCAGGGATGATACAAGTATTCCCCTGGCCTACCCTTGCCCTTACAGGGACCCGTATCTTCTAGGGCCGCTAGCTTCTAAACTAGGGGTACACCCACTATTTCTGAGGTCTGATCTTGAAAGTACTCGTCAAGACGAACATTTTCCACTAAGAATACATGTCGTTTTCGATTTCCATCACCGTGTTTCAAAATAACGAAAACTTGACTAAAAAACTCAAAAAATGGCTATTTGAGGTACTTGCAGTCATCTGACGACCTCGGCAGCGGCATATTTGGATTCAGCTCGCCGATTTACCCACTAGGGCACTATGGATAATGATTGAGAGGTGTTTCGTACGGTTTTTTTGAATTTTTTCTGTTTTACAGTTCCTTTTCACTAGTTTGACTGAAAAAATCTTCTAACGGCCATATCTCCGGAACCAGTTGAGCTACAGAGCTCCCCCCAAGCTCAAAACGCTCGTCTGATGGTAGGCTACAACATATCAAAAGAAAAAGAAAATCGGAGAGGGTCACCTGAAAACGTGTAAATCTCTCGTGGAATGACCCAGGGCCCCTTCGACCCAGCCGTTTCGCCCGCCAGTGTGGCTGATGATGGCCCGGGCGCCGAGGCTAGTGGTGCGGCGCTGGAAACTCCGCACATCTTTGTTCGTCCAGCCGCGTACCCTCTGGCCTGTTCCGCCCATGAAGGCCCATGTCTCATCCTGGTATTTCTCATCTAGTCGCTTCTCGGACTCGTAATTGGCATGGAAGGCCAAGATATACTTCCATTTCAACAGTTGGATTCTCAGGGCTCATACCGGTCAGGGAAGTCAGGGAAAAGTCAGGGAGAAAAAAAAAGGGTCTGGAAGTCATGGAAAAGTCAGGGAAATTTTGTCTGGGTCAGGGAAACAAACGAAGGTTGGAGCAAATGCTGTCCATACTTCCTTACACTAAATCCTTATGCATTTTGTTCTGCATAAACATAAGCAGTACTTAATACAAACATAAGAGTATGCACAATTTTATGCGTAACTATGTACAATTCGTGCATAGTTATGTATAATGCGCCCTGATTTTGCTATTTTTAATGTACAATGGATCTCTCAAAACTAGAAAAAAGTCAGGGAAAATCGCGATTTTTTTGACTGGAAGTCATGGAAAAGTCAGGGAAAATGAGAATTGTGATCCGGTATGAACCCTGATTCTGGGCTGCTCCCTCAGGAAATAAGTCCCGTTGTCTAGCACATAATCAAATCCCAGCTCGTACATGAGCCTCCGCAGGGACTCCGTTCCTCCCTGGAACAGGATGTCTCCTGTGGTTTTGTGCTTCACTGTCCTGTAGAAAAAGAAACAGCTACTTTGTACAGTTGGGTAATGGGCACTCTCACATCGTTATAGACATTTTGCTTATATTTTATGAACTTATATGTACTGTACTAGTTAAATATAAAATATTTCGTCTACACACTCCCGGGGTATGTACTTTTTAGTTCATTGTTGTGTACGTCTATAAACTAACGATGATTGTGCACAATTTAGTACATCGTTACGCATAATATTATCCGTAGCTAAGTACAAATTCTACGTACTTACACACATTATTATGCAACTCGGCGAGTTGCGACCCTTTGGGCGAAAATTTCGTCCGTTTGGCCGTATCTCTGACCGTTTAGCCGCTACTGCGTGACTTAAGGGCGAAAAGTCCTCAAAAGGCATGTTGGGTGTCGTTTCCGGCGTATTTCGACAAGTTGCGACCCTGTGGGCGGAAATTTCGTCCGTTTGGCCGTATCTCGCACCGTTAAGCCGCTGCAGCGTCTAATTTGGACAAAAAGTTCTTAATATACGCGTAGAGTTGTGTATTTCTCAGATTTCCGCTTATCACAGACTAGCATATCGCCGGAACCGTCTGCACGAGTGAAATTTAATGGAGCCCACCGTTTCGTTACTCAAAGCGTATTTTTTATGGCATCCTAATCCATACTGACAGCGCCGCAGGCCTAGGTAGATGTACGCAGGCGCGTCGCAGCGTAACAGTGTTTCGCGAGATATCGCGAAGCCTGTTACGCGAGACGTGGTCTGGCGTACATCTACCTAGGTTATCATTGGCTGAGCGAAGCGAAGCCTATTACGCCACTGGAGTGCTAAAAAAGTTGAATGTGTGTGTGTGTGTCTGTCTGTCTGTGCGCACGATAACTCGAGTAAGGGTTGAGATATCAAGTTGAATTTTTTACTGGACCTTCCTTGCCCAAAAAGCTCGGTCGAGTTCGAAAATGAGCATTCTAGCTCAAAAATTGACACCGTAAAAAAATAAATTACAATTTTGAAAAAAATAATATTACAGATAAATATTTTTTTACAGTGTCCTAAGGGGTAACTCGACGAGTTGCGGCCCTTTGGGCAAAACTTTCGTCCGTTTGGTCGTATCTCTTACCAATTACCCGCAACAGCGTGACTTAAGGGCGAAAAGTCCTCAAATTGCATGTTGGGTGTCGTTTCCGAGGTATTTCGACGAGTTGTGACCCTGTGGACGGAAATTTCGTCCGTTTGGCCGTATCTCGCACCGTTTAGCCGCTGCAGCGTCAACTTTCGACAAAAAGTCCTTAATATACGCTTAGAGTTGTGAATTTCTCAGATTTTCGCTTATCACTGACTTGCATATCGCCGGAACCGTCTGCACGGGTGAAATTTAATTGCGCCCACTGTTTCGTTACTCAAGGCGTATTTTTTATGGCATCCTAATCCATACTGACAGCGCCGCAGGCCTAGGTAGATGTACGCAGGCGCGTCGCAGCGTAACAGTGTTTCGCGAGATATCGCGAAGCCTGTTACGCGAGACGTGGTCTGGCGTACATCTACCTAGTTATCGTGGCTGAGCGAAGCGAAGCCTATTACGCCACTGGAGTGCTAAAAAAGTTCAATGTGTGTGTCTGTCTGTCTGTCTGTCTGTGCGCACGATAACTCGAGTAAGGGTTGAGATATCAAGTTGAATTTTTTACTGGACCTTCCTTGCCCAAAAAGCTCGGTCGAGTTCGAAAATAAGCATTCTAGCTCAAATATTGACACCGTAAAAAAAAATTACAATTTTGCAAAAAGCTATTAAAGACAAATATTTTTTTACAGTGTCCTAAGGGGTAACTCGACGAGTTGCGGCCCTTTGGGCAAAACTTTCGTCCGTTTGGTCGTATCTCTTACCAATTACCCGCAACAGCGTGACTTAAGGGCGAAAAGTCCTCCAATTGCATGTTGGGTGTCGTTTCCGAGGTATTTCGACGAGTTGTGACCCTGTGGGCGGAAATTTCGTCCGTTTGGCCGTATCTCGCACCTTTTAGCCGCTGCAGCGTCAACTTTCGACAAAAAGTCCTTAATATACGCTTAGAGTTGTGAATTTCTCAGATTTTCGCTTATCACTGACTTGCATATCGCCGGAACCGTCTGCACGAGTGAAATTTAATTGCGCCCACTGTTTCGTTACTCAAGGCGTATTTTTTATGGCATCCTAATCCATACTGACAGCGCCGCAGGCCTAGGTAGATGTACGCAGGCGCGTCGCAGCGTAACAGTGTTTCGCGAGATATCGCGAAGCCTGTTACGCGAGACGTGGTCTGGCGTACATCTACCAAGGTACGCTTCGCTATCGCTCAGCCAAAAAAGTTCAATGTTTGTCTGTCTGTGTGTGTGTCGGTGCGCACGATAACTCGAGTACGCGTTAAAATAGCAAGTTGGAATTTTTACTGTACCTTCCTTGCCCAAAAAGCTCGGCCGAGTTCGAAAATGAGCATTCTAGCTCAAAAATTGACACCGTTAAAAATTAATTTACATTTTCGAAGAAATAATTTTAAAAATAAATATTATTTATACAGTGTCTTAAGGGGTAACCCGTACTTACACACATTATTATGCAACTCGGCGAGTTGCGACCCTTTGGGCGAAAATTTCGTCCGTTTGGCCGTATCTCTGACCGTTTAGCCGCTACTGCGTGACTTAAGGAAGAAAAGTCCTAAAAATGTATGTTGGGTATCGTTTCCGAGGTATTTCGACGAGTTGCGTCTGTATGGGCGGAAATTTCGTCCGTCTGGCCGTATCTCGCACCGTTAAGCCGCTGCAGCGTCACATTTGAACAAAAAGTCCTTAATATACGCTTAGAGTTGTGTATTTCTCAGAATTTCGCTTATCACAGACTAGCATATTGCCGGAGCCGTCTGCACGAGTGAAATTTTATTGCGCCCACTGTTTCGTTACTCAAGGCGTATTTTTTATGGCATCCTAATCCATACTGACAGCGCCGCAGAATAGGTAGATGTACGCAGGCGCGTCGCAGCGTAACAGTGTTTCGCGAGATATCGCGAAGCCTGTTACGCGAGACGTGTCTGGCGTACATCTACCTAGGTACGCTTCGCTATCGCTCAGCCAAAAAAGTTCAATGTTTGTCTGTCTGTGTGTCTGTGTGTGTGTCGGTGCGCACGATAACTCGAGTACGCGTTAAAATAGCAAGTGGGAATTTTTACTGTACCTTCCTTGCCCAAAAAGCTCGGCCGAGTTCGAAAATGAGCATTCTAGCTCAAAAATTGACACCGTTAAAAATTAATTTACATTTTCGAAAAAATAATTTTAAAAATAAATATTATTTATACAGTGTCTTAAGGGGTAACCCGGCGAGTTGCGATCCTTGGGCGAAAATTTCGTCCGTTTGGCCGTATCTCTTACCGTTTAGCCGCTACTGCGTGACTTAAGGAAGAAAAGTCCTAAAAATGCATGTTGGGTATCGTTTACGAGGTATTTCGACGAGTTGCGTCTATATGGGCGGAAATTTCGTCCGTCTGGCCGTATCTCGCACCGTTAAGCCGCTGCAGCGTCATATTTGAACAAAAAGTCCTTAATATACGCTTAGAGTTCTGTATTTCTCAGATTTTCGCTTATCACAGACTAGCATATCGCCGGAACCGACTGCACGAGTAAAATTTAATAGGGTATTTCACTGAATCTCGAAACGGAAGTAAGAAGTCGACAAGAAGTACTAAAACAAAGGCAAGAGGGGAGGTGGAACCGTTTCCGTTTCTGCCTTCCTCTTCACCCCTCGACCGCGAACGCCGCCTCGGCCACGTCCTCGACCGCCCCGTCCGCGGGCACGGCCACCTCGGCCTCGGCCTCGGCCTCTGACTGGAGCAGGGATCTGTGAACATTTGTTCATGCTATTACACACTGCTCCATTTTTCATTGCTCAAACAAATGATGACCATGTTTCTTACCACAGATATTGGCTCAGGTGCCGGTGCAGGCAGATGATTTGCCAGAAAGGCGTACAATGCTGCTACCGGCGGGGGTCCTGCAGCAGCGGGCGCGGGGGGCGCCGCGGGCGCCTCCGCGACGGGCGCGCGTGCGGGTGGCGTGGCCACTGCCGCTGGCCGGCATGGCATGGCACTCTCACACAGGCCTGTAACACACACACACATTTTCCATGTAGCATGCACACACCCACCCACCTACCCACACACACACACACTATACTTACTTCCACGGCCGGCTCGGGCTGCACCTGGGGCTGGGGGGCGCCGCCGCGACCGCGGGCGCGTCGTAATCACTGGGTGGCGGGGGTGAGGGGCGCGGGGAGGAGGTGGCCTTCGGTTGCTCCCAGGACTCCCATGACTGTAAAGACGGTCATGACCACAGATTAGTTTTATTCGTTCACATTGTATTGCGCGCCCAAGCGGCAAGCCGTGCACACACACAGGCATCATGCCCTCCCCACCCCCCTCCTCCAAGCCGAGCACAGACTGGCACAGACAAGCTTCGTATCCCTCCTCCCCCCTCCCTCGACACGCTCAGGACCAGGGAATGACAAACCCTGTTTTCCTAACTTTTTTGATACCCCGTCACACAAAATCTGACCCCTAACCTCGGGCGCAGCTGCGCCATGGTCGTATTTATCCATATTTACAAAAATTTGAACTGTAAGGACCGTCCCGCGTCTCGGGCGCCCGGCCCCGCGGGGCCCTCCACGACAACAATGCCGCGCCCGAGAAGGGCCTGCTGGAGGTGACGCAGGGCGTGCGGGAGGTGTGGCGGGGCATGGTGGGGCGTTTGACCCGCACCCTACCATACCCAGTGCCATCCTATAGGTTACAGTGTGGCCAGAAACTCCCGAGCTCAACCCGCCGCTAGAGGGCGCTGATCCCGCCCAATCCCGCCCAACGTCCCAAACCGCCCAATTCGCGGGAAATTTTCAAAATCAGCAGGGTGTTTTCTTCGCGCGTGGGCGAAAGGACGCGTTTTTAGCAGATGATACATTGTAGCTAGCCTTAACTTTAAAATAAATATAAAAACAATGTGTCCAGCTAGCTTGTCCTCTCGAGTCCAGAAACCAAGCGCGTAACCTTACAATAATATAGCGCGGCGCTGCATGGGGGGAATAGTGGCTGGCTGGCTGGCTGAAGCGCAGCCTGCGCGGAACACTGACACCTCCTCCCCGCGCGCAGCCGGGCGGGCCAGGCAACAATACTGGGCACCTGCGCGGAACACTGACATCTCCTCCCCGCGCGCAGCGTGTAACACTAACAGCTCCTCCCCGCCAGCGACCGCTAAGGTCCGCCACGCCGCCGCCGCCGGCTCTCCTAACAAAGCCGGCGCCGGCTGTGTAAAAATATATAACAACAAAATGTATCATCTGCTTTCAATTCCGATCTGGATTGAGATTTTTTTCAAGAAATAACGCAGTTCACAAAAGAAAATGTTTCTAATAAAGAACAAATACTTTCGCAGGACAGTCATTCATTAAATTATTATGTCTAGTGAGTCTGAGTCTGAGCTCTAACAGCAGAAAACAAGCGAACAACGAAATACTACTAGCGCTGTCATGTGGGCAGCGTCAGAAATGCAGCGAGGGCGCATCTTTTGAACGCGTAGCTATCATTTTTGCCCTTTTTCGCCCCGAAAACCAAAACCGCCCAATTCGCGGGAAACCGCCCAATCAATATTTTACCCGTATTTTGCCTTCCTAAACCGCCCAATTTACGGGAAACCGCCCAATCTAGCAACACTGATAGGTTAATGCGGCCTGTGGATCAGCCCTCCTCTGGGTGTACGCCGTAAACCCCGCGAACAGAAACGGAATGGCCCGAGGGTCACTCCGCTCTGCCGCCGAGGAGCCGGCGAGATACCCTAAAAACGTTAGGTACACCTCGGCGAGCAATTCGAGGAACATGAACATTCCCTCCTCCCACTCGTCCAGAATCTCCACCAGCTTGGAGGAGTCCTTGACGATGGAGGTGAAGAAGTAACACAAGCTCAAAGCACGAGGGCTAGAGCTAACACAAGCTCAACAGCACGAGGGCTGGAGCTAAAACAAGCTCAAAGCACGAGGGCTGGAGCTAACACAAGCTCAACAGCACGAGGGCTGGAGCTAAAACAAGCTCAAAGCACGAGGGCTGGAGCTAACACAAGCTCAACAGCACGAGGGCTGGAGCTAAAAAACACTGAAGAATGCTGCGGCGAGCGCTAAGACGACGAAGTGCACTGGGCGAAGCGAGTAACTCGTATGGTGACGAGGGAGAGCATGGTTGGTGTTTAAGTACGCGGAGCGCCGCGACTGCAGCGCCACCTATCTGCAGTTACTATCACCACGGTTTAGCATTGCGCTTATGGGAGTGCGCAGCTGGCGCGCCAGCTGCGCACTTGCATGTGGCGACTTGCTCGTTCGCCTTGCGATTGGCTAAAATTACTGTGCTCTGATTAGTTACTAGGTAGATGTACGCCAGACCACGTCTCGCGTAACAGGCTTCGCGATATCTCGCGAAACACTATTACGCTGCGACGCGCCTGCGTACATCTTCCTAACCTGCGGCGCTGTCAGTATACATTAGGACGCTATAAAAAATACGCTTTAAATAACCAGACAGTGGATGCAAAAAAAATTCACTCGTGCAGACGGTTCTGGCGATATGCTAGCTTATGATAAGCGAAAATCTGAGAAAAATACAACTCTAAGCGTATATTGAGGACTTTTTAACGAAATTTAACGCTGCAGCGGCTTAACGGTGTGAGATACGGCCAAACGGACGAAATTTCCGTCCACAGGGGCGCAACTCGTCGAAATACGTCGGAAACGACACCCAACATGCATTTTTAGGGCTTTTCTTTCTTTAGTCACGCTGTAGCGGCTGAACGGTAAGAGATACGGCCAAACGGACGAAATTTTCGCCCGGAGGGTCGCAACTCGCCGAGTTACCCCTTAGGAAACTGTAAAAAAATATTTATTTTTAAAACTATTTTTTTCGAAAATGTAAATTAATTTTTAACGGTGTCAATTTTTGAGCTAGAATGCCCATTTTCGAACTCGACCGAGCTTTTTGGGCAAGGAAGCTACAGTAAAAATTTCAAGTCGATATCTCAACTTGTTCTTGAGTTATCGTGCGGACAGACAGACAGACAGACACACAGACAGACAGGAGCCAAATCCGATCAGTGAAGTAATAGGCTTCGCTATCGCTCAGCCAATAAAATTACTGTGCTCTGATTGGTTATAATAAGATGCGCTGTGATTGGCTAAGACCGGGGCGCGGCGGGGCTGCGTCGGGCGGGGCAGCGTCGGGGCGCGTGGCCTCGTCGGCGCAGCGTCGGGGCGCGTTGAGCGTGACTAGGCGTGGCGGGGCGCGGTGCGTGGCCTCGTCGGCGCAGCGTCGGGGCGCGTCGGGCGTGGCGGGGCGTGGCGGGGCGGTGACGTCGGGGCGTGGCGGGGCGGCGTCGGCGCAGCGTCGGGGCGGCGGCGTCGGAGCGTGGCGGGGCGGCGTCGGCGCAGCGTCGGGGCGTGGCGGGGCGCGGCGGGGCGGCGGCGTCGGAGCGAGGCGGGGCGGCGGCGTCGGAGCGTGGCGGGGCGGCGTCGGGGCGTGGCGGGGCGCGTCTCGTGACCGTAGCGAGACGGCGGACTGGGGCGGCGGCGGCGACTCTATCGCCTGGAGAGTATGCGACCCACCTTACACGGATGTCGGGCTGGTCGGGCCTGTGGCGCGGCACGGCGAGCCGAGCGGCGCCGTCACAGAGGGAAGACACACTTTGTTCTCATTGGTTAAAATTACTGTGATCTGATTGGTTAAAATTATTTGAACGTGTTCAAAATAAATGATTTATTAAATTCACTATAGACGGCGTTAGTGTCGTTATTTGCGGCGTATAAATTGAACAGCGCGACCCGGAGAGAGCATCATTTCAGTGTGCGCGATAGTTCAGTTCACGTCGCAGCCATGGAAGTCTCTAACAAGCGCCCCGCTAGCGAGATAGACGAGCCTGCTGCCAAGCGCCGTCTCACATATGATGAGGAGATAGACCCACCACTTGATCCCATCATCAATAAAGATATGGCTTTACCTCCCAGGGAAATCTACTTTAAACATTTTCCCCTGATCAAAAATGGGTTGAAGTACTTTAAAATTGGTGTGGATTTCAATAACTTTACACCTTTTGTTTCACTGGTGTCAGAGACCACGAATAAAACCATCCAACTTACCACTGATGAATTTCATCAGCTTCTCTCCGAGGAAACATACAACAATGTTGTCAAAAATTTTGAGTCCAAAATCACAAAATCACAAAGTCAGTGAAATTGGGTGATGTTCTGGTGAACATTAAGGCGTATTCCACATCCAATAATGTGTGCATTCAGAAAAATAATATTAAAATTTATTTTGCAATGTCATCGTGGAAATTCATACAAAGAATTAAACCACTGATGAAAAATTATCTGGCTAATTGTGAAACACAATGTTTCTACAAATCTAACTACAAATATCTCATGAACCATGTCGTATCTTTTTGTCTACCACTTGCTAAGGATCTGGATAAACTGCCGGAGAATCACTTGTTCACAACACTTAGTCACGCCATGGATGTACAAAGCATTTTCTTCCCTGAGAATTTGAAGCAGGAAATGCTTGCTTATCATTTAGAGTTCCTACGAGAAACTCTACTTAACATGATTTCATCTATTGATGTAAAAAAATAAAAATCTATAAAAACAAATAGAAAGTTAAAAAACCATTAAAAAAACTAATACAAATCTTTAAAGTTAAAAAAAGACAGCGCAGGGGAGAAGCAGGCAGGCCCCCTGGCGCAGGGGAGCAGCTGGTTAGGCCCCATTAAAAAACAAGCAATGTGTATGGTTAATAAAAATTCATTCCATCTTGTTTCATAAAATCCAACATTTTGGACCCCAATAAAACTCTTTTTGTTGGAATAGATTCACTTTGATGTAGTCTTTGATTTGCAAAAGGAATAAAAGATGGCAGTCCAGCAGAACTGTTTTCTGTTCTCTAACACCATGTCACATTTTCCGTCGGACTCTAGAATGTAAAACTCAGTTTTTTGAATAAAAATACTTACTTCCACTCAACCTTTTTACCTCTAAATCATTCAGACACACTTCTCCTTTGTTAATTTTAAGCATTTGATGATAAGAAAACAGTTTTACTATGAATTTTATGTTTGGATAACTTTGTAAGATTTTCACTCTATCTGGCTTTATAAAACCAAAGATTTTTGACCAAAATTAAATTTTTTTGTTGGAATAGCTTCACTTTAATGTGGTCTTTGATTATCAAATGGATTTGCAGGTGGGAATTCAACAGAACTGTTTGCTGTTCTTTACCACCATACTCAAGATACAGTCAGGCGTTTCTCGTTAAGCCAGTTGCGACAAACTTTGTTTTCAATAAAATGACAAGTCCCAGACTAAAAATTCTTGTTCTCCATCCTTAAGATTCACCTCTCCCTCATGATATAAAAGCATTTGTTGATAAGAAAACAGTTTTACTATGAATTTTATGTTTGGATAACTTTGTAAGATTTTCACTCTATCTGGCTTTATAAAACTCAACTTTTTTGACCAAAATTAAATTTTTTTGTTGGAATAGCTTCACTTTAATGTGGTCTTGGATTTGCAAAAGGATTTGCAAGTGGGAATTCATCTGAACTGTTTGCTGTCAGACACACCAATGCTCAAGATGAACTGTCGACCAACTTCGGAAAAGAAGTACCCATTCACACAAACAGTAAAATATGACATCAAATTCATATCAGTTGTAATCTTTCAAACCTATTTTAACTGAAGGATAAATTTCATGTGCAAGTCTTTCAAACTAATATCCAAAGTGAAAAACGTTCAAGCCAACTTACGAGGATCAGTGGAATGAATACAACGTAAAATCGTGGTCCTGAAATATTTTTTCTTTTATTTTAAAAAATATTCTAAAAAATATATAAAATAAAAAAGCCATGAGGCAAAATTTTCAAAAATGAACTTATCCCTCCTAGTGGCGGCGGGCTGGGGCGGGCCCCAGGCGCGCAAGAAGGGCAGCCTGTAACAAAAGACACACATTCAAATACTCTCCTAAAACTGATCATATTAGCTACAAAAGTGAGACATCAACTTACACTCAGGCGGTGCGTGCGCGCCCGGGCCTCCGGCCTGGCCCGCTGCTCCGGCGCAACTACAGCGACGGCTTTCTCAGCTTCCTCCTGGCGCCTGCGTTGCCTGCCGCCGCGGCTACCGCGTCGCTTCTCCGGAGGCGCCCCGGAGTCCTCACTGGGCGCGGAGGGGCCCCTCTTCTGGGGGACCGCGGCTGCTGCATGCGCGGCTGCTGCATGCGCGACGCGCTGCCGGGGTCCTCAGGTTAAGAGGTGACTCGAGGAGGGGGCCGGCACCGGCATCGAGGCCAAGGCCTCCCTCCTCAGCCGGGCCTCCTGTGAACAGACACAAAAAGTTTTGTGACTTGCTGCACAAAGTACGGGCGAGCACCAGGGCTGGGCAGGGTGAGCACCAGCTCGAACAGGGTGGGCAGAGGCAGGGTGAGCATAAGCTCGAACGGGGCGGGCAGGGTGAGCATAAGCTCGAACAGGGCGGGCAGGGTGAGCATAAGCTCGAACAGGGCGGGGTATGGGAACGCGTCCACAGGACGAACAGCGCGGGGCGAGCACCAGGGCTGGGCAGGGTGAGCACCAGCTCGAACAGGGTGGGCAGAGGCAGGGTGAGCATAAACTCGAACAGGGCGAGCACCAGGACGACCACGGCGGGCGGGGGCAGTGGGCTAATTCAGCAAATCGGTCCGAGGCGGCTAGAGCCCTCCCGCCTCTCTTTCGTCCCCGCTGCTAGGTGCCTCCCGAGTGGCTTCGGGTGGTCGGGTCGACGCTGACCTGAGTCGGTACATACACGGATCGGGCCCGGCGGTTGTGTGAACATTGGGCAGTCGACTGTTGACCTTCTTGGTTATTTCTTTATATTGCGCGTATTCTTGTTTCTTTTTATTGCGTGTATTCTTGTTTCTTTTTATTGCGTGTATTCTTGTGACAACTGTGCTTCTCAAGGAACATATTAGACATGGGTGAGTTCATTTTTTATCCTAAGAACAGTGAGAAGTGAGGTTGTGTGCTCTGTGATTACCACTAGCTGTTGTGGCCGTGTTTTGATCAGTTTATCTGTTGTTTGTCAAACAAATTATTGTATCTTGGCGCACTGTTAGGTATTTTTTGTGTTCTATTTTTGCAGTGTCACCCCTGATGTAATTTTTATTTAATTTTCAGAGTTCGATTACTTTGACGGAAGGGCGATAGATATTGCTGCAGAACATAGGCGCCGGGTGCACATGCAAATAAATGAGAGGTTTAGGATTAGGGAGATGCACGACCCACTCAATTTGAGTATACCAGAATTCATTAGGAATTATCGCATGCCACAAGATGCGGTAGTAGAACTTCTGAATGTGATTCGTCCGTACGTTCCACAAAGAAGGAGCCCCAACCAGACTCCACTCCTCACAAAGGTAATGATATTTTTGCGCTCTGATACTTTGTTTGATGTTTTGTTTCATTGAGCCTCTTGCTAGTGATTCAGTTTATAACATACCTAATTTTCCAATTGCAGTTGTTAACCACTCTCTCTCTGTACGCAACTGGAAGTTACCAGAGGATGATTGGAAAATCCATTGATTGCTCTGTCAGCCAAACATCTGTCAGTAGATTTGTGAAAGAAATAACGGATGCCCTAAATCACCCTGATGTTCTGACAACTTTTATCAAATCCGCCCCCTGGTCTTATACCATCACTCCAGCTAAATAAAATTTGGATGTCTCAGTGTTCCGAGCCTAATTATATTTCGTACATGCGACCGTGTATGGAAGAAAATAGTTTTTTTTTGTAGATCGTAGAGCTGTCGTGTGACCTCCTAAGTGACCTAGGAGCTGAGATCTCGAAGGTCAAAGTTCAAAGGTCAGGCCTCTACGAAATTTTCGATTTTTCAATTTTTTATTAGCGCAATCAATAGAGCAAAGATGTAGAAATTTTTTTTATTCTCCCCTTTGGGGGGTCTCAGATCACTAGAAATGGTCCAAAATTGCGTTCAAAGTTTTATTTTTTGAAATTTTCACACCTACCATTTTGACGGAATTTTTTTGACCCGTGGAGGTTGTTCCTCACCATATACACCTACTTTTAGGTGTTGATCATTTTTTTTTTATCTATCACCGTTCTCGAGATATATAACCTGGAAAATTGGTCTGCATGTCGAAAAAAAATGACCAAAATTTTGGCCAGCCCGAACGGCGCGGCCGATCATCGTGAAATTTATAGGGTACCTTCGGACTGTGTTAAGGAGTGTTCAGCCGTTTTCCGCCCGCTGTGCGATGAAAACTGTTCGAGTTATGGCGATTCGAAATTTTGAACGTTCGAAATTTTGTCGGAACTTTGGACCGCTCTTGCGGCCAAACGGTTTGAGCCAGCGTGGTCGGATTGAGACCATTGATTATTTCAGTAAAAAAGCTACCGTTTAAGGTCATAAAATTGGTTAAAAGTTGATTTTGAGTTTGTTCCAAAGGTGTTCAAAATTGAACATTGAACACTTTGCCGTATCTTTTGAACGGTTTGTCCGATCGGCACCAAATTTTGATAGGTTGTAGATGTTAAGGAGCCCGTCATTTTAGGTCCCCATGTTGAACACTGTAAAATTGGTCTAAATGCGCCAAAATTCGAATGTTCCACTTTGAACGCTCATAGCGGCCAAACGGTAAGAGCTACGTAAGAACGGACGAAATTTCGGTCTACCTAGGGTAGGTTCTACCGTGGCGAGCTCTACAAAGTGGCATCAACAAATTTTAATTTTGGTCAATATTGTCCAAGATAGGGTTTTATAGACTTTTCTTTTTGAAGGGTACTTCTTTTCTCGATTGTGGTTGCACAGCTGTGTTCGTCTCGCCGAGATCTACAAAATGCACTAAGCGGGATCTCGATATCTCAATTAGATCAAAAGTTATCGTCGTCTAAAGATTAATGGACATTTATTACAAGAAAGACAAGCAGCGGCGGGGACGGCATGGGTGACCATGCACCCCGCTGCGCTCCGCACGCACGATTGTCGCTGTATAAAGTGTACAAGTCAGGTCCACTGGTAACTTCGGTCTCCTGCCGTCCCCGCCGCGCCGCCTCGTTTGCTGTCCACATGTGGTGCCGGCGTCGCCCGCCTCCCTCAGCACAGCGGCAGTGGTGCAAGGGATAAGGCGCTGAATCAGTTAACCGAACATCGATGGTTCGAATCCGGGCAACATTTCCTTTTTTTTTTTCGACTCGATAACTACGGTCTTCGGCGCGCCCCGCCTCGCCTCCACGCCCCGCTCAATCGTGTGGCCTACTGGCTCGATTAATTTTACAAGTTACGTCCACTGGTAACTTCAGTCTTCGGCCCGCCCCGCCACGACCTGCCACGCCTCGCCACGCCCCGCCACGCCCCGCCACGCTCAATTGTGTAGCCTACTGGCTCGGCTCGATTTATTTTACAAGTGACGTACACTGGTAAGTTCAGTCTTCGGCTCGCCCCGCCCCGCCGCGCCACACAGCGCCCCGCCACGCTCCGCCCAATTGTGTGGCCTACTGGCCCGATTAATTTTACAAGTGACGTACACTGGTAACTTCAGTCTTCGGCCCGCCCTGCCACGCCCCGCCACGCTCAATTGTGTCGCCTACTGGCTCGATTAATTTTACAAGTGACGTACACTGGTAACTTCAGTCTTCAGGCCGCCCCGCCACGACCTGCCACGCCCCGCCACGCCCCGCCACGCCCCGCCCCGCTCAATTGTGTAGCCTACTGGCTCGATTAATTTTACAAGTGACGTACACTGGTAACTTCAGTCTTCGGCCCGCCCTGCCACGCCCCGCCACGCTCAATTGTGTCGCCTACTGGCTCGATTAATTTTACAAGTGACGTACACTGGTAACTTCAGTCTTTGGCTCGCCCCGCCCCGCCGCGCCACACAGCGCCCCGCCACGCTCCGCCCAATTGTGTGGCCTACTGGCTCGATTAATTTTACAAGTTAAGTCCACTGGTAACTTCAGTCTTCGGCTCGCCCTGCTTCGCCACGCCCCGCCACGCTCAATTGTGTCGCCTACTGGCTCGATTAAGTGTACAATTTACGTCCACTGGTAACTTCAGTCTTCTGCCCGCCCCGCCCCGCCTCGCAGATTGTCTGTCATACTGGCTTGATTAAGTGTGCAAGTCCCAGTTCGCTGGTGACTTCGGTCTCCTGCCGGCCACGCCCCGCCCCGCCTCGTTTGCTGTCCACATGTGGTGCCGGCGTCGCCCGCCTCCCTCAGCACAGCGGCAGTGGTGCAAGGGATAAGGCGCTGAATCAGTAAACCGATCATCGATGGTTCGATTCCGGGCAACATTTCCTTTTTTTTTTTTTCGACTCGATAATTACGGTCTTCGGCGCGCCCCGCCTCGCCTCCACGCCCCGCTCAATCGTGTGGCCTACTGGCTCGATTAATTTTACAAGTGACGTACACTGGTAACTTCAGTCTTAGGCCCGCCCTGCCACGCCCTGCCACGCTCAATTGTGTCGCCTACTGGCTTGATTAATTTTACAAGTGACGTACACCGGTAACTTCAGTCTTTGGCTCGCCCCGCCCCGCCGCGCCACACAGCGCCTCACCACGCTCCGCCCAATTGTGTGGCCTACTGGCTCGATTAATTTTACAAGTTAAGTCCACTGGTAACTTCAGTCTTCGGCTCGCCCTGCTTCGCCACACCCCGCCACGCTCAATTGTGTCGCCTACTGGCTCGATTAAGTGTACAATTTACGTCTACTGGTAACTTCAGTCTTCTGCCCGCCCCGCCCCGCCTTGCTAGATTGTCTGGCATACTGGCTCGATTAAGTGTAGAAGTCACGTTCACTGGTAACTTCGGTCTCCTGCCGGCCACGCCCCGCCCCGCCTCGTTTGCTGTCCACATGTGGTGCCGGCGTCGCCCGCCTCCCTCAGCACAGCGGCAGTGGTGCAAGGGATAAGGCGCTGAATCAGTAAACCGAACATCGATGGTTCGATTCCGGGCAACATTTCCTTTTTTTTTTTTTCGACTCGATAATTACGGTCTTCGGCGCGCCCCGCCTCGCCTCCACGCCCCGCTCAATCGTGTGGCCTACTGGCTCGATTAATTTTACAAGTGACGTACACTGGTAACTTCAGTCTTCGGCTCGCCCTGCTTCGCCACGCCCCGCCACGCCCCGCCCCGCTCAATTGTGTATCCTACTGGCTCGATTAATTTTACAAGTTAAGTTCACTGGTAACTTCAGTCTTCGGCTCGCCCTGCTTCGCCACGCCCCGCCACGCTCAATTGTGTCGCCTACTGGCTCGATTAAGTGTACAATTTACGTCCACTGGTAACTTCAGTCTTCTGCCCGCCCCGCCCCGCCTCGCTAGATTGTCTGGCATACTGGCTCGATTAAGTGTAGAAGTCACGTTCACTGGTAACTTCGGTCTTCTGCCGGCCCCGCCCCGCCTCGCAGATTGTCTCTCATACTGGCTCGATTAAGTGTACAAGTCCCAGTTCGCTGGTGACTTCGGTCTCCCGCCCTTTCCGCCCCGCCCCACCGCGCAGCGCCGAGCAGCGCCCAGCACCGCCGAGCAGCGCCGTGCCCCGCCCCGCCCCGCCCCGCACGATTGTCACGCCCTCGGCGGCTCGATTAAGTGTAATAAGTGTACCGGTGTAGTGGCCCGGCTAAGAATACTCTTAAAGTGAACGAAGAGGGTTTCTGAGGGCTAATTGATTCCGGCTCGATTAAGGACGCGTCATGACACTTTATTACTATATAACGGCACACGCGAGAAAGGTCTGTCGACGTTTCAGTGGGCTGCCCGACGAGAAGCCTGCCGAAAACCGACTTCTCTCCCGGCCGTAAGGGAAATGAGATCGGAAGAGGCGTAACCACACCGGATAGAGGCGTACCGCACCAGCTCACGGGTTTGTGGTCTAACGCATCCCCCCTGGCCTGCCTAGTTTCCCATAACAGCAGAGGAGAGGGCTCCCATTATTGCTAGGTAAATGATTCCTTCAGTGTGACCTTCAATGATATTAGTCACCACCCATTTTATTTTTTTGCAACTTTATTTGTGTTGAATTTCTTTTTAGGAATGAACGTTTGGGTATGCCTCGAGTCCTAGGTTTTGTTGATGGGACACTTGTGCGACTATTACAGCTGCCTCATGACGTTAAGAGGCAAGCTTTTTTTTCCAGGAAAGGTTATTTGTCTCTCAACTGCCAGGTGGTAAGTTATTTATTTTTAGATTGACTATACTCTGTTATGTGCTTATGTCACACGGTTTGATGTTTGAAATGCGCAGATCTGTGACAGTGATTTAAACATCATGAACGTCGATGCTAGATGGCCAGGCAGTGCCAATGACAGATTCATTTGGAATGCATCTGCAGCGAGGGGAGTAGTTGAACAAGCCTATTGGGAAGATAGGTGTTGGCTGCTTGGTAAGTCTAACATATGGTAAGAGAACTTTACTTAAACATTTTTAAGGGTGAGTTAATCAGGTTTGCTGTTTGTTATTCTTGCAGGTGATTCAGGCTATTTTACAGCCCCATGGCTGCACATTCCATTGCCTCATGCCGCTCCTGGGACACCAGAATATAACTACACAAGATTGCACTGCCAATGTAGGAGCACAGTTGAACGGTGCATTGGTGTGCTGAAAGCCAGATTCAGAATTCTTGGATGTGACAGGTGCATCAATTACAAGGATGCTGCATATGCAGGAAACATAATGAATGCTTGCTGTGTGCTGCATAATTTTTGTAATCGGAGAGGGGTGCGAAACCCTCAACCTTTTTATGACAATGAAATTGATGACTTCGCTCCCCAAGAACCTGAGGACCTTCCCCTGAATGTCGCCATGCGCGGTATCCATGAGATGAACTATCTTATTAATTATGTCAATGGGAGGAGGGAGCAGTGACTTCACGGACAGTGTAGGTTTAGTTTTATGTTCTTCTTAATGTGTACATCAGTCATTACTACTTACTACTGAACAAAGTTAAATTGTATATTTCATTCTTATCTAATCATGACATTAATGAGGATTGTTTCAACAGACCTATGTAAACCTGGTTTTATGTTCTTCTTAATGTGTACATCAGTCATTACTACTTACTACTGAACAAAGTTAAATTGTATATTTCATTCTTATCTAATCATGACATTAATGAGGATTGTTTCAACGGACCTATGTAAACCTGGTTTTATGTTCTTCTTAATGTGTACATCAGTCATTACTACTTACTACTGAACAAAGTTAAATTGTATATTTCATTCTTATCTAATCATGACATTAATGAGGATTGTTTCAACGGACCTATGTAAACCTGGTTTTATGTTCTTCTTAATGTGTACATCAGTCATTACTACTTACTACTGAACAAAGTTAAATTATATATTTCATTCTTATCTAATCATGACATTAATGAGGATTGTTTCAACGGACCTATGTAAACCTGGAAATATATTTTTAGTGCTTTTCATTCCACACTGTTAAAGATAAATTGTTAAAGACCACTTAGAATAAATGTCTTCATAAAACATAGTTTCACTATATTGTGTACTATGTTCTTCTTTGAAATTAGTACATTCTTTTGCCTACTTATGTTATTGAAATGATATTAAAGGTTTCATTAATTTAATTATTTACTTGATGATTTTGGAAGGGGCCAAAGGTTTCCTCTCTCAGGGGGTGGGGGGTGGGGTACCACTCCAATGTAATTATTGTAATATTTTTTTCAATCAGTACCTTTTTGAAAAATGGGGAAAAAGACTGAGGTGCGACGCCCTTAACTCTACATTACATGGGTGTTGGCCAGTTTGATATTTACTTAAATAAGTGGATCGAAAATAAGCATTGCCCTGGTCTGAGATCTGAGAATGACTTTGACAGCTATACCAAAATCGTTAACACCTCTGGGATGCATGCTGTTAAGCGATAAAAACTGTCAACGTTAAGGAAAACATCATGATTTCGTTTAACTAATGATAATAAATAATAATACATTATCATACTACATTACCAGTACAAAATTGAGTAAACACAACAGCCACGGCGCTCATGTTACGCATCAAAATTGAAGCAAAACTTGACTGTACATCAGTTATTTCCAGTGTGAAAAATTGCGAGGTTTGTTTAGACACTACTATGTCGTTACTATTCTCATACTCTCTCACGCACTTTCTCGTTTCGCTGCAAGAGCTCCGCCACGACGGGTCCCTGCGGGTACATCACGGTGTTCACAAGAGGCGATACAAAATGGGCAAGTGTTAATAATTGATAGAAAAAATGTTAAAATTAAAATAAAAAATCAGCCGAGCGGTGTTGGTTTTTACACCGGGATCGGGTCATAGAAGAGGAGTGTAATCGGGGCAATCATTTGTCAGCCTATGTCCATAACCTCCACTTCTGCAGTACAGATTTTTATAAAACTATTTTTTTTATTTTACTTTACTTTTCATGAATGCGACGCATTGAATTTCTTTGTGTTATAGCCGTGTTCAGGGTTATTGCTATAGTATGAGGTTGATATCCTGTTGCTCCTTCTCAGAAAATTTTGGCTCATGTTTCTATGCATTTTCTTGACAGCATGAGAGTACCCTCATATTCGTAGCAATACTGTATTCTGGTTTTTATTTTCCTGTCTCCTTTTCTCCATTGTAATAAAACGCTGTATTATTCACACTTATAACTGTGCCGTTTGTGTTTCAGGTGCCCGAGCGACTGATGAACAATGGGAAGCAATAATGCTATTCATAAGCAATGATGTGGAACTTCTACATGGAGAATTCACGGCTCCCAATGGAGCAACTCGAGTTGCAAATAAATGGAAAGAGTTGGCGGAAGTGTGCAATAGCATTCCTGGTGGTGCCATAAGAACTGGCGAGCATTGGAAAAAGGTATGTGACGCTCGCAAGTGTTTGCCTCCTCATATGTGGCAATTCGTCAACCCCTTTCGGTATATTTTGCTCTGTTTCTAAATTCTAGTCTTGGGCTAAGATGAAAGCGAAGGCAAGAAATGCCTACAGTCAACGAGCTCGATACATGGGAGGAACGGGCGGGGGACCAAATGCTGAGGTAGCATTAGCTAATCTCGGAATACAACCCATTTATGAGCGGGTAATCAATCTCACAGGAACCATGGCTGCAGTTGGAACAAAAGCGCAGAACCCACTGCAGGTACTGGTGAAAAGCCCCTCTGTTATTCAATTACAGTAGACTGAAACACTGTGTACTGAGACCTTCTATTGTAGCTGCAACTTAAGAAACAACGTGACTTGGCACAATTGCAAGAGCAGCAGAATGGAGATTTGTCTGCATCGCTTGAAGTAAATGAGGCAGGGGCAGGTGGCAGTGATGTAGAAGAAGAGGATGGCGTTTTTTATCAGGTGAGGATACACATGATTTTTCAATCAAATTTTATCAATTCTATTTTAAATTAATTGCACCGTCCTGTTGCAGTGTGACCTAGCTTCAATGTCCTCCATTATCCCCTCCAAAATAGCAACAATGTCAAAGGACGTTGGAGATGCCATGGAAATGCACACAGACAGTGTGGTACGTACGCTGTTACCTTTTACCTGCTTGTATTTCTTTCTATTTAAAGATGTTCTTCCTCAGAGAAAGAATGTTTTTTTTTTTTTGCAATGGATATGTAATAAATTATATATTAAAAGATTTGCTTACTGAAGTTTGACAACTAGGATAATGCGTAACATTTTTATGATATTTTTAATGATTGGACCCTGAGCATCATGGTGGTAATACAATACAATTTTCTTACATTAATTTCTGTGGAGTAATATTGAAGTATTTATTTTACTCACACAAATACCAATGCGCAGGCGCGGCGGAACGATTTTTCGGCAGAGGGGGGCAAGCGTGTGGGCGCCTTCGGCGCCCCTTTGAGCGTTTTGGCGCCCCTCGATAACCTAGTAACCTAGCATTTCCAGCTTATATAATGCCAAAAAACTGCAGAGGCACTAATAATTTTAAGATTTTTTATTTTATGTTTTTTGAGATTTTGTGATGAAGACCTGTTTTTGTATGATAAAGGGGGGAAACGCGTTTGCTTTTGCTCTTAACTTGCGCGGAACTGCAGAACACAGTTCGTGCGTCACGCTTACTCGCGGGACGCACATGCAACGTAGCCGTACGCTTACAGCCGCACTCGCAGTGCTACGTTAAGCGGACGAAACACTTTCGTCGCGTTTGCGTTTAGTGAGGAGTAGTGAAGTGAAAAAAGAGGAAAAGAAATGTAACATACTCTCAGTTTGTGGCTCGCGATGTCACTACTGGGGCAGTCCATATGAAACGTACCCCCTTGAAAAAGGACTGGTCTCAGAAATCGACGATACTTGGCTCAACTGTTCACCATCGTGTACCGTGAACATCGCGCTGGTCACAACCCCGAATGAGAAGCCATTCTTCGGGAAGGGGTTGAAGTTTCGCGCGTTTTCTTTATAATGTGACAATTTCCGAACCATTGATTGATCGACGCAACCACGATCGGTCTAGAGCGGTTTCATGCTCTTTCCGATTGATCGGCGGGACAAATATTTTACAATAACATGCGAAAGTCAAATTTAGCAGAAAAGTGTTTTGAGAGGACGTTATGTTTAATCTCTTTGAAAATCATATCACTAGAAAGCCCTTGAAATTTCACACTAAGCGCCCCTACTGCCAGAGTGGGCAGCAGCCCCAGTGCGGAGCGCGGCCCGGTCCAGCGGGACGCCTGGTCGACGCGGCGGGCGCTGCGCAGGGCCGACTTCGCGTACTTCTCGCGGCCGCGCTCCGCACTGGGGCTGCTGCCCACTCTGGCAGTAGGGGCGCTTAGTGTGAAATTTCAAGGGCTTTCTAGTGATATGATTTTCAGAGAGATCAAACATGGCGGTCCCTCTCAAAATTCAACTTTTCTGCTAAAATTTGACTTTTCGACATGTTATTGTAAAATATTTGTCCCGCCGATGGCAAAATCGGAAAGAGCATGAAAAACCGCTCTAGACACCGATGAGGTTGCGTCGATCCAATCAATGGTTCGGAAATTGTCACATTATAAAGAAAACGCGCGCGAAAACTTCAACCCCTTCCCGAAGGGGTGGCTTCTCGATTCGGGGGTTGTGACCGAGCGCGATGTTCACGGTACACTATGGTGAACAGTTGAGCCAAGTTTCGTCGATTTCTGAGACCAGTCCCTTTTCACTTTGCGCGCCCACCAGCCGGGCGACTTTTGGCAGGACCGCTAGCCGGCGCCCTCAACTGGTTGCGTGATGCGCTCCCTATCCGGGCGCTATTTGGCGCCCCTTAAGGGCGCCCACCGGCTCCCCTTTGACGGTCACGGGCGCCCCCCGGCGCCCCTTTGTCGGGCACGGGCGCTCCCCGCCGCCCCTTTGACGGTCACTGGTGCCCCCCGGCGCCCCTTTGTCGGGCACGGGTGCCCCCGGGCGCCTCGAAATAGGCGACTTTTGGCAAGGCGTCTTCCGGCGGCAGAGCACGGGCGCCTTTTGGCGCCCTCAACCTGGCGCCTTCCGGCGGCCTTAACCGGGCGCCTGCGGCGCCCCCTAGTCGGGCGCTATTTGGCGCCCCTTAAGGGCGCCTCCGGCGCCCCCCTGGCTGCGCCAGGGGGGGGCAATGTACCCCTGCCCCCCCCCGTTCCGCCGCGCCTGCCAATGCGTAAATTTAATGGATTCATTCTGTTCTTGATGTCATTCAAACATTAGTCGAGTGACTTTTGAGCTCAATATGTGAAGTGTTCCTCAACTAACTTTTCATTTCCCTTTTTTATTATTACATCCAGAGTCATGTCGAGTCGGACCGTATTGAGGAGGAGCCTATGAGCTTTGAGAATGTATGTAGCTTTGTAATTGTTTCCCTGTTTCTTTTGCCAGACTCCAGTTAATACGAATGGGAAGTGTTCACATACACCTTCTATAGCACCTGATGCAGTGGCCAGGAAGAGGCTCTCTTTCAATGAAAGAGGTAATGTATGGTTGTCTGTGTGGTGTCAATTATTTTTTCTTTTTTTGCAAATTGGTTTGAGATACATTTGTAACAATTGTACTGAATAGTGGTGTTTTCATTGCAGTAGAAACTTCACTGCCAAGTCTGCTGCAGGAAGAGCAATATGCACTTCGACGCAATTTGGAAATGAGGCGCCAATTGCAAGTAGCTTTTTCAAAGGTGAATTTTGAGAAAAACTTATTGTAGAAGTAACATTTTCTTTCTTAATTTCTTTCTTTTGAATAATTTTGTTTATTTCCATTTTGTTGTGTGTGAAAAATACTTTCTTTTGCTGTAAGAATGATAATTTTGTTTTGTTCAGTTTTATTGTGTCTGAGATACTTCTTTTGCTGTTAGAATGATGATGTTTGTAAATAAATACAGTAATACTGAATAAATTCTTGTTTTATTTTGAAAAAAACAATTAGAACAATGCTGAAAAAGGGGGAAATTAAATGTAATTCACCCACGATTTAACAACATATCACCTAGTCATAAAAATACTGGCTGTATCAATGATAGGTATTTGAAAATGGCAATCAGTGACTCAAAAAATTAACATTTGTATAGAAAACAAAAACAATCTTCGAAGCTTGCAAAAATAAACGAAACATCAGTCTTGTGAATCTCCTAAAAGTACACAATCATCCTTCAAACCATTCATATCACTGAACATTTGTAACACTTTCATTCAAAAACAAAACCTATTATCACCTAAAACTAAGCTTAAAAAGTACCAATCCTTATGGTAATAAATAAAACTGAAGTCTTCATAAAAATACAGGTATCATCAATGATAGGAATATGAAATGGCAATTACACTTAGTCCAAAAATTATCACCTCAATGAGAAAAACTATCTCTGAGTCTCACTAAAAATAAACAGCCTTTAAATTTGGTTTTCCTTATGGTAACAAATCAAACTTAGCAGTCTCATAAAAGTTCTAAAATCACATTTCACCTCAGCATACAACAAAAAACAGAACATATCTTTGAGGTGTTGTAATAAAATTCAAAGTATAAACATAGATGTAAGAACGGCTTACTAAAAACAAACCACAGTATACCTACTTATTTCTTGAACATATTCAGGACCTTAATTAGCTCCTTCATGACAAAAGTGTTTTCTTCAAGGGCAGCAATATGATCTTTGGCATCAGAGGTGGAACTTGATTCAGAAGTATTTATTCCTGCAACCCAAACACCACCATTCAATACAATCTCTACAGCTGGAAACAATTTTTGTAATTAAAGTTATGGTATGACATGCAGGTGCACATTACCTTCTTCATTAAATGTCAGCCTTTTCTTGGCCACTGCACCTGGACCAATTGAAGGAGGTGTATGCACACACTTTATTTTCTGATTTACTGGAGTCTAGCAAAAGAAAGAGGGAAACAATTACAAAGGAGACAATGAAGCATTAACACAGTAACGTCACTTTCCCAAGATGCATACATCCTCAATGGTCAAGAGTTCCGTTTCTGAATCCTCTTCCTTAATTTTAATGTTATTATCAACATTCACAGTCTGCAAGAAATAATACATCAGTTGGTAAAAACTGTGGTCATACATCGATGTAATAGCATAAGAAGCATAAACCAGAGCTTACCATTATATTTTCATAGATCAGTTGTAGATCATCATCCTCCTGCTCAAGTTTGACCTTGCTAGGAGTCAGTTTGCTTGTGTTGTTCTTGTGACTCACTGAACTCTGTCAACCAAAAAAAGGAACATAAGAAAAAAGTCAATAGAAGCAGAGTAAGTATCAAGCTTTCTCCAAGACACATACATCCTCAATTGACCATAATGGTTCCATCTGGTCTTGGACATAACTCTGAAGTAAACACAGAATGTGGAAACATTAGTTATACATCATCTTGCATATAGCCAGCCATACTTGACGTTTCTCTAAGAAAAAAGTCTTAATGGGGTAAAAAGTAAAACTTAACAGTCTACATACCACAATGTCCGTATCCAGATAGGTGGCTTCAATGAAGCCACCATCTTCGGGCATAGTGAGTAGGCCTTTGGACGTTGAGGGCATGTTACCACCATCTTCGGTGAAGGGCATAGTGAGTAGGCCTTTGGACGTTGAGGGCATGTTACTGACTGGTGCTGCATGTTTGTCAGTTGGAGCCCCTTCATTGGTAACCTCAGCAGCTGCTTCCTCACCCAATTCATCATCACTACCTCCCTCTTGAGACTGTAACAAACATGTCAGTAAAACATTAAAGCTATCGAAAGGGGAGAAAATTTAATATCTATGCTGACCACTCTTACCTCCTCCTTCCCCGGGCCTACCAGCTTCACCACTCTTTCGTAAAGGGGGTTGATGTTTTTGGGCAAGGGCCGCTTCTTCAAAGCCCTCCTAGCTCGGTACTTAAGTCCACCCCACGACTATAAAATACAGAATAAAATAAAATTGCAACAGATATCACAACAATAGATGGAAGCAATAAATAATAATACTCACTGATTTCCACCCTGCAAGATTTTTCTTGCACCCTCCATCAATATCACTCTTTGAGTTTAGAAGAATCACTGCCTGCTCCCATTTCCTAGTGGTGCGGCTTCTGAAGCCAGGCTTAAGGTACACATTCTTACAGAACTCATCATCATATTCGATGAAGTCAAGGAAAAAGTTCCACTGTGCATCTGACGGACACAACGGCGAATTTTTCTGTACTTCTGCGTCGTATTCAGCTGGAAGTCAGTAAAATAAGTAAATAAATGATAATTGGGATTTTTATGGATAATGCACAACTTCGATACAATAGAAAACATTGAGCTGAGGAGGGAATGACAAAACGTGTACATCTATTGAGTACCATCCAGAGAGAGAAACCAAACAGCAATTTGGTTCAAAGACATTGGAAAGGAAACGAAAACATGCCACAAAACCACAAAAAAGACTGAAAAGTGACCGAAAACTGGGAAGTACATTGTGATCAAATCAAGGCCACACCAGCCAGAAGTAACCATAGAGCACACAACCTCACTTTTCACTGTTCTTAGGATAAATAAAAAATACGATTTCACGAAATCCTGGTAGGCACGAAGTATGTTTTGGTTTCATAAGATTTTTGGGTGGATAGTCTATGTAGAAATTGAGCTAAAAATTTCCAACCAATTGTGTGAAAATATTGAATGTTTTTCTTTTTTCTGAGTGCTTGATAAGCAGCAACATAAGTTTAGGTCACAAGCCAAATTTGAGCTAGTTTGCTTAAACGACTTAGAAGCTAGGTTCTCAGTAAGAAAATGTCCGATCAGCTTGATTTTTGAATTGTAGGCTCGTTGTGCAATGAACGTTCGAACACTGAATTCACACTTTTATTCTAGAGTGTTCTTTCAATTTTTAGATTTTGAATTACTGTGAATGACTTGAATCAACAGGTCCCCAGCCACGGTCCTCCTCCCCCTCCCCTGCGTAACGCGCAGAGGGGCCGAGCCGAGCACCTGCAACAATACCGATTGGGCTTGGCTTGGAACTGGGACTATCCTGGGGGGTAGGCAACCCGAAGGGGCGTCGCGGGAGACAGAACGAAGCGCGTTTGAGGTGGGAGTGCGCAGTCCTAGGCTAGAACCTCCACTCAACAAAAGAAGGCAGATGGCTCGGCGGCTCACGCGTCCACCTCGTGACTTTAACTCTTCATATTAAAAGAACGAAATGTTAGACAGTCGAAATGAATGTGTAAATATTAGTTTGGGACCTGCGGAAATCGTTTTGAAAAGTTTCACGTAGATTCGTCGAGAAGGAACAAAAGTGATTAGTAAAATGGTTTACGTAAAGATACACGTAGATGTACACCATTTCACGAATCAGTTTTGTTCCTTCTCGTCAGATTCAAGTCAAACTTTGCCAAGCGATTTCCGCACATAGAAAACTAATATTTTCGCATTCAGTTCACCTTTTTAACGTTTTGATGACTTTAAACAATGAGTTTAAGTCGCGAGGTGGACGCCGTCAGCCACCGGCCGTGGTGGCATAACAGTCCTAGCCAACAATGCGGAGCCGCGGCGGCCAGCTAGTGGTCACGTTCAAAACTGTCCTCGTGGTGCATCCTTTTGCACGGCGCGAAACTACAACAATTCTGACGTGACCACTCCCTCCTTCGAAACTTTTGGACATCGAGGTACAAAGCAACAGGCGATGCTTTTCATTGGTTGAAAATAACCGCGAAATGGTGTTATTGGTTGGAGCTTTCCCCGACCCGGCTCGGCTTCCCTCTCCACGTCTGTTTTCCCGTGACAAGCCGAGCATTACCATAGAAACGGAGATTTTAACATCAAATTTCTCAAAACTGGTCGATGACTTTTGGATGGCATTGCAGCAGTGAACTCACGAGATTTAGTTCTACCTCTCTGCCTACTCTTATCAAAATCGTATAGAGAATTTCGGTTTTGCATAAGGGGCCGTGCTAATAAAAAAAAAATGGGATCCTGAGACAAATCTATAAGGCTACTTCGTGCCTAAAAATGAACTCACCCATGTCTAATATCTTTCTTGATAGGCACAGTTGTCACAAGAATAAACGCAATACACCTTGACGCAATATAAAGAAATAACCAAGGAGGAAGGAGGTGAAGGTCGTGAAGGTACAACAGTCGAATGCCTGCGAATGCCGAATGCCCAATGTTCACACGTGCTCCTCCTATCGCTCGATGATAGTCGTTTTTTTTTTCTTTTCAGTTTTGTCGTATTTTTCTTCTTCTGTCTTCTCGGGCCAGAGCCGCCAGAGCTCTCGACTACTATCGATTTCGAGTTTGACGGCGCCGAGCCGCCGGGCCCGATCCGTGTATGGACCGACTCAGGTCAGCGTCGACCCGACCACCCGAAGCCACTCGGGAGGCACCTAGCAGCGGGGACGAAAGAGAGGCGGGAGGGCTCTATAGTCCAGTGGCATGTTACACAAAATCCTACGAATACTGCACGAAATGACTCATCTACGAAATTTTGTACAGTTGTTCTAGGGTCGATTTTGAGCGATTTGAGTCGCCGGGGCAATCGATCGGACCGTGCAAACAATTTTTATGGCCAATTTAAGTTCGAAATTTTGGAAATGTGCATTAATTTCTTAAATTTAACTGACTTTTTTACAGTTATCCGATTTTGATCATTTCAAAGTTGTTTCCGAACAAGTTTGGCGTGCTGAACACGCTGGCGTTCTCAGATTTAAGTTATCTCGTTTGGTTCGGGAAATATTGGCGTATTTCTGACAGTTTTTGATTTTGTGAAAAGGTACAAAATACTTTGAATGCAATTTAAGTCCTTTTCTGATCGGAATATCGTTATTTGCCCTTCTCTGTTCGTCGTAGCACTGTGCGTAAGGAACGCAACGCAAAAAACCGGATGAGTCTAGCTCTTCTAGTTTCCGAGCTACGCGGATCTAAAGGACGCGCCGCGCGCCCCGCCGCCCCGCCGCGCGCCGCGCCTGCAGGCATGGCCCCTAAGGGGCGGGTAGGCAACCCGCCACGCGCGCGCTTCAAAAAAACGCTCTTTGCGGCCTGTTTTCGATGTTTTCTTTTTTTTATATATATTTTATTGCACCTAGAGACCGCCTACGGAGTCGGAGTCGGAATCTGCAGACATTTCCTCCGGGTCGTCTACGTCCTCCTCCTCCTCCTCTGGACTCTCTGCTGCATTTTCAGCCTGTGCAATTGCCGTTTGGCCTGCTATTGGCCTGAAATTTAAACAATAGGAATGCGGTTTTGACTGTACGACGGAAATGTTTAAAATGTGCATTTTGAACTGCTCACTACATACATTTTGTTCGTGCACGCCATCCCCTGACAGTTTTGGCAGAGCGGGAAACAGATCAAATTCGCCTTTCTGCAACCGCACTGGTTGCCGCAGGCCGTCTTGCAGCTGCAGCCTCGCATCTCTGGACACACCTCCCAGATAGGTGGCTGTGTTGTCTAAGTGGCCACCCAGCTTCCCTCCTCCATATGCCAGCCCCACTCGGATGGCGAGGGCATTGCGGGCGACGTGACTAGAGCTTGGCCCCATATGAAGCCGGACTGAAACACAGCTCGCAAAATGTGCCGCCTCGGCCCGATTTGCTGAATTAGCCCACAGGACGAGCACTTACCTCCTCTTCCTCGGACTCCGAGGGCGCCAGCGCCACAAGCCAGGCTGCTGGCGGCGGCGGGAGGTCGGCGGGCTGAGGCGGAGAAATCCGTTGCTGCAGTGTGTCCGGCATTGGTGAAACCGCCGGTGGTGGTGGCGATGGCAAGGGGAACTGAAACAAATAACGCACATCATAAGTTCTTTGGACTTACAACCCCATCACACCGTCGTCATCGCCGTGATACTTACGACATCCATACACTGTTAAAATTTTTTGGAGAGATTTTACGGAAAAAGTCTTGGCATAGTTAGTGCCAATACTTTTACTTGTAAAATTACCATAGTCTGTAAAATTACAGAACTATTGTAAAATTAATTCCTGTTATTATATGGAATATTTTTTCCGTATTTTTTTCGGAAATAATATTTACAGGCCTTTTTCTGTAAAATTTTTACAAAATGAAGTATGGTAAAATTACATGTTCCTGCCCTGAGAAGTACACAAGTCTGTCAAATATTTACCCGGCAAGATCTTGTACTTGTTCGCTTTGAGTGCGGTTTCGCTTTGCGTTTTAGTCGCAAAAGGTTTACAAACTGTACATTAAGGAAATGTTTTTGTTCGCATTAAAAGGCGTGTGGAAGTGAGGTGCAGGAGTGTGCAGGGGGTACAGACGTTTGCTTGAGGACCAATGCAATCTTGGGTTGGCGCGCAGAAAAATGTAATAAAACTTCAAAGCCTCATGAACCATTTGCTCCCTTTTCTCTTGATTCGAGAACGGGGTTCAGCAGCGGGCACGAGGGGCGCACTTTTGGGGACGGCGAGGCCGGGCGAGGTACCGCACCACGCACCTCTACTCCGACAAAAACGATAATATGCCGCGGAAGCCTCCTCGGCAGCGAACTGCGGCAGTCCGTCGCGGCGCCCCGACCTGCTGCCACCTGACCTGAACTGCGCTAACTGGACCTGCACAAGATCACAAAGCTTGTACGCAAAAGCTGCAGAAAATAAGCGTGATCCTGTTGTATCCTGCTGTGCACATGTACGTCCTCGCACCACGGCTGTCACCAGCATACTGGCAGGCGAGTGAGCGGGAGCGGAGGGCAGTCAGAGCGAGGGGCGAGGCGAGCGAGCAGTGCTCGCCGTGGCCGAGCACAAGTGAGTGGCCAGGTAGCCGAGCCGGTGACTCCTGCGAGCGGACACCCGGGACCCGGGCTACCCCCAGGCTCCCCTCCGCTCCCTCCCGCCGTCCAGCGCGCCGGCTGGTCCAGTTCCCGGAAGGGAAATACCCCGCCGACCCCTGGCCGGGCCCCGGCCGCTGGGGCACGGCGACGACATGGAAACAAACCCAGTCCTCCCCATAGCGCACCTGACACAATACACTACATGAGCCACTCACCCTACACTTCTCTTTCACGCTTAGAATATGATAGATAGACCAATCACAGTATGATCTGCGCTCTTGGGAAAGATGCAATAGGATTCCGTCTCGTAGTATGGTGGATTAATATAGTAAACACTTAACAAAATCATTGGAAAAGTGTAACTAAATCCGTGGTAATTATTTTACGGAACAATCCTGTGTTTTTTACATGAAATTCTTGGGACTAAAATTTACAACAATATGGTTATTTTACATGTTCTCCGGAATATTCCAGAAAAGATGTCGTAAAATAACAGTGACCAGTAAAATTACTTTGCTTTGACAGGAAAATTACGGGTTGCCCGAATTTTTACGTGTACTTTTCTGTAAAATTACGGGTTTTACGAATTTTTACGTGTACTTTTCTGTAAAATTACAAGATCTGTAATTTTACAGAACTAGTTTAGTAAACTTAACATAGTCTGTAAAATTACCAGAACATTTCTGTACCAGATTACAGGTATTCTCTTGTAAAGTTACAATTTTTTTTAACAGTGTAGCCTCCTCATCCCATGTGATGGGCAAGCGGGCGGGGGGAGGCGGTGGAGGGGACCTCGGCCTCGCGGGAGGAGGTGGTGGAGGGCAGCTTGGACGGGGTGCGGGCCGTCGCTTCCCAAGCACAAGTTCAGCCTATAACAAAATAAAATACATCTCAGGTTACACTCCAGGACTAGGCTTGTTCGGTGTCGGACTTTTCACACCGGTTTCCGGTGACGGAAATAACCGATTTTTCACCGGATTACCGGTAAACGGTATTTTACCGGTATCATAAAAAATACCGGTAGTGACAAAATTACCGGTTTAGGGAAAAAAACCGGTATTGCGGTATTTTTAAAATACCGTTTTTTTTTTTAAATTAAAAAAAAATTGTATTTTTAAAAAGAAAATTCTTAAAACCAAACAGGCAGCCGGGAGAGTGTAGAAAAATGAAACATATTCACCAGAAAATACAACATTTTATTTTAACTAGGTTCAGGGTTTAGGAATGAACTCCCCGTTCATTTTCAGAAATATTTGCTGTTCCGAGTGCTCCCCGGTCAGCAGACGCCGGGTATCGCATATTATTTGCCCCCCTTGACTGAACAGTCTTTCTACCGATGTACTGGTTGCCGGCACAGACAGATATTTTTTGGCCAGCTTGCAAATACCTGGAAAGATGGGCCCATTTTAGAGCGTCGGAGTCGGGGTCAATGGCAGGACAAGCCGCGTACCTCTGCAGCTCTGCTTTTAGCCGTTCATGCTGTGTCAAGCTTTGAGTTCCTTCTCCACCCGGCAAACCAGCGGCCTCCTTAAGTTTGCCAAAAATCCCGGCCAGACCCAGTTTTGCCTTCTTGGCTGGAGGTTCCTCGCCTTCTACACTTGAAGTGCTTGCTGGAAATAAAACTAGGTAGATGTAGTTACCCTTAGGACACTGTAAAAAAATACTTATTTTTAAAATTATTATTTTCGAAAATGTAAATTAATTTTTAACGGTGTCAATTTTTGAGCTAGAATGCCCATTTTCGAACTCGTCCGAGGTATTCAAGCCAAGAAGCTACAGTAAAAATTCAGCTCGATATCTGTACTCGTTCTCGAGTTATCGTGCGTACAGACAGACAAACAACCAGACAAACAAACAGACAGGAGCCAAATCCGATCAGTGAAGTAATAGGCTTCGCTATCGCTCAGCCAAAAAGAAAAATTAAAAATCCTCCTGACTTTACCGCGTGGACAAGTGGCCAGGAAATATTTACGATAAGCTACATTTTTGTGTTTTCTTACCACTAGGTAGATGTACGCCAGACCACGTCTCGCGTAACAGGCTTCGCGATATCTCGCGAAACATTGTTACGCTGCGACGCGCCTGCGTACATCTACCTAGGCCTGCGGCGCTGTCAGTATGGATAAGGATGCCATTAAAAAAACGCTTCGAGTAACGAAACAGTAAGCGACATTAAATTTCACTCGTGCAGACGGTTCCGGCGATATGCAAGTCAGTGATAAGCGAAAATCAGAGAAATACACAACTCTACGCGTAAATTAAGGACTTTTTGTCCAAATTTGACGTTGCAGCGGCTTAACGGTGCAAGATACGGCCAAACGGACGAAATTTCCGCCCAAAGGGTCGTAACTCGTCGATATACCCCGGAAACGACACCCAACATGCCTTTTAGGACTTTTCTTCCTTTAGTCACGCAGTAGCGGCTAAACGGGAAGAGATACGGCCAAACGGACGAAATTTTCGCCTAGAGAGTCGCAACTCGCCGAGTTACCCCTTAGGACACTAAACAATTTTTTTTTTAAATTATTTTTTCGAAAATGTAAATTAATTTTTAACGGTGTCAATTTTTGAGCTAGAATGCCCATTTTCGAACTCGACCGAGCTTTTTCGGCAAGGAAGCTACAGTAAAAATTTTAGCTCGATATCTGTACTCGTTCTCAAGTTATCGTGCGTACAGACAGACAAACAAACAGACAAACAGACAGACAAACAGACAGGAGCCAAATCCGATCAGTGAAGTAATAGGCTTCGCTATCGCTCAGCCAAAAAGAAAAATTAAAAATCCTCCTGACTTTACCGCGTGGACAAGTGGCCAGGAAATATTTACGATAAGCTACATTTTTGTGTTTTCTTACCATTAGCTTGCCTCTGGTTTTCGGCTCCTTCCAGAGATGTCAGCTCCTGCAGAATGCATTGTTCCGCATCCTGTACGTCAGTCTCTTTCAGTGAACCCTCAAAACGTGGGTCAACGTCCCATTGGTTCGTACCTTGGTCGTGCTACGTGCATCATTACCTTGAATCCCTCGTTGGTGACAATATTGTAGGGCAGCCCGGCCCGGGCAACAAAATATGCCACGCCCTGATGTAGCCTTTGAGTAGTACGGCTGTCAGGCGCTGCATAATTCCGAACGCTTGGCTGAAGAAATTGCCCTTGTCGTGGCGTTGGTGAAGGCGACGAACTGAAAAAAGAAAACGGAAAAATTTGACAGGTCGCAGTCGCACACACTTGGACGCCGCCACGCCCCGCCCGCGGCGCCGGCGAAATTTTGCCCTCGCATCACGCTTCCGCCGCCGAAAACGCGGGGCGCGGGGGGCCCGGGGCCCGGCGCCCGGCGCGGGCCCGGGCCCGCGGCCCGCCCCCCGATCTCCGACCGGGGCTCTGGTTCGGGTTCGACTCCCGGCGGCTGCTGTCTGTACTTACCGTTGTATCGGTGACGCAGGGGGCGTAGGCGAGGGAGATGACGGTAGTGCTGGAGACCGTGATGCAGAGTCTAGATCTAGATCCGACGAATTCTCAGGTCCAGAGCTAGGATCGTCGACGTCTGCTTCGTCGTCTGAGGCTTGGCTATAGCGCTTTTGCGCCTCGATATCCCTCTTGATTGTGAGGAATACAGAGTGATGGCGACTACTTAGGTGGGTTTTAAGATTCGTTGTGCCACCACCCAGCTTGACCTCCCCCTTGCAGTAGTTACACACCGCTAGCGATTTGGACTGCTTTGCAAAATGGTCCCAGTAAGGGCTCTGATTTTTTCTAGAGCTCATGATCAGTACTTCTGTAAACACAACAGACGAAAAAATGCATGTACAAATGTGTGAGACGAAGAGCCCTAACTCTGTCACTCTGTCGCAAGGCGCGTTGGCCGCCCGCCCCGCCGCTGCCGCTGCCGCTGTGGGCGGCTCTGTAGCTGTGCTGTCAGTTCAACCTAACCTAGCGACCGGGCGCCGGCTGGGTGCCGGGCCGGGCCGGGGCGAGCGGTGTGACAGAATTATGCACTCAAAAACAGTGCGATGATGGGACCTGAACTTCGACACTTTCCCACGCTCTTTTCAGACGTATTTTGACAAAAATCCACAGAATTAATGCTTCACAGATGCTTCCGAGCACAAAAGATCAGTATTTTATCACACAACTATGCCACAGAACTTGAAATCATTGAATTTTCCCCTTCGCTAGTGAACAAATAAGGATGTGCACTTTATGCTTTTTGGGACCCCGTGATTATGCCCTTAAAAATCCCCCTATTATGCCCTGATTATGCTCATTTTTTTCTGGATTATGCTGCCTTAATGCCACCTTTTTTCCGAATTATGCGTTTTTATGCTTTTTGCGGGTTTTTTAAGGTGAGTGGGTAAAAATAATCCACGAACAAGACGGCGTTAATTGGGGGAGTGTACGTCGATTGCGGACATACCTGAGGAGGAAGGAACCTGGACTGTCGATTACGGACATCGAGGGGAGAAAGATATATTTATGCGTGGGAAGGAAGTGGATATTGTCGATAGCGGACATCCCCGACGGGCGCGCGTTACTGCCTACTTCCCCGGGGCTAGTGTTGTATGTAAAAGGGAAATTGTTTTGTGACTGTAATAGTAATTAGATGCATCAACCTTACCTTCTTATTTTACCTTACTCCTTCAGTAATCTAGGCAGCTGTGGACAGCCCATCCGCTCTAGTGGCGCGAAGCTCGGTGGATTCCAATAGAATTTGCGATAAAACATAGTAAAAGTCTCAAAGTAAAGGTAAATACGGTTAAAATATATGTGTTTAAGTGGTAAAATGGCAATATAGCCCACAATTATGCCCTAATTATGCGAAAAGTTCATTATGCTGCGATTTTGTAGAATTATGCGGTTTTATGCTCTCTAGATTCGAGCTCTACACTGCACCAGGGTGCTAAAAAGTACTTTTTCCATCGATTTGGGACATGTTTAGGAAATTATGCGATTATGCGAAAGCATAAAGTGCACATCCTTATGAACAAAGGATGGGGAAGCGGGGAATGACAAACCTCATTTTTCTAACTTCTGACCAAAAATTATCAGGTTTTTTCACACGAGGACAAATGACTGAATCACAGAAACATTTTGAGTAAGGTCTCAGACCTCCCCATCACTCTAAAACGACATTTCTAGCCCTGAACATGGTAATTTGGCCTCCATATTGGGACCCTGAACCGACACATTTCCACATCTTTTCAGACGTATTTTGACAAAAACCCACAGAATTAATGCTTCACAGATGTTTCCGAGCACATATAGATCAGTATTTTATCACACAACTATACCACAAAACTTGAAAAGACTGAAATTTTATATGCTCAATGTACAGGCTCAACCCTCACCCTGAGAAGCAAACTTTTTCCCACGATCACTTCACGAACCCACGAACATTTCACATCACACTTCACCACAAAATAAATCACTCTACTTACAAATAGCACGTCCATTTCCCTCCTCTCGGCTGCAGAGGGATGGAGGATAATTTCAGGGCACTCGGCGCACGATAACTTTCCACAGGGTCCTGCCATGGTGGAACCTTGTCGAGCAATGAATACTGACCTACCTCGTCGAGGGTTTCCGCCGGCGGTAAGGGTGTGCTCAGTTTGTTAGCTTTAAGCTCCTCAGCCAATCAGCGATCGCGACCATATTTCTGATACAGACGGGTTTGTTCTAAACTCACCTCATATAGTCGTCTGCTTGGACACTCTATGCATCCCTGCGCAGGCGGGGGAGGAGGTGGACCAGGCTGTCGCCGGGCGGTAGCAGGGAGGAGGGGGCAACTACCCTCCGTCACAGGGCGGCTCCACTCTTGCCTTGTCACCCATAGCGCTTTCTAGCCAAAGCGGCACGGTGGCTACGTGCACTAACGGACTAACTTCGGACCGCGTGGCGCGGGTTCGACTCTCACCTCTCCACTTTTCCATTTCACCTGCGGCAAAGACAGGATTGAGGTGTCAAACGCTTAGAGATCGTATACATTTTTTAAAAAAAATACTTACCTGTTTTCCTTCGCTTTCACTTGTATCTTCAACCTCTTATGTATGACACAAGGTACACTCCTGGATGAACACGCGGCTGTTTCAAACCCGAGTCGTTGGTTACGCGCCCGCTGTGGAGTCGGCGCACCTGCGGTGTTGCCACAGGGGGTGCGGTCCAATTAGCGCGCTCCAAGCGCTCTCGGAGCGCTTGGAGCGCGCTCCTATCCACTAGCCGCTCGGGCGCTGCCGGCTTTCGTAATTTCTTGCGCTCCGCCGCGCTCCAACTACCCCCTCGACCATCGGAGGGGTCAGTTGATGGCAATAACCAGATGGAGTTGAGGTTCAAAAGTCAAAACGTCTAAATAAAGCGCTGGGATGAGTTGGAGCGCCGGGAGCGCGAGTGGACCACGTCTGGGAGCGCGTAGCGAGTGTAGCGCTTGGAGCGTTCGGAGCATGCTAGTGGACCGCACCCCTGGTCGGCGCGCCATCCCTCCGCGGCGCAGCACACACATTCTCATACTCGCGCGCGAAATTCAAATGGCGATCCTCGACATGCCGGCTAGGTTACGCATGTGATCCTCGATGTTACGCCCCTCCACTTAGGTTAGGTTGGGTTAGGACCCTGTGGGTCACTTAGGCCCTTAGGTTGGGTTAGGACCCCCCTATGATACCCTTTCTCCTCCCCCAAGGAGGCCCCCCTGCTCCGTTCTCACAGGCCGTCAGAATGGGCAACCAAGATGGCTGCCCGTCAGAATGGGCTACCTATACTACTGTGCGCCTACAAATTTCAATCCCGTTTTCATGTCATTCTGCGATTAAAGAACTTCTGTTGTCAAACTATTGAGGTAAGTCCTACATTGCAATGTTTAATCAAACAGCACATGGATTATGCTAAACTGGCCCTAATTTTTTTGTTTCATAGTTACGGGGAGTTCCAAGGTGGTACCAACAGGGTGAAAGCTTCTAATCGCTCTTCAATTCCAAAATTCTAGAAGGAGTATGTCGCATTTCAAGTCAATGAAACAATACGTCTTTGGTAACTGACTTTAATGAAATAAGGAGTATTGGTTCCAGAATTACCGATTTCTCACTGCCATTTCAATTGTTTAAAACCTTACAGAATCAAACCCACTAACCATGATTGCTCTCATTAAGCAATAAAAGACTCACAGGTTCTTGACGTCTCTGGAGAACGATCAAGAAGCTACTTTATTTTTGTAATGAAATGCAACATGTGCAAATTTTTGTTGCCAAGAAAATTAAGTTGTCACCTATTTCGTAATAAATGAAGAGGAATGCATAAATGCCTGAGGAAGAATTTCATAATTTTTAGGAGTATTTGGATCTAAAATCAGAAAAAAATGCAGTGGTGAGTTATGGTAAATTATATTTTCACAGTTAAATTTTGCCTGTAGTTATATAAATTTTTTTCCCTGCACAGTGCATTACACGTATTTCATTAGGATGTATTGTTTTCAGGTGAAATATCTGACATCCCTTCTCAGACAGGGAATGGATGCTGGCAAGTTTGTTACCAAAATACTGTCTGCAGTAATCAACAATCAGCTTGTGAAATCCTTTTCATGGGAGGTAGTATCACATTCATCAGCAGCAAAACTTTTTGTGCCATTTAAAGTTTGTATGCAAATAATGTAACTTTTTACAGGATGGCCACAAAACCCACATCATATTTTGAGTGTTCTTATTTTCTTGATTTGAAAGTGTTTCTAGGTTTGTAGCAATATTATCCTTAAGGGGAGGCTACATTGAAATGGCCATCGCCATGATTAAAAATGAAAAGTATTATGGAAATGCAAAATCTATGTACAGTATTTATTGCAAGGAACTGTTCGCAAACATTGTCTGGGGTCTGTAAATCCAAGCTTTCAGAAGTTCTTACGTTGAGATGTCATTTGCAGCATGTTACAAAAAATGGTCTGTGCTCAACAAATTTGACTGTAAACAGTTGAGGTAAATTTCTTTGATATACAGGAGGACAAAGCATTAATTTGGCTTAATCAGTTCATAGTAATTAGTTCATAAATTTTGTGTCTGCTTTAAGATTTGATATTTGAGGTCCACCAAACAATTTCAAAAGTTCAAAACAGATAAAATTATTATTGCTTTCACAATTTTTTTTACACAAAATGAAGAAAATGTGTAAATTGGTTGAAGCAAATTTGAAGAGCTCTCTGTAAAGCCTGTATTCACAAATTACCTTCTCTGAAACTTGAGACCTGATGCACAGGGAATCTTTGGAGCATTAAAGAAATGTTTCTGAAATGACCGTTAAAATTAAACAAGAGGACTATTTAAAAGGGGATGCTACAAATCTATAGGGATAATAAATTTTCCAAGGACCAAGTAAAGTCTGGGAAGAGAAGTCTAAATGGTCATGTATGAAACAGTAAGCCAAGCAAGTCATTTCCCAATAATGGTGATTTTTACACAAAATTGCAATCCTTTCAGTGAAGCCTTTTCCTATCCTATCTTTATTCTCATTATTCTCATGCTTTAAATAACATTTAGATGCATTCTTCTCTTTATTTTTAAAGTGTCTGTTCTCTCACTTATCAACCAGATCTTTCAAGAACAGAGTGCAAAATCCACGCACGGTTTAAACACCAAGGTGCAGATCTTGGCCCCTTTCTTCCTGTACTATTTCTTTCGTTATTTTTTGTAGGTGTCACTCTTTTTTTTCTGTTAGATGTAAATCCGTGTTGAATTTAGGTATTCTTTTCAAACTGCTGTGCCTATTACATCTCTCTTGACATTATTTCATTGTTGGCTGTGCGATAGCGAAGCCTATTACTTCACTGATCGGATTTGGATCCTGTCTGTCTGTTTGTGTGTCTGTCCGCACGATAACTCGAGAACATGTTGAGATATCAAGTTGAAATTTTAACTGTAGCTTCCTTGCCCAAAAAGCTCAGTCGAGTTCGAAAATGGACATTCTAGCTCAAAAATTGACACCGTTAAAAATTATTTTACATTTTCGAAAAAATAATTTTAAAACTAAATATATTTTTACATTGTCCAAAGGGGTAACACAGCGAGTTGCGAAACTTCGGAAGAAAATTTCGTCCGTTTGGCCGTATCTCTTACCGTTTAGCCGCTGCAGCGTCAAATTTCGACAAAAAGTTCTTAATATACGCGTAGAGTTGTGTATTTATCAAAGTTATCACAGACAAGCATATCGCCGGAACCGTCTGCACGAGTGAAATTTAATGGCGCTTACTGTTTCGTTACTCGAAGCGTTTTTTTATGGCATCCTTATCCATACTGACAGCGCCGCAGGCCTCGGTAGATGTACGCAGGCGCGTCGCAGCGTAACAGTGCTTTGCGAAATATCGCGAAGCCTGTTACGCGAGACCTGGTCTGGCGTACATCTACCTAGTTATCAGTTTAAGTTCTAGACAAAGAAGTGACTTATAGTTATTCTGTTTTTTTAGTAGTTTTGTAACTTTCTTATGACTGCAAAGTTTGTTGTTGTGTTATACTTTTATTTTCAGTAACATGATACCAGTAGCCTGAATTAAAAAACTAATGACTTCCTTTGGTTGTGTTATTTCTCCTAGAAATATATGATGCATGGCTTAACAATTTAAAGAATAATAAGAAGGCCGAACTCATTACGGGATATTTTTACATCAATTGACTCATGACATAGTTTGTGCACTGCACACGATGTGATCAGGTGACTCAGGGAACAGACAAATAACAAAGTGATGTCATTGGCTGAGCGATAGCGAAGCCTATTACTTCACTGATCGGATTTGGCTCCTGTCTGTCTGTTTGTTTGTGTGTCAGTGCGCACTATAACTCGAGAACGGGTTGAGATATCGACCTGAAATTTTTACACTAGCTTCTTTGCCCAAAAAGCTCGGTCGAGTTCGAAAATGGGCATTCTAGCTCAAAAATTGACATTGTTAAAAATTAATTAAAAATTTTTTAAAATTATTTTCAAAATAAATATTTTTTTAGTATTAAGGGGTATTTCGACGAGCTGCGACCCTGCGGACGGAAATTTCGTCCGTTTGGCCGTATCTCGCACCGTTAAGCCGCTGCAGCGTCAAATTTGGGCAAAAAGTCCTTGATATACGCGTAGAGTTGTGTATTTCTCAGATTTTCGCTTATCACCCGTCTGCAGGAGTGAAATTCTATGGCGCTTACCGTTTCGTTACTGGAAGCGTGTTTTTATGGCATCCTAATCCATACTGACAGCGCCGCAGGCCTAGGAAGATGTACGCAGGCGCGCCGCAGCGTAACAGTGTTTCGCGAGATATCGCGAAGCCTGTTACGCGAGACGTGGTCTGGCGTACATCTACCTAGTTTGACATGAATAGGGGCATTGGGACATATAAATTCATCGCATATTCTCATCTTAATGATGTTAAAATTACTTTCAAATGACCCTTTGATGTCAGGTGACATCACTTTGACATTTATCTGTTCCCATGATCAAAAGGAAGTGAGAAAAAAAGGGGGGAGGAGCGGGGCGGGGACGACTTGGCCCAGGGAAACAGATCTCTCCCCTACACTTTACAAAAACGAGGAATCGAATTTCAGTCCCTGCTTTCCCTTACGAGGCCCATATGTGCGAGAGACATGACAGAGGGCCCCCGTTCCTTTTTTTCCCTTCGACAGTAATTCTCCCCTGGTTTGGCCGACCCGCCTGCTACAGTGGTTGGTCCTCCCTGGAAACCAGGCAGGCCGCTCGCACCGCCTTTCCCGTGTCTGTAAGGTGATGCTCTCCACGCAGAGCAAGGCCGGGCCCAAGCTGCCGCGTGTCCGCGATAGTGCATCCCTCGCGGGGCCCGGCCGGACTTCGAGATACTGCGTCTCTGCATGCTCCCCACGAGTCCGCCTGTGTCTGCGTGCTGAGCCCCATCGCGGGGTCCGGCCGGGCGCCTTGGGACCTAACTCCGTCAGGCGCCTGCGTGCTGAGACACCTCGCGGGGCCCGGTAGGGCGCCATGGGACCTAACTCCGTCCGGCGTGTCTGCGTGCTGAGCCACGACGCGGGGCCCGGCCGCTTGCCATGAGACTTAACGTCGTAACTCAGTCCGGTTTTCTCTGCGTGCTGAGCCACCTCGCGGGGCCCGGCAGGGCGCCTTGGGACCTAACTCCGTCGGGCGTGTCTGCCTGCTGAGCCACCCCACGGGGCCCAGCCGGGCTCCGTCAAGCTGTTTCTGCAGAAATAGTGGCGAGATGGTATGGTTGACCCCGGCATGTTCCAGAGACGAGTGAGAGCAGAGCCGCTCAGCTGTTGTGGTGGCGGGCTATGACGGCCCACCCCCTGCCCGCGTTGCAGCTGTTCCAGCAGACCATCGGTGTCCCTGTGAAGCGGGAGATCAGCCCCACATACTCCACCGGAAGAAAGTTGTAAAACTCCTCCAGCAGGTCTGCAGTGTAGTTATCTACTACAATTACTTCACCTGTAATTTGTATAACAGATTGATCCCATTAATATTGAGGGACGAGACGACAGCGGGGGTGGAGATTGGAGAAATGTGTGAAAGGAAAGTATATTTCAATGATAAAGCAATAAAATTCTTACTGCCGACAGCGTTGAAGGCGCTGAGTGCCTCGAACAGGCGCCCAGGATCCACCCAGGTCTCTTCATCTGTTGGAGGAGGCAGCTCTGCACCACCGGGCACCACCGGCAACTGTCTCTCTGGCTCAAGGTGCGCTGCAGGCCTCTTCAGCGACGGCTCTTCATCTCCGGAGCTGGAGTCGGGCTGCTGAGCAGTGCTTCCTGGAATAAAAGGCGCAACGCTTAGCATCAACCGGGTAGGCAACCCATGCGTCTAGGCGGAGCGCCTGCGACATACTGGATAGGCCAACAGCACTTGTGTAAAGTGCGCGGCCTACTCGGAGAGCCCAAGCGCAGGGGGAAGCAGGAATCAAAGTCCTGGTACCCAAACTTTCGTGCCGTCACCAACCGAAGAGTTTATTGTGGGGGCACCTTTAGCCGGTTTAGCACAAGCTTTGACATCAGCTATCAGGAGCGAGCACGAAGCACGTGTCAGGTCCACTTGGCCCGCATTCCCCCAAATCTTTAGGCTTGGGGCCAACTTTACTAAAGCAAGCTGCTGATACTAAAGAGTCATCTGCTAAAAATGTGTCATGACACATACCCATGCATTTAGCCAGCCGGAACTCTGCATGGATATGCTTGCACACGCTGTTTGAATCTGGGCAGGAGCAGGTGTACATGTGGCCACAGAGATTGCCGCACTGGGAGCAGCGAGCATCACAGCAACAAAACGGGGCTGCAGTGCGGCGCACGGTATAGGTTTTGTTGTTCTCTGTCGCCGACGCCACTCTCCATTGCGGATGGGCACCGACAACACTCGCCGCTCCAATAGCCTTTGCCGATTTATGTCGGTTAGGGATATCTCTGGCTCTCCCTACAATAAAAAGCAGAATGGTAAAACCAACTTGTGAATGCGAAGAGGTCACCTGTAGAGCATGTCTGTATATCGACTCAGAGAAACTACCACACGGAAAAACTTCGTCCTGGTTTTCAAGCAGCCCCGGAAACCCCGTGTATTTTTTCCATAAAAGGTGCTTGGTTTTTCCAAAACTGCTTGGAAACCAAGACGTCGTTTTCCCTGAGCAACTAAGAGTTGACACAAAAGCTCCTGCTGTAGCAATTTTTGAATTTTGTAACAAAAAATTGTATCCGGCTTAGGCATTTTTACAGAAGTCCAGAAGTTAGTAAAAATTAAGTCTATGGTCATTTAAGGTGCCCCCACAATGAACTCTTCGGTAGGTGACGGCTGGAAAATTTTGAGTACCAGGAATTTCGTTCCTGATTCGCCCTGCGCTTGGGCTCTCTTGGGGTAGGCTGCCACCTTCACACGAGTGCCCTAAGTATTCCACACACTCCTGCAAGTATTATATCTTTTGCCTTTGTTACTATCATCATACTGATAATTACTTAATTTAATGTTCATTCGACAACCACAACCACGCAACGATGATTTATCATACACAGTGGGATCGATGGCTCGCTCTCGCTCGACACCCTGTCCATAGTCGGCTCCGCCTAACGCACGGATTCTCGCTGTCGCGCTTGTGACCCGTCGCGCCTACGAGCTGTCGCGCTTGTGACCCGTCGCTCCTGCGAGCTGTCGCGCTTGTGAACCGTCGCGCCTGTGGGCTGTCGCGCTTGTGAACCGTCGCGCCTACGAGCTGTCGCGCTTGTGACCCGTCGCGCCTGCGAGCTGTCGCGCTTGTGACCCGTCGCGCCTGTGGGCTGTCGCGCTTGTGACCTACGTCGATTTCCTACCTCTGGACCACTGTGCGGCGCGGGCCTACTGCCGACGTTACACGGGGCCCGGCTGGGCGTCAAGCCGCCGCGTGTTCACGAGAGTTCAACCCTCGCGGGGCCCAGCCGAGCATCCATCTGCTGCGTCTGCGTGCTGAGCGACCTCGCGGGTCCCGGCCGGGCGCCATGGGACGTAACGTCCTGACTCCGTCAAGCTGTTTCAGGTCAGAGGCGCCGCGCCGCGCCGCCCCCGTGCCCGCTCCGCTGCACCAGGCATGTGCTAGCCGTGCAGGGCGGCGCCGGCACCTGGGGGTGGGCCGGGCCGAACAGGTCAGACACGGAAAAAAAGGGTTGGCTGTAGCCATCAGCATTGCTTTGTTGAGTGCAAGTTGGTTGCCTGCATCGGACATGTCGGTTGAGACGAACAAGTGAGTTGGTTGGGCAAGTACAGCTCTCTTGGTAGGCCATGGCTGGTTCCTGCAACCAAGTCGGCTTTGCTGAGGGAAGGTCGGTTGCTGGAACCACCTGAGTTGATCATATGCCGCGATCGACTGGCTCCTCAACAGCCGAGGTTGACCAAGTAGCCGGGTCCACCTCCTACCGACTGTCGCCGCTGTGGCGCAGTGGTCTCCGTTCCTGGCGGCTGAGTGGAGGTCGAGGTTCGACTCCGGCCGGCGCCCATCCAGTTTCTCCATGCGTGGTCTCTTCCGACATTGGTCAACGTAAACAGAAAAAGGAGATGGACCGGAAATAAATAAAAGGCTACGGAAAAGGGAGACCACGTGTATTCTTTTGACTCTTTTCTCATTTTCTGCTCAAACCGACCGCCTGATCACAGGAACCAACCATCTGATCCTTGCGACCATTCTTTCCAGTTGTCACCACCAAGCATAAAATTCGGGACGGTTCTCACGACTGACCAAACGATGGTTAGGACGACCGTCTTTTTGATCCTCAGAATCAACTTTTCGCTTCTCGTAACAAGCCTCTGACTACTAAGCCGTTTGGTTCTTACAATCAGATAGTCGATAGCGCCCCCAGCTACCAGGAATTTCGGTTGTGGCAATCAACTTCTAATTGTGACAACCAATCATTTTTTTCCGTGGAGGCGCCGCGTCGCGCCGCCCCCTGCGTGCTGAGCCCCCTCGCGGGGCCCGGCAGGGCGCCATGGGACCTAACTCCGTCAGGCGCCTGCGTGCTGAGCCACCTCACCTCGCCCGGGCGGGCGCCATGGGACCTAACTCCCTCCGGCGTGTCTGCGTGCCCAGCCCCCTCGCAGGGCCCGGCCAGGCGCTTTGGGACCTAACTCCGTCAGGCGTGTCTGCGTGCTGAGTCCACTCGCGGGTCCCGGCTGGGCGCCATGGGACCTAACTCCGTCCGGCGTGTTTGCGTGCTGAGCCCTCTCGCCTCGCCCGGCCGGGCGCCATGGGACCTAACTCCGTCCGGCGTGTGTGCGTGCTGAGCCACGACGCGGGGCCCGGTCGTGCGTGCGTTAGACACAAATTCTACAACCAATATACAGGAAACTAAATATGGCCAGCATAACGCTGGAACAAGGTTAATCTGTGCAACAACAAGGTAAAAGAAACATACATATCAATAAGGTTTAAATTAAAATTGTACACCACTACATCTAAATAACGGAGTTATGCACCAGGGGAAAAGGAAAAAAGATCGAAACCCGTGTACCAACTGGATAATTGGCACTGTTATATTGTTTCTGTCAGAATTTCCTACTCTAGTAAAAAGCTGCATAAAACTACATTTTTTGTACTACGTAGCCCACTGCTGTGTATTCAAGTAAAACTACAAACGATTGTCAGTATTATTATTTATGGGCATTAGTAGCAGCTAGGAGCAGGTACCGGGTAGCAAATATGTAAAGGGAAGTAAATTAGGAGGTGAGGGTGGGTGTGGGGGGCAGGTAGCTTGGAATCAATTGGGATAGACCATTTGAACGTAAGGAACTAAGAACCTGGAGTCTATCTTCGTCGGTCAACATTTTCAGTTTCCTGGACGATGGCCATAGGAAATTTGCCATTTTATGGCGTATGTCACAGATATAAACTCTATCCATTTCCTCCATGATCCTGCGCTTAAGCAACTGGATCAACTGGTTTTCACTAACTTCCTTGCAGTGGTCCATAAGGGCCACCCGTGACAGGCACACATGTTGGAGAGTGGGGACGTTGTCAGCCTGGAGCTTGACTGATTCAACTTTGAAGGGGTTGAGAAGTTCAATAAAGCTCAATAGTTTTTCCTTCTGCACATACTTAAGTCTATCCAGTTGCTCTCGTTCGGCCAAAGCAGTAGAAAGCTAGGATACAAAAATATTATTTACTAACTAAAGCACAGTAAAAATATCGCGAGGAGTTCAAACATTTAATTTAAAAATTTTAGAAAAGCGAAATAAATACTGATCCGTCCTGTTAACTAGACATAGGCATGGCATGAAACGGATGCGTCCTTTTTTCCCGCACCGCGTGGGAGTTGATGCACGGTACAAAACCACAGATTTTTTTACAGTTAAGCACAGGCAGGGGCAGGAGAAGGTTTCTTACCTGGTCATAATTATCATAAATCGACTGGAACATAGCGAGGGAAGTATTCCAGCGAACCTCCATCTCTTGCTTCAGCGTCGTTTTCAAAATGTTGTTTATATTAGAACTTTTCACGTATGTCACAAGAGCTTTTGAATGATGATGCACAAATGCATATTCCAGCGGCTGAAACTGCCGCTGCCATTGAGCTTTCAGGTTGGCAACCATGGGACTGTCAGTGTTCTTATGTGATATTTCCTTTTGTATCCCTATCCAGAGCGAGCCTGCTAGGTCAGCTCCTACGTGGCGGTTCATTAACCGTTCCAGTGGGATAAGGACACTGACAAGATCGCTCACTGCGTCAAAGTCAATTCCTGCCAGATAAAACTCTTCTGATTTTTTCTGGAGGATCTTAGCAATCTGTCAAAGGGAAATTAATATTACTAAATATTACAGGGGGGAAATACCAATAAACACAGCCTAAGAGCTACGAAACGACAGCCTGCACTGTTAACAATTCCGTAGCATATTACGGAAATGGTTACGGAGAGCACCGCAGTATTTTTTACGGCGTGGTCCGTATCTCCAAAATACGGCAAAAACCGTAGTTGTAAATTACGGCCGCTTCCGTACCTGTTAAAGTACGGATAGTCCCATAAAAAGTTTCCATACACGGTGCCGTAGAAATAGGGAATTTCTTTTTCGCTGGCAGAGAAGGGTTCAAGTGGACAAGCAGCTCCCTGACATTTTCCACGATGGGACGCGCTTCCTTGTTCAGCGTGTCAATCGGGGAAATCGGAGCGCGTTGTGTGGGTTGCCTACCGACAAGGCGGCCGCGCCGATGGGTTAGGCCTCTCTGCCCGTGCATTTTCTAGAGGGTTTCAATGCGGAGACACGAGTTTTAATGCAAAAAAAATAAATCTTTTATTAATGGAAATTACAGAAAATGGTAATACAGTACAAGGATATAGTTTGAGCTTAACAAACAAATGCAATTACACAATGCCAAAGGTCTTACGCCGCTCGCTAGTTCTTGACACAAATTCAGCTAGAATTTCATCCAGGTCTAGTGCCATGGCTTCGTCCCTATGAACATGTAGCAGTGCAAGATGCGTCAGTCTATTTTGCTTTATGGGAAGCCGAAGGAATGTCCCAAGGCGGTTAAGAGCACTTAGGGACCGCTCACAAGAAGTAGAGGTAGCAGGAACTGTGAGAATTAAGGGGGCAGTAGCGCCATTTACACTTTTTTTTAAACCAAATTTGTCTAAGTTTCCCTATTTTTCAGAGCTCTATGGTTGTACTAAGAGGTATCTGTGCTTGCTAAGTTAAAAGAGGGTACTTTCAGGGTAAAGTTTCAAAAAATGTTATTGACTTTACTCTTTTTATAATGGGGTTTACGGTTGACTAAAGGAAACACTGCACATTTGGCTTGAAATTACACTAAGTCACTGCGCGCAAGGTTTTTCAGTTACCGTTCAAAATATCTCAACCAAATTTTAACCACACATATTATACACCCAGGCAAATAAAATGATCCTCTAGCTTTGTGATGTGTCATCTGGAACTATGTCAAAACTTGAAAAGTAACTAGTCTTTAAAAACATATGAAAATTTACCACTGTATAATTTTTTTTGACAGACTTAAAATGCTTCAATACTAAAACCCAAGGGTCATTTTGAGGACCATGACTAGTACTAGCATCGCAAAAAATTTCAGGCTAAAATCCCAAACTGTTCTCTCAGAATCATGCGCGCAAGGTCAAAAAATTTTTGAAAAAAAAAAGTTTTGAAAAAACCTCGCAATTGGTTTTGTAGAAAGGTCAAATGATTTTTTAAGCAAAAAAAAAAAAGTCGATTTTTTTTTCAAAAAAATGACGCTACTGCCCCCTTAAAATGACTAGTCTTTCTACTTGGTCTATCATTTCTCTAGAAATTTTAGGAAGACTGGCTAGTTGTTTTGCATACTCCCTTACAGTTGCTGGACTAGATACTACTTTTTTGACTATTTGAAGTTGGGCAAGTAGTGAGTTGATATCAAAGTCAGTAGAATGCACGTCAAGTGCTTCCTGGAGGTCACTACGTGACATGTTTACTGATGTGGAGGGATCCAGCAGGAGATTTTCAAGCTTGGCTAGACGGTTCATTCCAGGCTGCTCAAACCTCCTTTCCAGCTCGCTCTTGGACCAATCTAGAACAGCTATAAAATCCTGCCGAAGTTTTTCCCTTGCTAAAAGTTGCGCTCACTGTTAAAAAAAATTGTAACTTTACAAGAGAAGACCTGTAATTTGGTACAGAAATGTTATGGTAATTTTACAGACTATGTTAAGTTTACCAAACTAGTTCTGTAAAATTACAGATCTTGTAATTTTACAGAAAAGTACACGTAAAAATTCGTAAAACCCGTAATTTTACAGAAAAGTACACGTAAAAATTCGGGAAACCCGTAATTTTCCTGTCAAAGCGAAGTAATTTTACTGGTCACTGTTATTTTACGACATCTTTTCTGGAATATTCCGGAGAACATGTAAAATAACCATATTGTTGTAAATTTTAGTCCCAAGAATTTCATGTAAAAAAATACAGGATTGTTCCGTAAAATAATTACCACGGATTTTGTTACACTTTTCCAATGATTTTGTTAAGTTTTTACTATTAATCCACCATACTACGAGACGGAATCCTATTGCATCTTTCCCAAGAGCGCAGATCATACTGTGATTGGTCTATCTATCATATTCTAAGCGTGAAAGAGAAGTGTAGGGTGAGTAGCTCATGTAGTGTATTGGGTCAGGTGCGCTATGGGGAGGACTGGGTTTGTTTCCATGTCGTCGCCGGGCTCCGGCGGCCGGGGCCCGGCCAGGGGTCGGCGGGGTATTTCCCTTCCCGGAACTGGACCAGCCGGCGCGCTGGACGGCGGGAGGGAGCGGAGGGGAGCCTGGGGGTAGCCCGGGTCCCGGGTGTCCGCTCGCAGGAGTCACCGGCTCGGCTACCTGGCCACTCACTTGTACTCGGCCACGGCGAGCACTGCTCGCTCGCCTCGCCCCTCGCTCTGACTGCCGACTGCCCTCCGCTCCCGCTCAGGCTTGCCAGACGTGGCGACTTGTCGCCAAACTGGCGACTTTGGCTCGGGTTTGGCGACTTGGCCCACTCGGAAAATCGCCAGGCGATTTTTTGGCGACTTGGCCTCCGGCTTGGCGATTTTTGGCGATTTGAGGTGGAAAGTGGCGATTCTTGGCGACTCGAGCCCTTCTTGGTTTTTTTTTCTCCGGCCGCCCAGGCCTCCCCGCGGGGCGGTCCGGGGCCCAGGGAAAGTACGTGCTCGCTAGGGACTAGGGGAGGGGGCAGGGAGGGGTCTGGCGACCTGTCCTTCCTCAGCGCGTGCATGCGAATTCTAGGTATTTTTTTTATTCAATATTTGATTTTGAATAAATTTTGGAAAAAGACATTTCAATTCCTTTTTCTATTTAATAAAATATTACTTTTAGTTAGTTATAAATTCTAGGCAATTTTAGCTTCAGCATGGCGATTTTTTGGCGATTTGAGCTTCAGCAGGGCGATTTTTTGGCGATTTGAACTAGAGGCCGGCGATTTGTGGCGACACTAGGGCCGCGGTGGCGATTTCTGGCGACTCGGGCCGCTGGCGACTTCTGGCGACTTCAGCGCGCCCTGGTGGCGACTCGGCCTCCTCGGCGTCTGGCAAGCCTGAGCCTGCTCCCGCTCACTCGCCTGCCAGTTTGCTGGTGACAGCCGTGGTGCGAGGACGTACATGTGCACAGCAGGATACAACAGGATCACGCTTATTTTCTGCAGCTTTTGCGTACAAGCTTTGTGATCTTGTGCAGGTCCAGTTAGCGCAGTTCAGGTCAGGTGGCAGCAGGTCGGGGCGCCGCGACGGACTGCCGCAGTTCGCTGCCGAGAAGGCTTCCGCGGCATACTATCGTTTTTGTCGGAGTAGAGGTGCGTGGTGCGGTACCTCGCCCGGCCTCGCCGTCCCCAAAAGTGCGCCCCTCCTGCCCGCTACTGAACCCCGTTCTCGAATCAAGAGAAAAGGGAGGAAATGGTTCATGAGGCTTTGAATTTTTATTACATTTTTCTGCGCGCCAACCCAAGATTGCATTGGTCCTCAAGCAAACGCACCCCCTGCACACTCCTACACCTCACTTCCACACGCCTTTTAATGCGAACAAAAACATTTCTTTAATGTACAGTTTGTAAACCTTTTGCGACTAAAACGCAAAGCGAAACCGCACTCACAGCGAACAAGTACAAGATCTTGCCGGGTAAATATTTTACAGACTTGTGTACTTCTCAGAGCAGGAACATGTAATTTTACCATACTTCATACTGTAAAAATTTTACAGAAAAAGGCCTGTAAATATTATTTCCGAAAAAAATACGGAAAAAATATTCCATATAATAACAGGAATTAATTTTACAATAGTTCTGTAATTTTACAGACTATGGTAATTTTACAAGTAAAAGTATTGGCACTAACTATGCCAAGACTTTTTCCGTAAAATCTCTCCAAAAAATTTTAACAGTGTGGGGCTGCCCTGTTACCAATCTCACCCAGGCGCCTAGGGGGGTTTCGCGGCCGTGGTTCTGTAGGCATTTTCAATCCCAGATTCAGCTCTGCGTTGGCATTCTCAGTGGCTTCCCAAATGCGATTAAAATCTGCTTCGCCCATGGACGCGTACACATCTCGGAGCGCCCGGGCAGACTGCTGCGCTCCGGTGGCAGTATAGCTCACACTTTGCAATGCTGTAGCAAGGTGCTCAGCTGGTTCACAAACTGCCACGGCAATATTGAGTGCAAGTAGGGTGGAGAACTTGTCCATCTTTTCTTGGTAGCCGCGAAGAATTGCCCTGCGCCCATCAGCAATGTTGCATGATGATTTGTCATCTAGCATTACTTTGAGTGTTTACCGCACTCTGTCATAATTCTCTACGAAGCGCTTTATTGATTTGGCTCGGACGCACCATCTTGTGGGGCATAGTGCAATGAGACGTTTAGGTTTGAGCGGTTGGTTATCTGCACCGCATGGATCTAACACTAAATTTGAATATATGGTCTTTCGTTTAGCAGACTCAAGGATTGCATTTGAAACGTCCTTCACTAGAGCAATGCTGTTGGAAATAAGCTCACATTTTTTAGCTACTTCTTGTATGACCAAGTCAAGGGAATGGTTAGAGCAATGTACAAATACAGATTTTGGTTGATCGTCTGTTAAAAGTTTTTGCAATCCATTCAGACGTCCGGACATGGCGGATGCACCATCAAAGCAGTGGCCTCTAAGATTCAAAATAGGGAGCAATAAGCGCGCCATTACATCGGACACGGTCTTGTGCAATGTTTTGGCAGTGCCATCATCTGTCATTGTACAAGCCCATAAAAATTTCTTTTGGCTCTAAAGTGTCTAAGTCTACGTAACGGAAGCAAGTAGAAAACTGCTCATTACCTATGTTATCAGTAGTGCAAATTTCCAAGCACGGTGAAGACACATCTTCGAAAAATCTACAACAGCATCCTAAGTCAAGGACACTACCCAAGTCAATGGAAAATTGCCACAGTAACAATGATCCCGAAAGCTGGAAAAAATCTTACTGATCCTGCCTCTTATCGACCGATATCGTTAATCTCATGCCTTGGCAAGCTGCTAGAGAGAATTATATTAACAAAGATGAATAAAGCATGTATCCCTGACTACCAATTTGGCTTTCGACCTGGGCACTCCACAACAGCCCAGCTTACGAGACTGATTACAGACTGCAAGAAAGAACTGAATAACAACAAACAAGTTATGCTGGTCTCCCTCGACGTGGAAGCGGCGTTTGACAAAGTTCCCTTCAAAGAATTACTGTACAAACTGAAGATAACCGAACAACCGGAGTGGATAACCTTACTTTTAAAGTCATACTATGAAGAAAGACAATTCTACGTGAAAGTTAACAGCAAATCTTCCAACATTTATCCAATATCAGCAGGCACCGCGCAGGGAGCTGTTCTCTCACCGACCCTCTACAGCTTATACATCTCCGACATGCCGAACAATCAAGACGTGAAGACCTACCAATATGCAGACGACACCCTGTACCTCGCGACCTCAGACCATCCAAGAACGACAATCGACATTATGAACAATCAGCTACAAGACCTAGAAAGATGGTGTGAAAATTGGAAGACAAAAATCAACCCAGGGAAAAGCATGGCACTACCACTGAAAGGCTTCAAGAGGACAAAAGAGAACAGGATTACGTACAAGTCAACAGAGATAGAACAAACAAGCAGCATTAAATACCTTGGAATAACAATAGACAAAGCCTTCACCTTCAATACCCACATTAGCAATATTTTAGAAACAGGAAGAATCAAAACAGCAAGCCTTAAACAATACCTTCAGAAAAAACACATCACAACAGTAAAAACAAGAGTCCAACTTTACAAAGCACTTATACAACCTACAATGACCTATGGCCTACCAGCGTGGTCATCAGCCTCTAACTTTCAGCTCGACAAACTAAAGCATGTGGAAAAAGGATGGGCGAAGTTCGTACAATACCTCCCGATTTTGACACCTTCCGACCAAGTTTTAAAAGCCATGCCTTTCAAGCCGACAATCGAAGAACTTATTCCAAGGACCATATGCAAATTCTTCCTGTTCTCCCGACATCACAACAACCCGCTGATCAAAAACATCCACGTCACGACAAAGCAAGTAAGGAACAAATACCCACTCGACGGAAATCTGATAAACGATGATCTAATTACTGCCATAGAAAACGAGGAAGACCAAAATAGACTGAAGTACTTACAAGACCTGCAATTAACAGTGACACAACAATGCTACACTAAAAATTTCAACTAGATATCTCAACTCGTTCTCGAGTTATCGTGCGGACAGACACACAGACAGACACACACACGCACACACAAACATTGAACTTTTTTAGTGGAGTAATAGGCTTCGCTTCGCTCAGCCAATAATAGGCTTCGCTTCGCTCAGCCAAAAATTACGCTTTGCCTTTTCGGTCTGAAAGTCGCCAATTGGGGCTATTTCTCCACAAAAGTCGCGACTTTTCGGCTCCGCAGCGTTTAAAACAGGGCGGCGACTTTTGGGCTCCAGCCCAACAAAAATCTAAAAAAATTGAAGTAGAACTATAAACTTGCGCAGCATCCAAAGCTACCATTGGATGCCTCTGTTCTTGAAGGGTTTAGCTGATATTCGGTCGGGGAAGTGCGAAAAAATTTATAGGGAGACGTTTCGTAACGCTAGGAATTCTCACGTTCCCTTGTTTGACCTTCGATCGTAAAAGTCCATAGGATATGAAGTGGAGTAACTATGTCTCACAACCACCCTGCAAAGTCGCTACAGAGTCCGGCCGGGCTCCTTGGGAACTAACTCCGTCCGGCACCTGCGTGCGGGGCCCCCTCGCGGGGCCCGGCAGGGCGCCATTGGACCTAACTCCGTCCGGCGTGTTTGCGTGCTGAGCCCCCTCGCCTCGCCCGGCAGGGCGCCATTGGACCTAACTCCGTCCGGCGTGTTTGCGTGCTGAGCCCCCTCGCCTCGCCCGGCCGGGCGCCCGGCGTGTCTGCGTGCTGAGCCCCCTCGCGGTGCCCGGTCGGGCGTCTTGGGACCTAACTCCATCCGGCGTGTCTGCGTGCTGAGCCCCCTCGCGGGTCCGGGCCGGGCGCCATGGGACGTCTGCGTTACCGTGACCACGCTTCTGGGTTTGCTCCGGATGTCACCTGCCCTTTCCTCTCACTACTTGAGAATTTTCTGCCTTTTGTGCTGTGATTTTCAGTTTTTTATTTAGGAGTATGGACTTTATGCCATACCACAGGGAATTCCCTTAGAAGGGGTTGTCCCATCAAATAAATGTCCCATTTAAGACGGTCCCATTAAATAAATGTCCCATTTAGGCGTGTCCCATTAAAGACAGGTCCCATTTAGGAGTGTCCCATAAAGGAAAAGTCCCATTTAGGATAGTCCCGTTCAGTACGGTCTCGATCGCGACAGCAGGCGGACGTATTTTTTTGAGTTGTGAGGTTTGAAGAGTTTTTTGAAATTGAAGATGTCGGTTTCCCTAAAGAGGTAAATACCATCACAGCAAATTATTTGTAAAACTATAGCTCAAACCTGCAGAGAGTTTTAGACCTAGACCGAGGGGGGGCTGACCCCAATAATACTCCGTACACGCCCCAATAATACTTCAATAATACCGATAATACTTCCATAATACCGATAATACTGATAATACCAATAATACCTATAATACCAACTATTTTGTGCCATTTCATCATGCAACGCGTCATTTCAGTGTTATTTAGGAATGAATCTGATTGAATGCAATCTATCAGTGGTTTGAAAATCGTGCGCGAAATCTAACCGAAGGGGGAACCGAACGCACTCGAAGCCACCTGAAGCAAAGCCCAAGGCATTCGGCATTCCCCAATTCGGAGTACATTCGGAGCTCCGTTTCGTCGGTGTCTGTCTCCCTCTCTCTCTCTCTCTCTCTCTCTCTTTGCCATCAGCCGAAAGGCCAAATACTTAGTGTCAGATTTTATTCGAGTGTGTACCTTGTCAACCATTTTTATTTATCCACGAAGGACCAAATACTTAGTGGAATATTTTATTTGACTGTGTACCTAGTCAACCATTTTTAGTTTTGCACACGACTAACTACTTGTGTGCGATTAGGCTCTGCCTAGTCACGTAACTCTTTTTATTATTTCTGTTCCTCTAATTTGACTGTCATGTGCTAATTATGTTTTGTGACAAGAACTATTTAAACTTGAGAAGAAAATAGTTAACATTAATGCCATTCATTTTAAAGGGAGGACACACTTCATAAGTTATGAACTTATATGCATCACCAAAGTTATTAAGACAAGCACCACCTGGCAATGATATTTACATGGATTTGTTTTTTTCCAGCAGCTCCCTATCTTTGGCTCCATCAATCTTTGAAAATGTGCAAGTTTTATTTATTTTTAACCTAAAATATGATGATGGACTGTCAAAAATATGCTTGAAAATATGACTACTCTGTACATTTAAAACTTAACAATTGGATGACTCATTTGGGAGATTTGGAGTTAGAAAGAAAGAAGACTGAGTGTCTCTCACTTTAGATCTAGTAAGCCTTCTTTTGACGGCATATTGTAGTACCAATAATACTTCAATAATACCGATAATACTTCAATAATACCGATAATAATAGTACTCCGTACACGGCTCAGGAGAGTCAGCCCCCCCTCGACCTAGACATTAATTTTTCCGATTTCTTTTCTTGATAAGTTTTACTGTTGCAATGTTTGAGTCCACTAACTGAATTTTTTCAGTAGTTTTTATGGCCCTTAATAGATAAAAAAGAATAAAATTGCTTGTTATAATTTGGCCGCCCAAATGGCGAAGAACAAAATTCCCTACATTGAGGCCGCTCCTGGAAGCAACCTGTACCATTGGAAGGCTTTCATAATGGGGCCGGAGGGTACTCCATATGAAGGGGGGAAATTTGAAATATCTATGAAGTTTGGAGAGAATTATCCATTTAAGCCACCTAGGGTGAGTACAATTATTTTTACAGCTTTTCTCTAACACATAATCCCAAATTGCACTCTATTTTTGTTTCTGGTTTATGAGCTCTCTTGTTGTTAATATCTATTCTTAAACTGGAACCTTACAAAATGATTGAACTAGAATATTTCTTGCAGTGCTCATTCAAGACCAAAATTTACCACTGCAACATCAACACCGAGGGTGACATTTGCCTAAGCACTTTGAAGGGAGATTGGAAGGCAGCGTTTGGTGTTGAAACTATTTTGCTTTCTTTGCACTCCTTATTGAGTACACCCAACCCAGGTAATAAGACTTCTTGTAAAACTCAACTTAAAAGGAAATCATTGATAATATAAAATTAATTGGGTTCAAACTTTTGTTCCAGATGATCCATTGATGCTGACGATTGCAAGAACATTTAAAGAAAATAGGGAGATGCATGATGCGAATGCTCGGAGGTGGACTGCAAAATATGCCAAGATGACTTGAGCCTGCAAAGAAGAAATTAATTTATCGTAACATTTATGGATCTATTGATGTTTGTATTTTCTGTGTTGTGTGTAAGTTGCGAAGTCGCTTGGGGCTCCACCCCAGGCGACCCAACATCACATGTAATGTTCTGTTTGCATTTGTATTTTCACCATTTCAAAAAATTCAATGAATACATATGAAGTCTTGAAATACCTGTGTATCAATTGATGTCTCCATCGCATCCACCAAACTGAACTGTGTCCCAGAACTCCCAAATTGTGGAGGTTATGTTCCAAATGGAAATGCATTAACTCCATTCACTCCTTGCTGCTGAAACACAGTAACATTTTAACAAAATAAGAAGCAATGTCTCTATTGGATAATAATGCACTTCAGTATTGCTGCAATCTCATAAAAATAGAATTTAACTTATGGGTCAAGTCACGTATCACGCACGCTCGGAGCACTTGTCACCCGCGCTGCGTGTAGGTATGGAAGGAAGTCGTCGTCACCATGACGTTGCTGAGGCTGGTTCGTCTGGGAGTCTGGGTCAGGTTCGGAGGAAAATATGTACATCGTTCATCTTTCGGGCCACCTGCAGGCAGATCAAGGTAAACATTAGTATCCAAAATCCAATATTCGTACATTCCCTCATCGCCTCTCAGTTCAACAATTATCTTCTGCTTCTGGGCGTCAGGTTGTTACGCATTTCATAAATGGCAAAATAATAACTAGGTAGATGTACGCCAGACCACGTCTCGCGTAACAGGCTTCGCGATATCTCGCGAAACACTGTTACGCTGCGACGCGCCTGCGTACATCTACCTAGGCCTGCGGCGCTGTCAATATGGATTAGGATGCAATAAAAAATAAGCTTTGTGTAACGAATCAGTGGGCGCAATTAAATTTCACTCGTGCAGACGGTTCCGGCGATATGCTAGTCTGTGATAAGCGAAAATCTGAGAAACACAATTCCAAGCGTATATAAAGGACTTTTTGTCGATATTTGACGCTGCAGCGACCTAACGGTGCGAGATACGGCCAAACGGACGAAATTTCCGCCCACAGGGTCGCAACTCCTTGAAATACCTCGGAAACGACACCCAACATGCATTTTTAGGACTTTTCGTTCTTTAGTCACGCAGTAGCGGCTAAACGGTAAGAGATACGGCCAAACGGACGAAATTTTCGCCCACAGGGTCGCAACTCGCCGAGTTACCTCTTAGGACACTGTAAAAAAAATATATTTTTTAAAATAATTTTTTCGAAAATGTAAATTAATTTTTAACGGTGTCAATTTTTCAGCTAGAATGCTCATTTTCGAACTCATCCGAGCTATTCAGGCCAAGAAGCTACAGTAAAAATTTCAGCTCGATATCTCTACTCGTTCTCGAGTTATCGTGCGGACAGACAGACAGACAAACAGACAGACAGGAGCCAAATCCGATCAGTGAAGTAATAGGCTTCGCTATCGCTCAGCCAACTACTAGGTAGATGTACGCCAGACCACGTCTCGCGTAACAGGCTTCGCGATATCTCGCGAAACACTGTTACGCTGCGACGCGCCTGCTGCGTATCATCTACCTGAAACCTACGGACGCTGTCGAGTATGGATTAGGCTACCTTAAAAAATACGCCTTGAGTAACGAAACAGTGGGCGCAATTAAATTTCAATTAAATTTCGTGCAGACGGTTCCGGCGATATGCTAGTTTGTGATAAGCGAAAATCTGAGATATACAGAACTCTAAGCGTATATTTAGGACGTTTTGTCGAAGTTTGACGCTGCAGCGGCTTAACGGTGCGAGATACGGCCAAACGGACGAAATTTCCGTCCATAGGGTCGCAACTCGTCGAAATACCTCGGAAACGACACCCAACATGCATTTTTAGGACTTTTCTTTCTTAAGTCACGCAGTAGCGGCTAAACGGTAAGAGATACGGCCAAACGGACGAAATTTCCGCCCAGGGGGTCGCAACTCGTCGAAATACCTCGGAAACGACACCCAACATGCATTTTTAGGACTTTTCTTTCTTAAGTCACGCAGTAGCGGCTAAACGGTAAGAGATACGGCCAAACGGACGAAATTTTCGTCCGAAGGGTTGCAACTCGACGAGTTACCCCTTAGGACACTGTAAAAAAATATTCTTTTTTTAAATCATATTTTCGAAAATGTAAATTTATTTTTTACGGTGTCAATTCTTGACCTAGATTGCCCAATTTCGAACTCGACCGAGCTTTTGGGGCAAGGAAGCTACAGTAAAAATTTCAGCTTGATATCTCAACTTGTTCTCGAGTTATCGTGCGCACAGACAGACAGACAGACAGACAGACACACACACACACACACACACACAAACATTGAACTTTTTTAGCACTCCAGTGGCGTAATAGGCTTCGCTTCGCTCAGCCAAAAAGCTCATGTATAAGAAAAAAATTCTAACGCTAACGCGTTATACGGCCCCCTAGGTTTTAACACTTACCTTACAATAAGATTGAATTTAAAAATACTAGGTAGATGTACGCCAGACCACGTCTCGCGTAACAGGCTTCGCGATATCTCGCGAAACACTGTTACGCTGCGACGCGCCTGCGTACATCTACCTAGGCCTGCGGCGCTGTCAGTATATATTAGGATGCCATACAAAATACGCTTGAAATAACGAAACAGTGGGCGCAATAAAATTTCACTCGTGCAGACGGTTCCGGCGATATGCTAGTCTGTAATAAGCGAAAATCTGAGAAATACACAACTCTAAAGCGTATATTAAGGACTTTTTGTCGAAATTTGACGCTGCAGCGGCTTAACGGAGCGAGATACGGCCAAACGGACGAAATTTCCGCCCAGAGGGCCGCAACTCGTCGAAATACCTCGGAAACGACACCCAACATGCAATTTCAGGACTTTTCTTCCTTTAGTCACGCAGTAGCGGCTAAACGGTAAGAGATACGGTCAAACGGACGAAATTTTCGCCCAAAGGGTCGCAACTCGCCGAGTTACCCCTTAGGACACTGAAAAATAAATTTTTTTATTTTTTTTCGAAAATGTAAATTAATTTTTAACGGTGTCAATTTTAGAGCTAGATTGCCCATTTTCGAACTCGACCGAGCTTTTTGGGCAAGGAAGCTACAGTAAAATTTTCAGCTCGATATCTCTACTCGTTCTCGAGTTATCGTGCGGACAGACAGACAAACAGACAGACAAACAGACAGACAAACAGACAGACAAACAGACAGACAAACAAACAAACAGACAGACAGGAGCCAAATCCGATCAGTGAAGTAATAGGCTTCGCTATCGCTCAGCCAATAATGTCAAAACTGTTTGTGAAAGTCAATTAACCAAAGAAATTGCTGTCACACAGTTTTAAAGTTTGCCCCTGAATCCAAAATATTAATGTTGACATACTCCTTTTATCTTTATTAAGAACGACGCTAGCTGAGGGAAATATAAGAGAAGATATATTTCAAAACATTCTTTTTTTTGGAAAGATTTCATAACATGTGTTTTAGCTGTAAATTTTACAAGGCAGCAGTATAATTCACTTTACACTCCACATACACACAAAAGGCAAGTTAAATGTCATAACTTAGATGATTGACTGGTTAATATTTAGCATTTTTCTCTCCAAAAGGTAAGGCCATCTTTCCATTGACATTATAAGACTTCATGGTTGTGTGCATGATGGTCAACCTTGAAAGTAATTTTGTGATCCTCCCAAAGTTGGGTGGATAGTATCACAGGTGCATTCAAGCAATTCACCTATAAGTGTCAAATCTATACATACGTGCACTGAAGTAATACAATTCATTTATTTATGGACTAACAACATAATTAAAACTTTCCACTATAATTTTAGCAATATGTGTAGTGATGGAATGTTGCAAGCATCATGTTAACTCAATTTCAAGACCAGCTACAGAGATGCACATAATTTAAAAACCGCCTACAGAGAGCAAAATATGCGAAAACACCTTCACACTTTATCAAAGAAGCACCACAGGGGTATATCATTGAGAAAATTGAGAGGTAGGCCGGAGAGTGAAATTTGCTACAATCATGAAAATGATCATTTGAGTGACAGCTAACACCACCAATCCAGTGAGCCTGATTTTCTCACTGCTCCAAATCACTAAGAAATCTTAAGGACACCTTCTATTACATCTATAAAGGAACTCACAGAGTCCAGTATAAGCTATTACGGCTTAGCGCGCGGAGAAGAAGAGTGGAAGAACAAAAGGGCCGCGATTGGTTGAGCGGTTTCCCCCTCTACGTGTGCAGAGTAGTGGGGGATGGCGCTGAACCAATCGCGGTCCTTTTGTTCTTCCACTCTTCTCCGCGCGCTAAGCCGTAATAGCTTATTAAGAAAGATAGGCAGAGAAAATGAAGGGCGTGGCACATGAATCCATTTTAAACTAGGTAGATGTACGCCAGACCACGTCTCGCGTAACAGGCTTCGCGATATTTTGCGAAACACTGTTACGCTGCGACGCGCCTGCGTACATCTACCTAGGCCTGCGGCGCTTTCTGATTAAATTCGGATGCCATAATGTCGAAAATTATATTAACCCTTTCGTCAAATCAGAGAATGCCTTTGAATTGCACTCGAGCTGACCGTTCTGACAATGTACGGGAAAGGATAGTTCGGAACCGTCGATAAATGTTTTTAACTTTCGAGTTATACCCTTGATGACTGGTCCAACCGGTCTGCTATGTGCATGTGAGGAAATCTAAGACGTGCACTACTTTACGGGTGTATTGTCGGCTTCTTGTACAAATTCAACGCTGTAACAGCAAAACAGTGAGAGATACGGCCGAACAGACGAAATTTACGTCCACAGGGTCGCAACTCGTCGAAATACCCTCGAAACGACACCCAACATGCGTTTTAAGGACTTTTCGCACTTTATTCACGCTGAAGCGGCTAAACGGTAATAGATACGGGCAAACGGACGAAATTTTCGCCCAGATGATCGCAACTCGTCGAGTTAATCGTAAAAGCACTGTAAAAAATATTAATTTTTCAATTATTTGTTTTCAAAAATGTAAATTATTTTTTAACAGTGTCAATTATTGAGCTAAAGTGCCCATTTTCGAACTCGGCCGAGCTTTTTGGGCAAGGAATCTACAGTAAAAATTTCAACTCGATATCTCAACTCGTTCTCGATTTATCGTGCGAACAGACAGACAGACAGACAGGAGCCAAATCTGATCAGTGAAGTAATAGGCTTCGCTATCGCTCAGCCAACTAGGTAGATGAACGCCAGACCACGTCTCGCGTAACAGGCTTCGCGATGTTTCGCGAAACACTGTTACGCTGCGACGCGCCTGCGTACATCTACCTAGGCCTGCGGCGCTTTCTGTAAAAATTAGGATGCCGTAATTTCGAAAATTATTTGAACCCTTGTCGTCAAATCGGGGAAGGCCATTAAATTGCACTCAAAGGGACCGTTCTGAATATGTACGGTAAAGGGTAGTGTGGGATTGTCAGAACATTTGAGGTATGCCCTTGCTGACTTGTTCAAATACGATTCGAGATCGAAAACAGAGGGCATCATTGAATTGCACTCGTGTAGAAGGTTCCGGCGATATGCTAGTCTGATGGGCGCAAATCTGATACGGGCAAAGACAAACAAACAGAGAGACACGAGCCAAATCCGATCAGTGAAGTAATAGGCTTCGCTATCCCTCAGCCAACAATGCAACCACAAAGTTGAGTTCCACAGTATTGACATAAATTTCTGTGTCCAGTAGACTCATCTAAAATTAAGATAAAAAGTTAGGCACATTTTTTTTGTTGGCTGAGCGACAGCGAAGCCTATTACGCCACTTGAGTGCTAAAAAAGTTCAATGTTTGTCTGTCTGTCTGTCTGTGTGTCTGTCCGCACGATAACTCGAGAACGAGTTGAGATATCGAGTTGAAATTTTTACTGTAGCTTCCTTGGCCAAAAAGCTCGGTCGAGTTCGAAAATGGGCATTCTAGCTCAAAAATTGACACCGTTAAAAATTAATTTACATTTTCAAAAAAATAATTTTAAAAATAAATTATTTTTTTACAGTGCCCTAAGGGGTAACTCGGCGAGTTGCGACCCTTTGAGCGAAAATTTCGTCCGTTTGGCCGTATCTCTTACCGTTTAGCCGCCACTGCGTGACTAAAGGAAAAAAAGGCCTAGAAATGCATGTTGGGTGTCGTTTCCGAGGTATTTCGACGAGTTGCGCCCCTATGAACGGAAAATTCGTCCGTTTGGCCGCATCTCGCACCGTTAAGCCGCTGCAGCGTCAAATTTGAACAAAAAGTCCTTAATATACGCGTAGAGTTGTGTATTTCTCTGATTTTCGCTTATCACAGACTAGCATATCGCCGGAACCGTCTGCGCGAGTGAAATTTAATGGCGCTTACTGTTTCGTTACTCGAAGCGTTTTTTTATGGCATCCTTATCCATACTGACAGCGCCGCAGGCCTAGGTAGATGTACGCAGGCGCGTCGCAGCGTAACAGTGTTTTGCGAAATATGGCGAAGCCTGTTACACGAGACGTGGTCTGGCGTACATCTACCTAGTTAATATATAGAAAGAGACACTATGTACTAGGCAATGACGGCACATACGCCAATACGTCACCCGCTCGTTTTTTCCGACACTGAAGATTTTTTAATTTTTCTTTTAAATCGTCCAGGTGCTCAATGGACCGCTTTTTGGGCAGCCTGCTCTTTGTTTCTCGGCTCACTGGGGGATAAGCTTGCAACTACATTTACTTTATATCATATTTTTATTTAAACAAATTGATGTATTTCAATTTCTTCACAAGCCTCCTATTTTTATGTTTATTTTTGTATTTAATGCTTTTAGATTTAAAAACATCCCAATTTGGGTTGCATCTCAGGGATTGATCTCTTGTGCTGTTCAATACAGCATGGAGATCATCATTTAAGTGCTTGGTTAAAAAAGTTTCGCCAGAAGATATGTTAAAATCGCAGAAAAAACTTATCACTATTTTTTAAATATTTAAATTTACTACCAGAGCGACGTGGACGGAGTCCACCTGCACGATTATATGTGAGTCTGAAACGCGCTGTCGTCATCACTGCTCATGCTTTTTATCGTCGTCGCTCAGAAGACCACGCGCAGACGCAGCAGAGTTAGCATGCATCGACCGAATTCCAGGCGACAGAAAGACGACTGAACGACGATTGGACCGTCTTTCTGCCGTCTGGAGATCGTTCGTCTTTGTCGACTTGTCGTCGTCTTTCCGTGGTCGATCGGTTGCCACAGCAATCCGGAGACGACGCCAACATCGGCACACGAAGACCACAGTGAAGACGAGGAAAAAGCGTGCCGAGGGAGGGAGGCGGAGCCACCATGTCGTCTTTCTCGTCTTTCCAGAACGACGAGATCAGAGCGCGGAGTCCAAAAAGCTTTATGAAGATCATCATGGTCCGCTCCCGGCGGAAGACGAATCAACGAACCTCCGGTGCCTTACGGGCCAGGTCGCTGCCTCCGTTACCAGCCAGAGCGAACACACAGAGGCGGAGAGGCGCGCTTGGATCATTGACTCCCCGATGTCTCTTGCTACACCGAGGTAGCAGGAACATCCGACACGACAGTCAAATATATGCGTAGCAAAGATGCATCGGTAGTCACTACTCTCAGTGAGGCGGAGTACCATCTGGCGTGATCGGCTAAATGTTGTGTTTATTACATCATAAATTATAATATTTTTTTTCAATATTTTTAATATTGTAAACATAGATTGGTCCTTGGAAGTTTCTCAACATCGATAGTGATTAGATAAATACAACATTTAGCCGATCACATGGTCTCCGCCTCCTGAGAGTAGTGATACCGATGCATCTGCTGCATATATTTGACTGTCGGTTTTAATGTTCCCGCTACCTCGGTGTAGCAGGAGACATCGGGGAGTGTGGTCCAAGCGCGCCTCTCCGCCTCTGTGTGTTCGCTCTGGCCAAGCGGGCAGCGACCTGGCTCCGTAGGCACCAGGTTCGTTGTTCGTCTCCCGCCGGAGCGGACCGATCTTATAGCTTTTTGGACTCCGCGCTCTCGATCTCGTCGTTCTGGAAAGACGAGAAAGAGACGACATGGTGGCTCCGCCCTCCCCTCCCTCGGCGCTTTTTCCTCGTCTTCCTGTGGTCTCTGTGCGGTGTTGGCGTCGTCTCGGATTCTGGCAAATCCGAGACCACGGAAAGACGACGACAAGTCGACAAAACGAGCGATCTCAGACGGCAGAAAGACGGTCCGAATCGTCGTTCAGTCGTCTTTCTGTCGCCTGAATTCGGTCGATGCATGCTCTTTTGCTGCTCTGCGCGTGGTCATTTTTGAGCGACGATAAAAGTACGAGTAATTGACGACAGCGCGCGTTTCAGACTCACACGGGCGCCCTGCTTCTCGTCGTCGTCCTGCCGTACTTGCTGGCGCGAGGGCCGTGGTTTACACCGTGGGCGCCCAAACGGCAAGAGATAGAGCGAAACGGACGAAATTTTGGCCCTAAGGGTCGCAAAATGACGCAAAACCCATGACACGATACTCACCGTGATGTTTTCGGATATTTCGGTCGTCGACGTGGCTGTAGCGCCGAAACGGTAAGAGATACGGCCAAACGGACGAAATTTCCGCCCGGGGGCCGCAACTCGCCGAGTTACCCCTTAAGACACTGTAAAAAAAAATATTTATTTTACAATTATTTTTTTCGAAAATGTAAATTAATTTTTAACGGTGTCAATTTTTGAGCTAGACTGCCCATTCACGAACTCGTCCGAGCTATTTATGTTAAGAAGCTACTGTAAAAAATTCAGGTGGATATCTCAACTCGTTCTCGAGTTATCGTGCGTACAGACAGACAGGAGCCAAATCTGATCAGTGAAGTAATAGGATTCGCTATCGCTCAGCCAATAAAAGATAGGAGCATGTGAAGAAAACTGTTGCTTCTTATTGAAAAAAAGGTGACTAATAAGCTGAAAGAGAAAATTTAAGACTAGGTAGATGTACGCCAGACCACGTCTCGCGTAACAGGCTTCGCGACATCTCGCGAAACACTGTTACGCTGCGACGCGCCTGCGTACATCCTCCTAGGCCTGCGGCGCTGTCAGTATGGGCAAGAATGCCAAAAAAAAACCGCTTCGAGTAACGAAACGATAAGTGCCATTAAATTTCACTCGTGCAGGCGGTTCCGGCGATATGCTAGTCTGATAAGCGAAAATTTGAGAAATACACAACTCTACGCGTATATAAAGGACTTCTTGTCCAAATTTGACGCTGCAGCGCCTCAACGGTGCGAAATACGGCCAAACGAAATTTCCGCCCATAGGGTCGCAACTCGTCGAAATACCCCGGAAACAACACCCAACATGCCTTTTGAGGACGTTTCGCCCTTAAGTCACGCAATAGCGGCTAAACGGTAAGAGATACAGCCAAACGGACGAAATTTTCGTCCCAAGGACAGCAACTTGTCGAGTTACCCCTTGGGACATTGTAAAAAAATATTTATCCACAAAATTATTTTTTTCGAAAACGTAAATTAATTTTTTACGGTGTCAATTTTGAGCTAGGGGAATGCCTGCATTTACGAAACTCGTCCGTCTGAGCTATTTTATGTAAAGAAGGCTTACTGCAAAAATCTCAGGTAGAATATCTCAACTCAGTTCTCGAGTTGTCATTACGCGTACAGACAGACAGACAGACAGGAGCCAAATCCGATCAGTGAAGGTAATATTTCGCTATCGCCTGCGCCAAGTTTCAACAAGGAAAAAATAGAATGCATTAAAATTAAGACTAGGTAGGATATATCGCCCAGACCACGTCTCGCTTTTAACAGGCTTCGCGATATTCTCGCGAACATCACACTGTTACTACACTGCGACGCGCGCCTGCATAAGACATCTACCTAGCCTGCTGGCGCTTTTCTGTAAAAATAAGAAATGCCATAATTTCCAAAATTATTTTGAACCCTTGTCGTCAAATCGGGGAACGCCATTGAATTGCACTCTGACGGGACCGTTCTGACGATGTACGGCAGTAAAGGGTAGTTTGGGATTGTCAGAACTTTTGGAGAGATATGCCCTAAGCTGAGCTTGTTCCAAATACACGGATTCGAGAGAAAAGGGAAACAGAGGGCACCATTGAATTGCACTCGTGCAGACGGTTCCGGCGATATGCCCTTATATATGCGCAAATCTGATTAATACACCATTTACGGGCATATTGGCGACTTCTTGTCTACATTCAACGCTCTAACAGCAAAACAGTAAGTGATACGGCCAAAGGGACGAAATTTCCGCCCAGTGGATCTTAACTCGTCAAAATATCCTGGAAACGACACCCAACATGCAATTTGAGGACTTTTCGCCCTTGAGTCACGCTGTAGCGGCTAAACGGTAAGAGATACGGCCAAACGGACGAAATTTTCGCCCAGAGGGCCGCAACTTGTCGAGTTACCCCTTAGGACACTGTAAAAAATATTTATTTTTAAAACTATTTTTTTCGAAAATGTTAATTTATTTTTAACGGTGTCAATTTTTGAGCTAGATTGCCCATTTACGAACTCGTCCGAGGTATTTATGTTAAGAAGCTACTGTAAAAAGTTCAAGTGGATACCTCAACTCGTTCTCGAGTTATCGTGCGAACAGACACACAGACAGACAGACGGACAACGAACTTTTTTAAGTACTTTCAGGTGGCGTAATAGGCTTCGCTTCGCTCAGCCAATGTACGCCAGACCACGTCTCGCGTTAAAGGCTTCGCGATATCTCGCGAAACACTGTTACGCTGCGACGCGCCTGCGTACATCTACCTAGGCCTGCGGCGCTGTCAGTATGGGTAAGGATGCCATAAAGAATACGCTTTGAGTAACGAAACAGTAGGCGCAAGTAAATTTCACTCGTGCAGACGGTTCCGGCGATATGCTAGTCTGTGATAAGCGGAAATCTGAGGAATACACAACTCTACGCGTATATTAAGGACTTTTTGTCCAAATTTGACGCTGCAGCGGCTTAACGGTGCGAGATACGTCCAAACGGACGAAATTTCCGTCAACAGGGTCGCAACTTGTCGAATTACGCCGGAAACGACACCCATCATGCAATTTGAGGACTTTTCTTTCTTTCGTTACGCAGTAGCGGCTAAACGGTAAGAGATACGGCCAAACGGACGAGATTTTCGCCCAAAGGGTCGCATCTCGCGTAGTTACCCTTCGGTACACTGTAAAAAAATATTTTTATAAATAATTTTTGTTTTGGAAAACGTAAATCATTTTTTTTACAGTGTCAATTTTTGAGGTAGAATGCCCATTTTTGAACTCGACCGAGCTTTTTGGCCAAGGAAGCTACAGTAAAAATTTCAACTCGATATCTCAACTCGTTCTCGAGTTATCGTGCGAACGAACATATGATACACACAGACAGACAGACGGACAATGAACTTTTTTAGCACTCCAGTGGCGTAATAGGCTTCGCTTCGCTCAGCCAATGAAGGACTTTTTGTCGAGATTTGACGCTGCAGCGGCAAAACGGTGCGAGATACGGCCAAACGCACAAAATTTTCGTGCACAGGGTCGCTACTCGTCGAAATACCCCGGAAACGTCACCCAACATGCATTTTGAGGGCTTTTCCCCCCTCAGTCACGCAGTAGCAGCTAAACGGCAAGAGATACGGCCAAACGGACGACATTTTCGCTCAAAGGGTCGCATCCCGGTGAGTTACCCTAAGGGGCACTGTTAAAAAAAAATTGTTAAATTAATTTGTTTGGAAAATGTCAGTCATTTTTTTTACAGTGTCAATTTTTGAGGTAGAGTGCCCATTTTCG